>JASJOG010000191.1:317500-627765 GCA_030142905.1 Heliopora coerulea | reverse complement strand
TTGGGGTATTCCACATTTTATATAACATGGCTGCGATAGATTTTGGCCAATTTTACACATCTGGATCTGATTTGTAAGATAAGATCAAATCCGGTGAAGTGTATTTCCTCTGCATCCATACAGCATTAATTTTTTTAATTAGAGTATCGTGATTTACGCAATCAAAGGCTTTTTAAAGTCTAAGAAAATAACACCATTAAGGTGACCTTTATCAATGTTGATTAGCCATTTATTCGTAATATTGAGGAGAGATGTTTCTGTCCATTGGTTTTTCCTAAAACCCGCTTGTTGTTGTGTGGGTATACCATTTGTTTCCAGATATATATAAGCTTGGTTCGAAATTAATTTTTCAAATAATTTAGTCACAGCAGACAGCACTGATATAGGTCTGTAATCATTACATTCTAATTTACTTCCTGTTTTATGTAAGGGCGAATAAATCGCGACTTTTGAATCTTCAGGAAAAATGCTAGTCGTTATGGACTGGTTGAAAATCTTAGTCAAGGTTGGAGCTATAACGCCAACAGAATCTTCTAAGAGTTTTGGTGATATCTTATCATGCCCTGTTGCCTTTGACAACTTGATTGTACAAAGCAATTTAAGGACGTCTGTCTCAGGAACATTTTGGATTTCGAATATTGAGTTACTTGGTGTGATATACGACTCCCGTGTCGTTGCACTCTGGTAGACCTTCAGCAAAATTAACTCCGATTTCGTTGAAAAATTTATTGAACGTATTTGTAATGACTCGTGGTTCCTCAATTATCTTATTGTCAATAATAACCATAGTTATATTGAGCTAGATGAACGATCTTCAAGCTCGACACCCAGAAAATGATTTCTGAGCCCTAGACGGGGATCGAACCCGCAACCTTCTGATGACCGGTTAGACGCTCTAACCATTGAGCTATCGAGACTCAGATGGCGAGGTAAGTTGCAAATTCGATATATATATGTGCGACCTAAGCGGAAGCCACTATATATTGATAAATCATTATCAATATATAGTGGCTTCCGCTTAGGTCGCACATATATATATATCGAATTTGCAACTTACCTCGCCATCTGGGTCTCGGTAGCTCAATGGTTAGAGCGTCTAACCGGTCATCAGAAGGTTGCGGGTTCGATCCCCGTCTGGGGCTCAGAAATCATTTTCTGGGTGTCGAGCTTGAAGATCGTTCATCTACCTCAATAAATCCAAGCTCTCATCTTTCTCAAACATCAAACTGCATAGTTATATTAGTAGTCTTAGATTGCTTATTTGTAAATCTGTTTACCATCTTCCACATCTCTTTCGGATTCTTTTTATTATTATTAAGTGCACTCATAAAGTAATTGGCTTTCGTATTTTAATCAACTTATTCAAATCATTTCGAACTCTTTTATGTGCTTTGTACTCATTTTCTGATCCAATTTTTACGGCTTTTTCCTTTAAAAGGTCTCCATGATATATACTTTTCTTGATAGTATCTATAATCGAAGGGGCATACTCACTTCTCACTTTCTTGGTGATTTGAGGTGCATGCACGTCAGTGATGAATACGTATTTATTTTCCCATTCCTCCCAAAGCTCATTAGGGTCAAGGAAGTTACTCGACAGTGTTTGGAGGATTTTACTTAAATCAGAACATAGGGCATTTATATCGTTATGCTTGAATTGTCGTGTATTAATGATTTTGGTTTCTTGTGTGGAATTGATATTTTTCTACATATAAAAATGAGGCTGTGGTCACTTATTCCCAAGTGTTCTACACCAAATGTGTTTATAATTTCTGGACTATTGCTGAAAGCTAGTTCGATTAATGCACTGGACGTTTGCGTTATTCGGGTGGGTTCTTTAATTAACTGTTGAAATTGAAATAAGTCAGCAAGGTGTACAAGTCTATTTGTTTGCGGACTTATGTTATTCTCTTTTACAGTTAAAACCTCCAAATAGAACTACTTCTATATTTTCAGAGTCCATCTTTTTAACACACTCTTCATACACATCAAAGAGTTCGACCGGCGAATCTGACGGCTTATACCAAGAATTGATCAAAAATGACTTTGATTTTGGCTTGGAGATCTCAACTGTGGTTGTCTCCAAATCATCTGCCATTAAATCTAGTCTCAGTTTATAATCTATTATGCTTCTAACGTAAATGACTGCTCCACCTCCATTGCTATTTCTGTCCTTTCATATGATGTCATATCCATTTAAATATATTTCATTATTTGAAAGAGTCATCCAGCATGGTTTCATTTAGACTGACAATGCCAAATTGTTAATTATGTAGATATAACCTAAATTGATCAATATTCTTTACCAAACTTCTAATGTCAAGGTGGGCAATTTTAAATCCTCTCATTTTTTTAGTCGATTTTTAATGCTAAATCGAGGTTTCTGTGCAGTACAATTTAGATTAGACTATTTTGTATTATTTGTAAAATCATGACGGGCATTAGAATTTTCAACTGCTAGGCTATTCTCAATTGCAGCATTATTTCAACTACATTTATCCTTGTTAACCTGATTGAGAATATTTCTCGCTAGAACTGAAGTCCCAGATCTATTGAGATGTACCCCACAGGGAGTTGATATATTTACGCTCGATATTCATTTGTATAAGACCCAGCTTGTGCCAGTCACAGTATTTTGAAAGTTTATTATTTACCATTTCTATTTCCTGTTTGTATTGCGGATTGTTCTTAGTATGAGTTGCGATAGCACAATTTTGGTTGTGGGGCTCTCTGTCTTGATAATTTCACAAATTTCAGCAATACCATCAGCTATTCCCTTCCAGTTCTTGCTAGATAGATCGTTCGTGCCCACATGCAAAATAACCTGGTCAGGTATGTTGGTTAAGCACGGCTTAATATGATGCTTCATTGCATCGATGTTAACTCTTATTAGGTTTCTGATAGTATTCTTTTGTGTTTAGACTTTAGTGAACGACGTAATCTTCTGGAATCCAAATGTCTTATCAAGGAGTATTCAATTATGACTGTAGTTGATATCTTGTCTTGGTAGTATTTTCCATGCTTTTGTTTACAGTTAGTTACATCCCTTTGATTGGTATCTTGTGACTTTGTTGTCTATGACTTCCACCATTTTCACTGTCACTCAGAATTTCAAGTTCGTTGTTCATTTCAATGTTTTCCTCGAGACTAGAGATTCTAGTCGTTTATTTTTACTTTGCATTCTTACCCCAACACTTTCCCAGTTCTTAAGGTCGCGCTGGTCGTTATTCTGCTAATATTCATATTGCAAGATTTTCATCGCAGTAATCAAACTTTGTTTCTCATTCTCGAGATCATTCGCCTTTGTGTTCAGATCTGACATTGTGTATGACCAAATTTCCACACGCTTCTTCAAGCTTTTATTTTCCTCCTTCAGGTTAGAATTTTCTTTCATGATATGTTTTAGGTATTCTCCTGACAGTGACGTGCTAATTTCATCTTTACCTTTCAACTTATGGATTTTATTTGAAAGAATTTTGCATTTTTCCATTCGTTTCTCAATAAGTTTTACTTTCTCCATCACTTGGCAATAGACATATTCAGATTTCAGAGTTCGAAGCAATCCGCGACTGTCGCTAGTAATAGAATTATCAGTTTGTGAATTCACGTTGGTGTCTAGGTTAACCCACAGTTAAACCGTAACTTAAAAGAAGACCACGCTCGTCACGTATCAAAGAGTGGAGAATGTTATGCAACAAGCGGAATACCATGGCCATTTTACGGTGGCCCCAAACGGCAGCTGAAGGTGTGTATATGTCATATAAACATATGTTAGTAATAGCTGCAAATATCTAAGTCAGAACATGAGTTGCTGCAAATGTATATGTAAGATGAATTACGGCGAAAGTGTCAGTGCAACATGAGTAGCTCAATATGTGACAACGCGCTGGTAAAACTTACAACAGAAGTCAAAGCAAAATACTAATTACAGTCGGAATGAGTTATTATCACAAAGTATTTTAATTCTAGATTTACCCATGACGAAATATGACGTTTTTTTGTCTGAATTTCACGTAATAAACAAGAGTGACCGGTAGAAAACAGCTACGAATTTGGGGGTTGAGACGACAAAACCTTACTTTGAGCTACACCCTTGAGCAAAAACTAAGCTTGAAGACAGAAGCTCTCAACTCTTGATCTGGTTGTTTAATGGGCAACCGGAGGATATAGAGGGCTTTGAAGAACTAGGGATATCAAGTGAAGTGAAGTGATGTTGCCAGATGGAGTACCGAGTGCAGAAAAAGAGACGACGAAGATTGAGAAGGTATTGTTCAAGTCTCAGTCCAAATTACAACTGGGACGTTGATGGATATGATAAGTTAAAGCCTTACAGTCTTGTGACTTGTAAATCTTACCAGCACACTGTCACATATTCAGCAACTCATGTGACAGACATTTTTTCCAGGAACTCATCGTACACACACATTTGCAGCAAATCATGTCACTAATACCTGTTTGTATGACATATACACATATCTACAGCTGCCGTTGTGGGCCTCTGTACCATTTCGATTAGATGTGTTGAAGGACAGACGTAGTGATTATCAGATGAACCAAATGAACTGTGGTCTAATTTTCTGTGAAACACTCAGAGCTCACTATGCGATGCCACTGTCCAATGCAATTGCTTGGGGGTTTTTATCGTAAAGAGCGTAGATCACAGAGGATAATTTTTTACGACCTCTTCGACACCTTAGAAGTTTTTGCAAGATTTAAAATTTTTTCACTACAATATGTTTTAAATATTACATAAGATATACTGTAGATAGTTGGTTAATAGATGAGCTACAGGATGAGTTTATCATTGTATCTGTTTATTTATAATTATAATTATCATTATATAATTCGCAGACCCATTGGGACAAATACAAATCAGAGAGAAATAAAGTAAACTCGGAAATGAAAAGAGCCAAAACAGTCTATTATCAAACGAAAATTAACGAACTTTCTCGGGCAAGAGATATGAAAAAAACATGGTCACTCATCAACACCCTGTTAGGCAAAGGTGGGAAATCTTCTAATATTGCAGAAATTAACATAAATGGAAGTATAGATAATAAATGCCAACATATTTCTGAACATTTAAACGATTATTTTATTAATATTGGTCCAACTCTGGCTGCACAGTCAGTATGTTTATCTGGTAATGAAGAATTACCCGACAATTCAACTGAAGTAAATTCGCAATTTAATTTTTATACAATTAATGAATCAAGTGTTCAGAAAAATTTAAAAAGTCTAAAAGTATCCAAGGCTACTGGGGTTGACGGGATACCGGCTAAAATTCTTAAATTATCATGCAATATTATTTCCCCATCTTTGACCTATATTTTTAACCGTTCAATCTCTACGGGTGTATTTGTTGATGATTGGAAAAGAGCTAGGGTAATACCTGTCTATAAATCAGAAGATAGACGAAAATGTGAGAACTATCGCCCAATTTCTATTCTTCCTATCATCAGCAAAATATTTGAGAAAGAAATATTTGGACAGTTGTATCAATACTTGATTAATAATTCCTTACTTTCCCGATATCAATCAGGTTTTCGCCCAAAACATTCAACATTATCCCTTTTAATTCAAATGTGTGATAATTGGTTAGAAAAAATGGATAATGGGGAATTAGTTGGTTTAATTTCAATTGATATTAGGAAAGCCTTTGACTCTATTGATCATAAAATCTTATTAAGGAAGATGCATGAGCATTTTGGAATTCAAGGATTGGAGCTAAAATGGTTCCAATCCTACTTGACAAAAAGAAGCCAAGAGTGTGTGGTTAATGGTTACACATCCTCAGCTAAAGAAATTGTATGCGGTGTTCCACAAGGATCTATTCTGGGACCCCTCTTGTTTCTGTTATATATAAATGATCTGCCACAATGTTTACAAAACACAACTCCTGGTCTGTATGCTGATGATACTCAAATATATGCATCCTCGGGAAATTTCTCAGATTTAGTAGCAAAACTTAATAAAGATCTGGAAAATATTGTCAAATGGCTCTCCCAAAATAAATTACAACTTCATACCAAAAAAACTAAACTGATGTTTATAGGTTCATCCTATAACCTTAAAAACAAAGTTGGTAGTGACCAAGTAATGATAAACGATGTACCGGTTACTCGATATACCTCATTTCGATGTTTGGGTGTAGAACTCGATCAAAGTTGAGTTGGGAAAACCATATAGATTCAATATGTAAAAAAGCAGGTACTGGTATTGGAATTATGAAAAGAGTTAAACCTTTCATACCATACGAAACTTTACTAAATTTATATAATTCTCTCGTACTCCCATACTTTGATTATTGTTCTCCGTTATGGGACAACTGTGGAAGTCTGATGAAAGAGAAAATACAAAAATTACAAAATAGGGCAGCAAGAGTTATGACCGGTGCTAATTATGCAAGGTCATCAGATCTGCTCCAAGCTATGTCATGGAAAAATCTGAACGACCGTCTTAAATTGAATAAATTAGTTTTGATTTACAAAATATTAAACAACCACTCAGCTCCAAATTTAAAAGATAAATTTATTATAAGGGAAGCAAATTTAAATAATTACAATCTTAGAAATGCCCACATTAACCTCTCAGTTCCTAAGCCTAAAACTGAATATTTGAAAAAAAGTTTTAGGTATAGTGGAGCTGTGCTATTCAATAGCCTACCAAAGGAGGCGAAGCTTACAGAGTCTATAAGCAGCTTTAAAAATGTGGTTCAAAAAGTGTTTGACTGAGTCAGACGTCGAGCATCGTCGAATTTTATCTTTTTAACTTTTTTATACCTTAGGACTTAGATTAACTCTTTATATTAATTCTTTGTATTTGTGTGACGCCCCTCATGAAAATCATCATTTGATGATGAGGGTAGCGTGTTTAAATAAAAGTTACATACATACATACATACATACATACATACATTTGAATCTGGCCAGATACAAATACAGGCGAACCTGACATTTACTCTCCTTTTGACTCTGAAGATGACCGCCACTAAGGCTGTCGAAAAGGTCAGTCATTTCAACCAACAGTCTTTCTCAAGACTACACTAACCTGGATGATCAACGTCCTCAAACATATCTCGTTTTGCAAAGTTGGACACGCATAATCATACGGAAATGACTTTGGAAACCGTTCAAAAACTCGTGGAGGGAGGACTCTTTTTCCAAGAGCGACAGTGGTGAAAAGCGATGGAAAGTTCTGTGATTCTGAATCAATTGCCAATCCATCGTCAGACTGAGATAATGGCAATGGTGGAGGAAGAAAGCGATCAATGATCAAGTTAAAATAAGAGCTCCTTGGAATTGAACATCAACTACGACCCTCACACTTGACAATCTGGAGCATGTACTGACTCTCACGTACATGTTTTTCTCTCCACTTCCAATCCTTGCGCATAAGCTGCTCTTCATTGTACTCAGCTTTCTCTGGGGAAATATACTCAGCAACTACTTCATACTTATCAATCACTGTTTTCGACCATATCTCAGTCAAGATGCCACCAGCATGGACAAAGTTTTTCTGTTCTAATTCAACATCAATTGTCTTACCTTGGTTATCAAGGTGATTTCCGTGATGATCATGTGGAAGTATAATACCAGCCAAATCATGGCTCAGTGGAGCCATTCTGCGTTCCACATGATTGAAGGCACTTCTGCCAGGTGCATTTGTTCCAATGAACAAAGCATCTAAGTCATATGAGCAGAAGTAGTCAATAGCACAGCCAATGGTTTTCTGATAGCGGGGACTTTCATCTGGCCCTCCATCACATGTTATAATCATGATGGGTTTGACAAGATCATTGGAGGTATACATGTTGTCATGGAACTGGGGTAGTTGTCGAACTCGTTTCATGTCTTGAAGATGAGCTAGAGCAGTGGATGATGAATGCTTTGCACTCCGAATGGAAATGTATATTGGCCCAGAGTATGTTACACCAGGTCTTATAAAGCAATCTTTCTTGATTTCAACAGCAGCAATGACTCAGGGAATAAGTTTGTGTGATTTGGCCACCACAAAATCATGATAAGGTAAAGTGACACGATACTCCATGTGCATAAGCAATGGTGCCTGTTTTTTAGCTTCCGTAAAACCTATCGCTACTCTGCATTTGTCGTCCTGCGAATGAAACGTCACTTCTTCAGGTCCAAGTATGGAAGCAATTTCCTCGATGTTATTTATTGTAGCTTTTGCAAAGGACGAATCTGGATGTGCTTTATGTAAACTATTATCTGGTCGAGTTAATTTGACAGGTGCAGTTGTTACTTGACACTTTCCTTCTGTTGTGGTACTGTCTCTGGGTAACAGTCGCAGATAAAGAGCACTTCTTGAAAGTGAAATTCCCAGTTCTTTTTGCAAGTACTTACGCAGATCATCAAGAGTTTTGATTGTTCTGATAATTTCTGACCTTCTTCTATCATCTGCTGCAGAGCCTGCCAAAGCAATATCTGTAATGCTTTGTACAAGAATGTTATCATCAGTTACAGTTGGTCGTCCAACTTTGGGTTGCATACCCAACTTCTTTCTCACATTTTCATCTAGTGCTGCAAATTTTCTCTTCCTTCTCTCACGAAATTTTTGTTGGTTTTCTTGATTCTTTTTAACTCTTTTCCTTTCCTTTTAAAGCTCTCCTAACTTTTTTTCGTACTTCTCTATCGACATTTTATCATCTTTTCCAAGAAGACCCAGATTTCTCTGTTTATATAAACCGTTGACAATTGATTGTAGATCTTCTATTTGAGTTTTCAAGCTATTTTGTTTTGGTGTTAAAAAGACTGCTTGTGACTTAGTTGTCTGGATGTTTTTAGTAGATGATTGTGTATTTGTAATCAAGCAACATTCGGACTGTTCTGGTTTATCTTTTACAGCCACAGGTTCGTTTGTGATCTCTTTTGACGAAACGTGAGGCGATGAAGCCTTTTTTATAAAAGTAACAATAAAATAACGAATGAACATCTGAAGAGTGTTTCATGTAAATTTTCCATCTAATAAATCCTTTAAATATTAAAGAAGTCTAAACATTCGTCCCTTACCTTTGACCAAAATGACATTAGTGTAGCTTTTCTTTTGAGCTCTAGTAGAGCTCAAATGCTTAGTTGCTTACATCATATATGCAGAATGTGATTTAAATACCATTATACTAATAACCTTGGACGCTGAAATATGCAAATTTCGGAACCTTGTGTCCATGTGCGGCAGCAGACAGCTTCAGCTTGTCTGCTTGAAGCACTTTCAAATTTCACAACTATTACGATGAGAAATGTAAGAGCATGATATATGTTGAGAAATATGATATATTTACCTTACTGCGGTTATACAAGACTTCTCTTCCCGAACAACCTTCGGAATGAAACTTTCGGCTCCAAAATTTCTGCTGAGGCTGAAGCTCGTGCTATGAATTGCATTCAATAGCTCTTCAACAGAAGTATTCGGCGGAGTGTCTAGTCGCTTCATCAGATCCTTATAAATATCCTTTAGACGATCTAGATCGTTTTCCGCAAACGCGGTCTTAACATGCTCGTAAGCAGGAATAGACATAGCTAGGAAATCGGTTTAGTAGCACTTCGAATAATCGATTTGAACCTCGATGGCTAAGCAGCGATCAGAAAGGCTGTGTTATTGTGCAAGACCGACTCATACCCCACGCTGCGAATTAGTCAAGATGAATCAAAAAATGTGACCAATAGAAATACAGATATTTTTTGAATTCACCAATCATCTATCTCATATACAAGCCTTTGATGCTCTAGAGAGTCAAAACTCCCCACAGATGAGTCAAAATGGCTGATCTCCAGGGAAACGGGCATATTAGCCAATCAGACAGCTAGAATCTTGACTAAGATGAGTCAAAACTCACGCGGAAGACCGCTGTTTCTTGACTGGTATATTACTTTACCGAAACTTACTCGCAGCATGAAATTTGTTAACTGGACTACAATTTGAATGTTAATTAATCTGCAAGTACCGCTGCATGAAAATAGGTAACTGAACTATAGAGTCAGAATTTTGGCTATAAGTCCGCAATTTTTTCCTTAGTCGCGTGACTCGTTTGACAACCCCTGGATCCGCCCCTGAGCTCTACTAATTTCCATTCTTCTAGTTTGGTGTGAACTGCAGAAGATATATCTTCAAAATTCTTTTTCAGACTATTCCACACTTTGTTAACGTTTTGCTGAGCTGTTTCTTTGGGTTTGGCTGGAAATGCCGCATAGTAACCCGCACAAAGTTTTAAATATAGTTTTTCTTTCTCACTCGCCATATTTAGAATAATAGTGCGGTCGCAATATTTGCGTAAATACCGAATACTTCATGTAGGTACATATATAATGCATTTGAACGGTACAGGGGGTGTTAAATTATTGTTATGTAATAGACAAAGAGGGGTATGCCGATTAATGACAAGTGATGACAATGGGGGCAGGGGAAGTTACAAAAAGCCTAAAAATTGATTACGTAATTGTTGAACAGCCCCGAAGTACTTTCATCGCCGAAGTGAATATTTATGCAGGTTTTGTCGGAAAATGCAGATACGTTTGGCAACTGACTACGGAAACTTATAAAGACTTCGAGGCTTGATTTGAAAAAAACACTTTAGATTTTTCTTCAAAATGTTCGACTTTGTCTTAGCTTAAGAAAGTGTTATTTATAAAAGTGTTTTTGTGCAATTATTTACTTCATAATGAAAGCAGTCAAAGGTTTGAATAATAGTTAGATTTTTCGTACTTTGGTATTTCGTTTCCTGCCAAATGCCCTCACCAATTTCTGACTTTTCAAATTGACATTGTAATAACATTATGGAACAGCATGGGACTCTTTGCCCAGAGGGTGGTTACATGCAAGAATTTTAGCTCGGATAACCGACCCAAAATTTCAAGAGCTGTACTGAGGCATAAATTTTGGTCATGTTATCGAAAGGTAATTTTTTAAAGGGATTTCTTCACAAAAGTGGGATGATATTTTTCAAGGAAGGTTTAAGTTAGTTTGCATTTCCATTTCCGTTTTTAGCTAAAATAAAACATTGAGAAATTTTTCATCAACACATGACACTTCGTTTTACTTCATTTTCATTTTTCGTTCTGTTTTCATTTATTCCAACATGCATTCATGAAACATTGCTGAAAAAAATCCCATAGTTATGCTGAGGATAGTAGGTACTTCTTTGAAATGTATTTCTGAGAATTCAGAAAACCCAGGAAGACATGGAGAAATAAAACATTGTATTATAATATTGGACTGTAGGGAATTACCATTTGAACAAACAGATGCAGAAGGAAATTGTAACACATTTCCGACTAATGGTTAAGTATTCCTTTGTTCTGTCTATCTAAGGTTCAAATGTTATAGTACTATCTACAACGTGAGTGGCCGTGTCAGTATATCCGTAGGATATACAAACTTAAGCCAGTGAGAGGTTCTTTTATTTCCAATGCAATACCGATGCTTAAATTACGTATGACGCAATATTTAATTGTCCATATTTTCGACTATTTTCATATTACAAATCACAGAAGCAGAGGATACTAATTAAAAAAATTTAGCTATGTCATAAGGATAATTTATCACATTTAATACAACTAGCGAAACAAAGTGTTATTGGACTAAGCATTTCTTTTCTTATGCCCCAAGAACTATTATATAGTGAATATCTTCCCCATTCATCGATATGTCACTTTGAATAATTTCTTGTAGGAGTTAATGGACTGTTGCATTTAAAGATAAAGTACATGGACGATCAGAAGCTGTAATGATGAATGACAATTCTGTAACTGTTCAAGGTGTTACGTGTAAACCATACACTCAAAATGACGGCGTCACGGTGATTGATCTGAGACCAGCAGGTTATTTGAAAGAAACCATTCCTAAAGACCTGTTCAGTTTTAAAAATGTAATGAAACTCTTTCTTTGTCATGAAGATGCTCTCAGATTTCTTGACGCAATCTCGGATAGTCTCCCACCCAGTATCACGATTGAAACGTTTTGTCAATGTGATAAGAACCATCCTTATGCAGAAGAAATAGATGGCAAATATTTATGGAAGACCTGTCATATCGAAACTGATGAACATGGCTCAACTTTCCTTGATTTACGATGTAAAGCTCTAAGTGGACAGCCCCTCAAGTTTCAGACGCCAAAGAAACTGCGGCAACTAATCTTGAGGGATTATGAAGATGGTGTTCTGGTTGGTGACAACAATGGGACCTTTGAATTTTTAGAAGAACTGATCATTAGTGGTGGCAGACCAGGAGACAAAACGTTGACCATAAATGTTGGTGTTAATCCAGTTTTTAATGAAGATTATGAAGCACTCACTTCCATTTTGTTCAAAGGTATTACTGTAAATGTAAGTATATCCTGGAAGAGAGTGGGCAATCTTCAGCAGCTTATCAAATATAGCAGACCTTCTCTTGTCGAAATGTTCAATCTCAGGAAGTTCTTCGTTAGTGCTGATGGAAAGAAGATATTGCCGACTGGACTAGATAGACTGCCCTATCTTGAAGAGATATCCATGATTGATAATCCAGCTGGCCGTGAGCTAGCCTTATGGAAGAATTTGACACAAGTGAAAAGAGTGAACTTTTTCAATTGTGGTTTAGAACTGTTAAGCAATTGCATGAAGGCATTTCCTGATGTCCAGGAACTGAACCTTTGTGGTAACAATAGCCTTGGTAGGCAAACAGAAATACTTCCCAAGTCAGCACATTTGGAGAAGCTTAACTTGTGTGGGTGTGGTCTTCAACAATTACCAGCTGGGCTTGAGGAATCTTCGGAATTAAAAGAATTGGATCTTAGTGGGAATTGGAGGCTTGGTAAACACCCAGTAACTCTTCCAAAATTAGAACACTTGAAGAAGCTTAACTTTTCAAGGTGTGGTCTTCAACAATCACCAGATGGGGTTGAGGAGTGTTCGGAATTAGAAGAGTTGGATCTTAGTGGGAATGAGGGGCTTGGTAAACTCCCAATAACTCTTCCAAAATCAGAACACTTGAAGAAGCTTAACTTATCAAGGTGTGGTTTTCAACAATCACCAGCTGGGCTTGAGGAGTGTTCGGAACTAGAAGAGTTGGATCTTAGTGGGAATGAGGGGCTTGGTAAACACCCAGTACCTCTTTCAAAATCAGAACACTTGAAAAAGCTTAACTTGTCAAGGTGTGGTCTTCAACAATCACCAACTGGGCTTGAGGAGTGTTCGAAACTAAAAGAGTTGGATCTTAGTTCGAATTGGGTGCTTGGTAAACACCCATTAAATCTTCCAAAATCAGAACACTTGAAGAAGCTTAACTTGTCAAGGTGTGGTCTTCAACAATCACCAGCTGGGCTTGAGGAGTGTTCGGAACTAGAAGAGTTGGATCTTAGTGGAAATGGGGGGCTTAGTAAACACCCAATAACTCTCCCAAAATCAGAACACTTGAAGAAGCTTAACTTGTGTGGGTGTGGTCTTCAACAATCACTAGCTTGGCTTGAAAAATGTTCGGTACTAGAAGAGTTGGATCTTAGTTTGAATTGGAGGATTGGTGAAAACTCAACAACTCTTCCAAAATTAGAACACTTGAAGAAGCTTAACTTGTCAAAGTGTGATCTTCAACAATCACCAGCTGGGCTTGAGGAGTGTTCGGAACTAGAAGAATTGGATCTTAGTTGCAATGGGCAGCTTGCTAAACACCCAGTAACTCTTCCAAAATTAGAACACTTGAAGAAGCTTAACTTGTCAAGGTGTGGTCTTCAACAATCACCAGCTGGGCTTCAGGAATGTTTGGAACTAGAAGAGTTGGATCTTAGTTGGAATTTGAGGCTTGGTAAACACCCAATAACTCTTCCGAAATCTGAACACTTGAAGAAGCTTAACTTGCGTGGGTGTGGTCTTCAACAATTACCAGCTGGGTTTGAGAAATGTTGGAAACTAGAAGAGTTGGATCTTAGTAAGATTTCGAGACTTGGTAACGACCATTTACAATTTTGTATTTATTTTCACATATTATACTCCCAATTAATACGGTCATCTTAATTGTCAACAGGAACCACTGCATTCTTGATTCAGGATTCTGACCGGTTCCATCGAGTGCCACCTGGCGCCATTTTTGGGTCAGGATACCTTGCCAGGAGAACTCCGTCATTCTTAGATTTTCAGCTTTTAGACGGCCCCATTTTAGAGTTTATTGCGCCTCTCAAGATTAATGTTGAGCAGGAGTGTTCTTTTGTATTTTGGCGTAATTATGTGGATTTTAATCACAGGGACGTCAAGATTTACTTAATGACGTCAAAATTAAAAAGAAATCTTGCACTGTTCGTCGACAATGAACGCCAACTCAACCATGGCTGCATGGCTGCAAACTCCAACATGGCCGCATCAAATAGTAAAAAGTAGGAGAATGACATCGTTTGCTTTTTCGAGTGCATCGGTTAATATCCTGAAATGTTTAACTTTTCTGTGCTCCACACGTAATTTTCCTCCATGTAAAAGTAATATTTTTTCTCCAGGTTTTCATTTAAAAAAGAAAATTCTTTCACACGAAGAATGTAATTTACTAGCAGATGTTAAATAATATCAGTATATACCTGTTATTTTATAGGTTCTTACGCCAGGATATATTGCTATCGTAAGTATTGTTATTGGATTGAGATAATTTTTAATTTCTTTATTTTGGTATTTGAGAACAACTGTAAAAGAAATATTGAAGACTGCAAACGTTCGTCAATCTCACAAACTCAGACGATTTCTCAGTCCCAGTAGGGACGCAAACCTATACCTTTTGATGTCCGATTACCTTGTCTTGAATAAGATGATATGTGAAGGAAGGGTAGCCTTACGAATAATAAGGGTAGCCTTACGGATAGCCCGCATTGGTAGCTAATTTTACATTTGGTAAAGTCGGATTGCAATGCAAACCTTTAATTTGATTGTGATTTTAAAGGTGGTATGCACCGTAGTTACAAGAAAGGTTAAGTCAATACGTAAGAAACACGGCCAAGTCATTCAGGAAAAGTTTTATCATAATCTTCAAAGTATCCAAGGTGCATCTAAAACGGTTCA
Source organism: Heliopora coerulea (assembly GCA_030142905.1). Classification (NCBI taxonomy): domain Eukaryota; kingdom Metazoa; phylum Cnidaria; class Anthozoa; order Scleralcyonacea; family Helioporidae; genus Heliopora; species Heliopora coerulea. Next base: position 612,740 of record JASJOG010000191.1, on the reverse strand, counting down.
AAAGGGAATACAGTGACCCTTGTATAGAAAGTTTTTCATTGAAGTACAAGCTGCGAGTGCTCAGTGATTTTAAAGTGCTAATGAAACAAAAATTAAGTTTGTCTTATTTGGAATAACTCGTGAAATATAATGGAGTCTCACCGGCGATCAGAAGGTTACGGGTTCGATTCCCGTAAGGGACTCGTTTGAGAGCGTGCGTATTAAGAACATAATTACCTAGCTACCATAATCACATAATGGCAAACCTTGTACAGTTTTTCAATTTTCCATTTCGTTGTGCAAATATTTCGGTTTGTTTGACTTGTAAACGCGATGATCTGAGACGTCACTTTGTTGCCATTGCATTTTGAGTCAATCAAAAATTAGTTATATGTTGAAGATTACTGCACGAAATAACTTGAAACTTTGTGCTTCGAATCAGTTCATGATAGTGAACCAGCTTTACAGTAAAATATTGTTGTCACGATGATTTACTAATTTCTAGGCCCTTGTCTTTAAAACATAATTTTTGTTATATTGCAGTGATAAAGTATGGTACGGTGTCTATTCTCTGACATGATGTACAAAATCCTTAAGGCAACATGTATGAGTAAGAGTGAACAAAAATGCCCACGAGCGTTCTCCAAACAAGGAATTATGTTTTATGGATTTGAGAGATCTAAAAGCAGAGAAATTACTGAAGTATTAACATATTATTGCGGAGCTATTCAATTGTGAACTTTCAAGTGATTTCGCTGAATAATCTCGGAGATATAGCTCAAGTTTGTTATTGTTCAAAATGCTGTAACAACGAAATGTCACAATTGGTCAGATTTACGTATTAAACAAATTGAAACATGTATAAGACAAAATAAACATAGAAAAACTACAGGAAGCGGTCCTTTTATTATTTCAAAAGTTATTTTCAATAAAAGATACTCAATTTACGCTTCATAGACACTTTAATATAAAGGTTATAGAAAGAACGTACGTTCGTGAACGAACTGAAATAGAAAGCATTTAGATGAATGAGGAAAATTCTTTTGTGCTCCAAGATTTTGCCGTAAACACCAATTTCACGAGGATGAAAGCGAATGAGGTTGAAAGGCAAGAATTATATTAGCGTTGAGATAGTAGATGAACGATCGTCAAACTCTATCCTCAGAAAAACGATTGCTGAACCCCAGACAAAGATTAAACCCACAACCGTGTGATGACCGATAAGACGATCTAACTATTGAGCTACCAAGACTCGGATGGTGAGCTAAGGTGGAAGTTCGGGATATGTGTGACCTGTGCGGGAGCTAGTATATGTTAATAATGATATAGATAAAATTTATATTTTGTCATCAATATCATTATTAATATATAGTGGCTTCCGCTTAGGTCACACATATGTCGAACTTGCACCTTATCTAACCATCTAAGTCTTGGTAGCTCAATTGTTAGGGCGTCTCACTGGTCGTGAGAAAGTCGAAGGTTCGATCCCCATCTGGGGTTTAGAATTCATTTTTCTGAGGATAGAGCTTGACAATCGTTCATCTATTATCTCAAGATATATCCAAGCTCTCACACTTATAAAATATAAATTTCAGTTGTATGAAAGTTGTTGCAACTGTTATCAGCACCAACTAATCCGGTCAAACGAGGTCACAGCTTGGAATTATTATGACATGGGACTGTGATATTACATGGTTGGACAAGTCAAAACTGTCGTCGAATCAGATGAAACTTTGAACCAATTCGAACGTTGATGAGACTTGATGACAGAAGAGGAGAGTTGATGAAAATAATAGTGAAATAAATGTGAGAGTTGGAGTTGACGGTCATCCTTCATTCCTGTTTGATGGGGGCTTTAGATATTTTATATAACTAAGTTATTATTTATGAATTTAAAAATTACACTTTTGCATATTAGATGTACAGAAGTGTAATATCTTATCTAATTTGTTAATAATTCATTAGATTTTACTCAATTCCTAAAACGCTTTTCTGTCACGTATGTTGAGTGAAACACTAATAAGTTTGGCGAAGTATCAAACACTGGTGAATGATTTATCTTGATATCGATTTCTAAATTTCAAAGTAGTCTATTGAAACAAGAAACATTATAAACAAGTATATATGGCAAGACGACCTGAATTGTTTATTGTCATTTTATGTGATAAACCAGATCAAAACTCGGTCTGCGTTTTTGACCATGCTGGCTAAACATACAAATACCCAAAAAATCTCTCGAGACTGCGCCATTCGAAATTTCTTTGCTTTCTCATATTTTGATATAGTGGTCAAACCCAGAGATTCGGTTTTGGAGTAGAACATAAACAAATTTTACTGATAAGCAAATAGTTTTCTTTAAATTTGAGATGGAGTAGATGTTAACTTTTATCGAATAATCTACTCTTCGCTAATGTTCTAATCTATTTCCAGCCTCAATTGATGAACTGACACAGATCAGAAATCTCTTTTCTGGAGAATTTCCTTTAGTCCAACCCAGGGACGTTGGTAAGCAAATTGTTTTTTTCGGGGGTGTTAATGTCTCTCTTCCGGTCATGCTCTATAGGATCAGGTTAATTTATTTCCACAGAACTGACACATTAAATCTGTGGTGGCTTACGAACAAGAAGCTAGAGGTTTAAATGGCGCTAAAAGCCAATCAGAACACATTTACTTGTATACACTATAACAGATAAACGATAAAATTAGCTAAATACAATACTATTATCAACTTGGGGTGTCACTTTAACTCTGGGTGTCACTTTACGTACCTTCAAAAAGTCTGGAACAATTCCCATCTCAAGAGATGAGTTAAATATATGACGTAGTGGAATATATAAATGTTCTGCTGAAGTTTGAACAAACTTAACAACAGTTGGTATTTGAATTTATATTTGAATTTGAATTTATTGAACTCTGGCTGCAATTATGAGAAAGTAAAAATAAATACACGGAGGCAGATAAGCAGAGGCTCGCAACAGGCCCAAGGTCTAAACAAGGCCCATCACCCTAAAAGTACACATTACATAAAAAAGAAAACTATTATTGCATAAAAGAAAAACTAAAAACAGCAGTGACATGCAGAATTTAGAGCCAGATTGGATTTTTCATGCATTTCGTACACATCGTACGCCAAGTATAAATATCATTAACTTTAAATCTTAATGTAAAACATTCAAGTAAGTGTTTATGGAGCGACAATTTAAAAGAATTAAAAGAATTTATTGAAGGAACACGGCCACTTAACGAGTTCCAAAGATCAACTGTTTGATTGAAATAACTAGATTTAAACGTTTGAGTGTGCGCAAAACCAGATTGTAACAGCATATTATTTTTGATAATCTCGCCACAGATGCAACTTTAGTCGAAACATAGCGAAACGCGTCAGTTGTCGAAGGCTTATTTAAATATTTGTGTAAGTAAATGAGGTCCTTGTACTCGTGCCAATAATTCACAGGAAGTAAGTTCAGCTTGACTAATCGTTTCTAATCCTCTGAGGTGTAATCATTCAAGATAAACTTAGTAGCCCTTCGCTGCAATTGTTCTAACAACTTCATGTCCTTATGGAGATAGGGAGACAACACTTCGCTTGGTATATATGAAACCACTTGGTGGTATGAAGCCAGTAGCCTTAGAACAATCGAAGTTATGGGTCAATTCTAAGACTTTCAAAAGTGATACTGTTTGCAACGAAAAAGGTCCTAGAAATGCTGACTTCATCCAGCACTTGAATGATTTATTTGGTTTAGCCAGCTTGTTAGCTAATGATGATCCTAACTTTGTAAAATATCTTTTAAAAGTATTAGCAAATATTATTTTATTTGTTTGTTTATGATCATTTACAGATACTTCTAATATGTTAAAATGGCTGTTTCGCTTTTTTAGGATCTTCAACGAAAAGCAGTGGTTATTATTCTGAAAAGCTGAGTTACGAGGAGTCTGGTAAACTTGGAACCAAAATAATTGGTAAGACATTTTAATATTTTGGTAGAACGTTTGATGATATTGTGTGAGATTTATTATAAACTAAGTTTGTTGAGTGGCGGTGATGTTTATTCGAAATCTTTTAAAAACGAAAGAATTCTGTAGAAATATTTGTAAATTTAACCGAGTTCTTGACATTAGCGAGATGCATACGTCGTTGCGGCTTTTGCGCATGCGTTAGGTGACGACTCAGCCATCACATGTAGATGGACAGTACTTAGAAGTGAATTATTGCTGCACGTACCTAGTTGTCCCTGACAAATTGGGTATTTCGGTCAAGTGCAGTTTAACGGACACCAGAATTAATTAGGCAATCGCAGACTCAACTAACCTAATTCTAATCCTATCCCGAACGTAGACTGTGGGCCTAATCAATGATTTTGAGATATAAATTTTGAATTGTGTAAGCTTGAAGATATGTTGAATGAGATATGTAAGTTCGTCAAGCTCCACACCCAGAAGAACGATTTCTGATATATTTCTCATACATATATATATTTCATAGATCTCATTATCAATATTTAGTACCTTCCGTTCAGGTCGCACATATATTGAACTTGTACCTTAGTATTGCACTTTTCTACCCTGCGCACCAAGGTAGTTGTGCTTCGGCTGGTTCCAAAACACAAACGGGGACTGTATCTTTCAATAAAATGTGGAACATTTATTCACGACTCATCTCAAAGTTACAAGACTCCTTTCTTATACCGATTACATCAACACCTCTACGATCGTCAACTCCCTTCTAAAGTTACAAGACTTTCCCTTTTTGGCTTCGCCCGGAAGCTCCACCTTACATTGTGCTTAGTCCAAAGTTCAAAGTCTAACAAGAAGGTAATCCAACAATAGTCCTGATTACCCTACATTCAACCAAAAAATTTAGAATATTTACAAAAGATTCGACACTTAGCTCACCATCTGAATCTTGGTAGCTCAATGGTTAGAGCTTGACGAAGTTCATCTTTTACTCAATGGTTTTTATCAAATCTGGTCAACTTAAAATAAAACCATTAATTAAAAGAAAATACCATCAAAAAACTAATAACTTAAGAGGTATATGATCCACTATGTATGGTAACTGCTATGGAACTTTGGCGATCAAAACCATGGTAGGCATATTTTAAAAGACAATATTCTCTCATTAGACGGCTTAAATCTTGCTTAAATGTTTTGATCGCTATCTAAATTATCTTTCAACCAAATAAGAGTTGGAACGAAGATATTGTAAATGAAAGACATAAATACTCGACTTCATTTTTCCACAGCAATTATTCTACTAAGTTTTCTTAACCCTATTTAACATGGCATATCGGTATGCCCTTATTTCACATGGGGGGGGGGGGGGGCTTTTTTGGCCCTCCCTAATTATTTCGAGAACGGGAAATGGGAAATGCATGAAACTTTGGGATATGTTAGAAAAATATATTACTAGTCAAAAAACATCAAAATATCTACAAAAAATTTTTTTCAAGTGTCTTTGCTGGGGGTCTGTTCATGTCTATATGTGGAATTTTTCAACACATTTATTACATACGTAGCTTGCATGCTATGTTCATATTGTTCTTTGACAAGATGGACAACAATGCTTAGATTTGCCAAGTTTGTTCTTTTGTTCCTTGTAATGAGGCTTTCCCTTCAACTGTTTGATGCAGTAAAAGCATCTTTTTCGATCACTTGGAGCTTCAAGTGCTGCTGGTTGTTCGACGTACTGTCACTTGTTGTAACTTTTGTAACTTTTCACACCTTTTTGAATACCTCAGATAAGTAGGGTTTCTAATCTGTTTTACACTTCTTTCTATACATCAAAATATCAATAACATATTCAACTAACATTTTCATAGAAAAGGGAAGCTTTAAAGATTTGTATAAAAGAAACGTTTTGCCTGTGATTTGTATTCCACTAATTACTAATTACAGAATACGTGAAAGTAACTCATTATGTTTACTCCCGAGACTGCATTTTCCAGTTGAAAAAGGCAAACATAGAACTAAATTGAAGATGCAGTAATAAACCAGTGTGACAAAAAATCAAAAAAGACGTCAAAGTTTGAGAAAAACATTAGAATGTTTGAGTTCAAAAAATAACAGCCGGAATTGAATTTTACCCGCTGAAAAAAAATAGAAATGATGATTGCGCATTCAAATTTGTCTTAGACCTAAGATGTAATTGGCAGGCAAAAAAAATTCAATATTATTGTCCAAAAAATCTAATCAGACGAAAATAAAACCAAAGATTGTAAAACCGCAAAAAGTGATTTTTCACCCCCTGGCGACAAAAGTGGAATTACCCCCGGAAAACGTGAAAATTTTTAAAACTTCTTTATAGAAAAATAACCGCAATAAAAAAATATTAAAAGTCACAAAATTTCAGCCGAATTGGACAAGCGGTTCAAATTTTATGAAACAAAGTATAGGTGGGGGGGGGCCAAAAAAGCCCCCCCCCCCATGTGAAATAGGGTTAAAATTGTATTTGAGTGAGATTACATGCATGTATGTGTTCTGCATATATTTTCAGACAACGCACTGTATCATGAAGTTCAACTATTTATCGCGGTTAATCTATTTCCAGGTAAAAGACGTATATTAAAAGTACCCGGTGATGTAACCAAGCCTTATTATGATAAGCTGATTGAGTCTGAGGAATCTAGTGAACAGAAAATCAAAGAAACTGTTAAGATATTTAAAGTCAAACTTTTAATGGCAGTTAAAATAATGTTGTGATCATCTCCTTTAGGGTGGCTTCGATGTTATTCCAAAGTTCTTAAATAACAAAGGACTGTTACTAAGCACTTCCTATTGTAGTCTTCTTAACAAGATACATCATGACGTCTGATGTATTTCTAGCACAAAAACCTTTACCCCCTTGGGAAGTAAGGAAATTTAGTTGAAAAGTTTTGGCACTCTCTGGAAGTTTTTTTCATTTCAAGAAACCATAAAACATAACATAAGTTTTCTTGGAAAAGCATATGCATAACCTAACAGGAGAAAAATCAGCAATACCAATGTAACTAGAGACACTTAAGACATCATCAACTGGGAGTTTTTTAAATGTCTTATGAAATTCACCTCTTAATACGCTAATTCGTGAAGAAAGTTTGGAAATTTATCTTTCGTAAGCCAAAAAAATTAAACTATATATATATATATATATATATATATATATATATATAAAATTCATTAAGAATTCATGAGGAAATTACAAAAACAAATAATAATCCGGTTTCCGTCGATCGTCCAGATCTCTCTTCTTGACAAGTAAAATGGTCAGTGGCGAAGCCAGCGGTCATGCCGGTCATGCTGAGCATGACCAAGAATATTCCAGATTTAAGAATTTTTTCACATGCTTGAAAATGGACGTTTGCTTCGAAATTTTTTTTAGAAATCGAATGCGGCGTCAATGAATTATGCGGTGAGTTACGTGCATGGATGATCTGTGGCAAGTCATGCCCATCTCAGATAGCAGGACCTGGCCGAAATTTGTGCGTCATTGGATTGGCCAAAGTATCCCTTGCGCATGCGCACCTTGCCAGTTTTGGGCTTCAGGTCATGCTGATTTCCAATAGCACGACTCCTGTTATTTAAAATTCAGTAGCAATACTAATAGCGATCAAATTAGGAATAATGGCGAATATAGATCAAAGTCAACCATGTGGATCTTCAGAACGACTGGGGCGTCATATCTCAGTTTCTGAGGAAGTCTTTTTCTGCAAGAAATGTGAGCAAGCAGAAAGTTATCGTTGGTCGAAGACCTATGCCGAAGCTCATGATCAAGACGAGGGAAATGATGTTCCAAGAGGTTTGGTATACGAAGGATTGGCTATGTCCTAGTGAAGACAAGAAGCGTCTCTTGCTGGCCTTAGTTGCTCTTTCGACCTGGAGTTTCAGAACATCTTGCTGCATAAAGTGTCAGTTTTTCCATGGCATTTCAAGTTTGTGAAGAACTTTCTGTATCATCTGGAATGTTATGACATTTATGCATTCAGGCAGATCATTAATTTTTGATGTGGTTTATTATTGTATCGTGATGTTTGCTGAATTAATAGACAAGTTGCTGTATGAAGTGTCAGTTTCACTCTGGCATTTTCAAGTATGTGAAGAACTTCCTGTATCATCTGGAATATTATGACATTTATGCATTCAATCAGATCATTTTTAATGTAGTACATTACTATGATAAATATTTTGCTGATTAAATAGACAAGTTGCTGTATGAAGTGTCAGTTTTACTATGAGATTATCAAGTTTGTAAAGGACTTTCTGTATCATTTGGAATATTATGACATTTATACATTCAGATCATTATTGATGTGGTCATTATTATATGATAACCTTTTTGGTGATTATATACACAAGTTGGTGTATGAAGCATCAGTTTCATCATGACATCAATTTGGTGAAAGACTTTCTGTACCATCTGGAATATTATGATATTTATACATTCAGACAGATTATTATTGATGTGGTTCATTATTATATTATGACTTTATGCTGATTAAATAGACAAGTTGCTGTATGAAGTGTCAGAAATATTCATTCAATATTTCTGTTTCTCCATGACATTTTCAAGCTATTCATTACTGTGATTACTTTTTGCTGGTTAAGAATGTGCTGCCTGCCATTTGTACATCTGCATGCATGATGTGATGAATTCGGTGAAAAATCTTTACAAAGGAAAGAAAAGCCATTCACAGTGAATCTGAATGCAATGAACAAATCCATGAAAGAAGACTCGAGGTGAACTCAGTGTTAAAAAGCATTGAGGACCAATTCACCTAAGTATTTTTCAAGCATAATCATGGTAAATATTTTGTACTTACAGTAAGTCTCCACTTCTATGTTTAGTTAAACAGTAATGTTGGGCTAGACTTGCTCATCAGTCATGGCTATCAATATTGGATTCACTCACAGCTTTGTCAGTGCTCCATAAGCGTGGCAATAGGCTCTGACATAAGATAAAACAGCCCAAAATATGTTGTACTTTGCTTACTTTAAACAACATTTTGTGATGCTCAGAATTCTTAAAAACTATCCTCAAAATGCAGGAAATGGCATTTCCGAGACTCCAGATTTCAAAATTTTCCGGGGGAGCATGCTCCTGGACCCCCCTAGAGGGGCTTGCGCCTTCAGCGCTCGCACTCACTCTGAAGTCACAATGGCATGACCAGTCATTTATGGTCAGCTTCGCCACTGAAAATGGTCTAGAGTAAAGCAGCAGTAGACTGATCCTGCTTGCTAAGAGTTAACCCCACCTAGTCATTTTAACTGAATTCTAAAATTATTCTCAAACCAAATGACAGCTTGAAAGAAAATATTGTAAAAGAAATTCTTCAGTACCCGACTTAATTTTCATTTTTGCATTGTAATTATGCCTTCAATGTTTTTTAAATTGTATTTGTAGACCATCAGATGCATGAATATAGTCTGCATGTAGTTTGAAACAGCACATTTTAGTATTAAATTCATTTCTGATAACGTCGGTTGCGGTTTATTTATTTCTTGGCCTAGAACATAGCTTCGGAAAGACTAGCGGCGTAACCAAGTGGTATTCCGATAAGCTCATTGAAGATGAGGAGTCCAGTGGACCTAAAATCAAAGGAATTGGTAAGATATATTTAAAAAGACGGTAGAACTTCCAGTGTAAGTGAAAGTAATGTGTTAATTATTTCAGTTCGATGAGTTTGATGATATCCCAAAGTATTTAATGGTCAAAAAGGGTCATTTCCAAGAACTTCTGGCTGTAGTTTTCTCTTTAAGTTTAACTTAAATGCAGTTTTCACAGATGCAACCAGGTTTTCTGTAAGGGAAGTCAGTTCAATAATTTTTATGCTACCGGTTGATATATTTTTCTGTTTTAGAGCCTTGAAAACGCACCAAAGATGCATTTCCCGTCAAAAATATTGAACAAAATAAAAACAAACAAAAAAAGAAAAACAACGAAAAAAACCCCCACAATTTCCTTGAAAAAGATGCTGTATATTTTGAAATATAGGACTGTTTCACAAGTGAGGGCAATTGCTTCCATTCTTTCCAGGTTCCGCCCCATACAGTTTTCCATTGATAATTACGACATTCGTTGTAAACTCGTTTAGTTATTTTGTTGTCTACCTAAACCACACTTTTTGAATTAAGTTATGTTGCCGTTCACCCAAGATGACTATGTCTTTTGTCTTGTGAATCTCTGGGCGTTGAGTTGAAACGATCCATCTGAGTTCAGTTTTTCCCTATGGGCTTACAACGGATCAGACAAAACTTAAATTTTTCTTGGAAAAGCCTATACATATCAAAAATATGCAATAAAAAACAGCAGTCCAAGTCTAACTAAACATACTCCGAACTTCATTTAAATGCACTTGTTCGGTCGGTTTTTCAAAGTCTGGATACCTTTTCCGATGGATATACCGTAATGAGCAGATGAATTTGCTATTCAGTGAAAAATGAACGGATTGAACGTAGAAAGAGGACAGTGCTGTCGTTCCTTTGAATAACCAAACTTGAGCAGTGGACCCATGTTGTTTGCTGAATAGGAGTTATTCTCTGGTGACAAGTTAACCAAACTTTGAAAAACTTTCAATAAGAAATTGAAATTTTTATTGCCATGTTTATATAGCGTGATGCAAACACGAAAGGAAGGTTGGGAGAATTTGAATTATACAGCCGCTTGAAAGTTCTCGCAACCTGTCCGAGTTTTTGCATCAGGCTATATTAACAGAACAAAACAGTTTCTATTTCTTTGATAAGATGAGCAAAGAACCGAGCAATAATAATTGTGAATAACGAACTTAATTTTCAATATCAAATGGGAAGCTCTTATAGATTCGTAAACCAATCAGAAGTTCTCATTCGCGCCTAGAACAAATTCTAGAGTCAAGCGGCGCAGTGATGTCATAACCATGTTTGCATAGCCTGATATAAACACGGTTACTGACCTATCATTGCGTGCGTAATAGGAAACGGTAAATCCTAAAAGTTATAGTAAAATAACGTTTCTGCAAGGAGCCCAGGAACGAGGGGATGGAAAGGAGTTCAAGGATTGATTAGAGCGTTATGCTGGTTTTTAAGTTGTGTTTAAAGGTATGGTTAGGGTTAGGGATGGTGCTAGGGTCAGGAATAGGTGGTAGATGTTTTGAAGTACATACTTAGTTTCAATTCCTTATCAATTGGTTCGTTCTCAGTCTCTCCTCGAAACCTCATTTTAAGGTATACTTCTTGGCAATCACCAACTGGAAAATTTTTTTATAATTCAGTTTAATAGCCATATCATAAAGTGTTATCCTGCCATTTTGAGATAGTAGGTGGCAGTTAGTCAAGTGGACAGCCCGACATTTTAGTTGACGTTAAAAGCGGACGTCCTCAGAATCCGGATGAACGGAAACATTTGGTCTTTCAAACCTGATGATACGCAATACCTAAAAGTATTTCATTTAACATATTGTTAGAGAAAGAGCATTGTACATTATTGTCCTTTTTATGGAGATTTACGAAAAATTTATGGTTTACCTCCAAATGTCTACGAACGCGCTTGTATGAAGTTAAACGTGCCCACTCCGGATGGAGACTGTGAAGTATTGGCACAATACATGGGTTACTCCACAAATCAAATTGCCAGATTTAAATTATCGGAGAATCCTGCGGATGCCATTTTGTTTCATTGGGAAACCCAACATGGAAATGAATTGAAGCGACTTATTGAAATCCTTAGGAAGATGAAACGATATGACGTTGAAATCCTTGAATCGAAAGGTAGCTCAAATTTTCACTGTAACCAACAAAACAAAACAACATATACAGTGGCGTAACGGAAATATTCGGGGCCCTTAGGATATTTTCGTTCTCGGGCCCTCGTCACCCCCGTTGGTATAGACTTAGTGTAGACAATTTGACGACTTTAATTCTCAATTGTCTTTCCAAATTCATCGGGGCGCCTTAGAGGTCGGAGGCCTCTTAGGAGTTGCTCTAAACCTGACCATAGTCCGTTACGCCATTGAACATATAATTGATATACTTACATAGTGGACACGGGCGTATTCTGTGTTTATTCCATAGCTTTGTTCTACGTGGCATGATGTCGAGACAATAATTGCTGCAAGGAATTCTTGTAGTTAATCGAATTTTATGTACTGATGAATGTGATGTAAAATTGTTTTATCTAGTAGTACGATTATCTAGCTTTGCTATTTTATCTTATTCTCACTATTATTATGTAATTAGTATTATTCAATACTGTTCTTTGCTGCATCCGCAAAATGTCAGATGAGTCAGTTGATGAGTCAGATGGCAGTTCCTTGTGATAGCAACATTGCGACTAAAGAGTGTGATAAACTCCAGAAATATAAAGACCTGGAAATTGAGGTCCCCTGAATGTGGCATCTAAACGCAACACCGATTTCTAAAACCAGTTTCTACACTCATTTCATGTGTGGCACACCAGATTTTCAACTTGTCTACCCACTTTTTAACCCGACGCAAAACCCACGAGCATGAAGACGTCTTTAAACACGTATTACGAACGAACCCATAATACAACGTAGAACCCATCCCAAGAAACCAATGGAGATAAGTGGGAAAAAGAGCCCACTTGAAGGCTAGGATTCCAGCCAACGATCTTTGTTGACTATTAAAAGATATGGCAAGAGGAATATAACTCACAGTTTACTATTCCTTCAGATCAGATGTCTAGAAAAATTCTCTAACAAATAACTGGAAATGGGTTCCTTGACGCTAAAAAGTCAAAAACTTTCCAGTGGAGGATTTCTATATTTAGTCTTTTCCAAGAAAACATACTTATTATCTTATCACAGAATCTCAGCACTAACAGCGATATCCTTTCCTCTGATTTCATTTTGGTTATGTCTGAAAACACTCCAAAAGGACACGTTGAGGGTGTTTATTTTGAGTCGATGTCATCCATTTCCCAAGATTACGAAGTATCTCTTTATGAGTACTATTCTTGTTTTTACTTTTTAGTTTTCATTATTACGATTATTTTTAATTATAATTATTATAATTGTTAATTCTAGTATTGCTGCCGCTTTTATCACTACGGTTATTATTACCATTATTATTATTATCATCATTTAGAATTTTCTCAGCTTAGATAGTCGCTGGTCACATGATAGCACTCAGGGCAAGCTGTGTCTCACAGCCTTAGGCCTCAACCACATTTCGCAGAATCCTTGCAGTCCCGAGTAGTGTTGCTTTCTGCTGGTGTTCCATCTTTGTTGGGATTTCAATCTTCCCAAGGTACTTGGCAAGGTTCTAGATAACCATACCAAATGAGCCAACCACCACTGGAACCGCACACGTTTTGATGTCCCATAGAAGTGCACTTTCTCTTCTAAGGTCCCGGTACTTTTGGATCTTCGCTGTCTCTTTGACTGCAATGTTAGCATCTGCAGGCACAGCAATGTCAATTACTATGCATTCGTTCTCTTTCCTGTTTAGCGGTACAATGTCCGTCTCCGAGCTTCAATTTCACGATCCGTCTGAATGGTAAAGTCCCACAGTACTTTTATGTTAGCATTTTCAATAACTGGTTCCGGCTTGTGTTCGTACCATTTCTCTTCGGCTTCAAGTCCACGCTGTTTTGCGATTGCCCAGTGCACAATCCTGGCAACGTTGTCATGTTGATGTTTGTATTGAATCTGTGCCATCTTACTACATTCACACAACAAATGACCCACCGTCTCGTCTTTCACTCCACACATTCTGCATAAAGGAGATAGCTGCTGTTTCCCGATTTTTGCTTTGAACGCATTAGTTCTCAATGCTTAATCTTTGGCTGCTATGATCATACCCTCGGTCTCCTTTTTAAAGTTTCCTCTCATCAACCAGGCCCACCATGCCCCATCCCTGATATCTTCAGTTTGACGTAAGATCTGACCATGTAATGTCTTAGTCTTCCAGTCCTCTTGTCTTTTTCTCCTCTTCCTTTCTTTGAAATGCTCGACAGTCTCACCTTCTTCCGAGTTTGGGAAACTCTCATTCCTCACCGCTCCAAGCAGTGGTTCCTCACTTTTCTGGACATAATCGGACAGGCCTATCTCTTCAGCAAGCATACAGTCCTCAACTCCAATCAGCCCACGACCACCACATCGTCTTGGAAGGTACAAGCGGTCAACATTCGCTCGAGGGTGTAGCATTCCATAGATTGTCATCCGTTTCCTTGTCTTCCTGTCAATGTTCTTCAGCTCCGCTTTATACCAGTTTACTATCCCGGCTCCTTAACGTCGGGGTGGCACGGTCCATGTGTTTAAAACTGGTAAGGTGTTCCTTCCATTTAACTTCGATTTTAAAACTTTCTTCACTCTGTGGAAGCACTCACTGGTCAGCGCTTCTTTCATTTTGTCGTCAAGTAGATCGTCGTACTCAAGGATTCCGAGAAACTTGTATCCATCATCCTCTACCGTTTTCATCCGTCGCCCCTCTGGGAGATCAATTCCTTCAGACTTCACACTCTTTCCTCTCTTTAGAACGAGTACACCACACTTCATAAGGCCGAGCTCCATGCCGATATCACTGCTAACTATCCGGACAGTGTTTACTAGAGAGTCAATTTCACGCTCACCTTTTCCATACAGCTTTAGGTCGTCCACGTACAACAGATGGTTAATAGACCCAGCATCCTTTCCAAGTTGGTATCTTCCTTTGCAGCTTCGCAGGACAATCGACAGCGGTATTAAGTAGATGACAAACAACAGGAGTGATAGACTGTCACCCTGGAAAATGCCTCGTTGGATTTTGACTTCCCCAAGAATTCGGCCATTTGATGTAAGCACCGTCTTTCAATTTTGCATGCTCTCTCGTACTAATCGTTGGATATTAGGAGCTATTCCAGTAATCTCTAGCGTTTCCAGAATCCAGGAATGAGGCACCATGTCGTTAGCCTTACGATAGTCAATCGAGGCCATCTCCAAATTCGTTTTTCTACGCTTACAATTCCGTAATACCATTTTATCTATGAGGAGTTGGTCTTTCGCCCCCCTTCAACGTTTCCGACATCCTTTTTGTTTCTCAGGAAGTAACTGTCCGTCTCAAGATGATCGTACATTTTTTCTGAAAGCATTCCGCTGAGTAACTTCCACATAATTGGAAGACATGTTGTAGGCCGGAAGTTTTCCGCAGCATTTATCAGTTACGGATCCTTCACACAGAGAAGTGTTTTTCCATGGTTCATCCATTGTGGTACGGAGCAAGATTCTAGAATTAGATTAAGTTGCTTTGCAATGCGACAGTGAACTGCTTTAAAATTCTTCAGCCAAAATCTCTGCACGCCATCCGGCCCAGGCCCTTTCCAATTCGATATTTTCCTCAACTGCTGTTTCACATCCAGTACTGAAATCATCACATTCTCCTGGGCCGTGTGTTGGCTCAGGTCTTCTCTAGCTTCATCTAACCATTCTTCCTCTTGATTGTGCTCGGTAGGATTATCCCAGATATTGCTCCAAAAATCGCAGCTCTCTAGGGGATCAGGTTTAATATCTCTCTCCTGGTTACACCACCCATTCCTTGATAGAATTTCTTCTGATCATTCTGAAACATGTGGTTTTGCCTGTACTAGTTTATCCGTTGTTCATATCTTCTTAATTTTGCAGCATTCACTGTCACTCGCTGCTTCAATTCCTCAATAACAACATTCAACCCTTTCTTTGTCACATTGTATTTCTTCTCAATCTGTGTCAATCCCTTGCTAACTTTACTCCGATTGTTCTTTCCCCTCTCCAGCTTGCTTATTTCTCTCCTCAACACATCAGTTTTGATCTTTATTCTTCTCTTCCAAAAGGGTTTTTTTCTTGCTTCAGTACTTCTTTTCTTTATACCAAGTCTCCGCGTTACAACCTTAGCTGCAGTTCGCATTAGCCGATTGGTTTCTGTTTTATCAGCTGTTTGAATGTGCGCTAGTACATCATTCACTTCTTTAGCCACCTCATGGAGCTTCTTTCTCTCCACATGTTTCAAAGATGTTGGTTGTTTTGCCTCATCTTCTAGAGCCAGTTTGATATCATTCAGAATATCTCGCTGTCCCTCAGACAGTTCTTCCGGATTTAGGACTCGAAATTGGTAAACTCCTTCCTCGTTTTCTTCCCTCTCCGATCTACACTCAGAAACAGGTTCTTGATTTTGCTGCATATTCATTCCATCATTATTCATCCTGTTCTCATCACTCTCGTCACCCGCTTTACTATCCACTCGTCGCTTAATCTCCTCCAGCTCGACAGTGGAGAGCCAATTATTGTTTCTAATTGCTCTTGCCTGGTCAGCTAAATTTTGCTCAGACATCCTAAACATCCCTCTGTTCTGTCAGCTATTCAACATTCTCCTTCTGTACCCTCTGGTTCCTGGTTTACTCTCAAAATAGCATTCCATTACAGCTTGATATAACGCATTGTTCCACTTTCTACGGGCAGTAACTTGATGACGACCGAGTGGTGCCTGTCCGTTCACACCAACACTACCGGACGAGAGACCATTTCTGGCCTCATTCACGTCGTTATCTTCATTTCTGTTCATTGCTCATTATTCATCACTTTTGTGAGTTTGTGAGTTAATCGCGCCAGACAGAATCCTGGTATTTCACCCCCTGACGGGGTACTGGGAGCCTGTGGCAGGCTGAGACCCCTTCCACTGTTCTTAAGTTGATAATTTTTGAAAGAAAATAATAATTATTATTATAATTATTATTATTATAATTATTATAATAATTATTATTATAATAATTATTATTATTATAATTATTATTATTATTACAACTTACACCACCCCATATTTTTGGGTCTTAAAAATTTCTAGACACTCAAGATTTTCCTCTTTCAAAAATTATCAACTTAACAGTTATCAGTCGAGTATAAATGCCATAGTGTTCTATCGAATATACCCTTCTCTTATATCGTTATTACCACCATTATATATACTGAGCTTGTGGCCATGCTTTCAGCAATGTACTCCGTAGCTCAGTTGGCAGGGCTTCGCTCTAGATTCGCGAGGTCGCGGGTTCGATTCCATGCCGGATGGCCCAAAGGTGCATTTTTCACAACAGGTCCCGTTTGGGTTTTAAAAATATCTAAACACTAGAGATTTTCTTCCTTCAAAAATTATCAACTTAAGAATAGTGGAAAGGGGTCTCAGCCTGCTACAGGCTCCCAGGATCCTGTCAGATAAAGCCACAACAGACATTGCACATTTCAGGAAAGTCGTGGAGAAAGGAAATTTTTTCCATTAAAAGTGTCTATTAAAGATGACCCGGGGGGCAGCCTTTTCTCACCCATTTAGTCGACTCAGAATAGGGTAAGGGACGTACAGCCTTCGAAAGTCCCTGAAAGCATTCCCCAATGCGTATATTCAGTTTCACTTTAACAGTACTCTGTTGCACTTCCAACCAGTTAAGGTCAGTTTAGGTGTGCCACTGCAAGGGTTAAGTCTGAATATTGTTTTATTCTTAGATTAGTGCTCATCTGTTTCGGCATTTAAAGTTGGTTCATCCTCCATAAACTAAGTTTAGGGGCATCAGTCAGCTGTACGGACTGTCTTCTAGTCCTTGGGCCAACAGGGCAGGTTTGCCATCATCTGAAGATAGTGTACTTGCTACTCCCAGCCAATTAAGGCAAGCTGAGGTTTTCGACTACCTGTCTAACCAGCTGGCAAAGCAGGGGCGCCTAGGTCATCTCATCAAAGCCTACTTGTATTATGGGGCTCACTGGCTCTGATATTATTGTCCTGCCTAATTTCTTCTGGTTTTGTCTCGGAGTTACCTTCTCCTAGATAAGTTGCCATCCAAGACTAAATAGTCTTATCTTCCCTTGGCTAAGGGGTAGCTGGCACTTCCCAAAGGTGCCACCCCGGACTGTAGTGAGCGGGAGCGTTCACTTTAACGTAATAAGATGAAGCTTTGCTTGTTCTACTCCAGTCCCCTGTTATTATTGTTATTATTATAACATGTCGCCCACCACCTAATAATTAGGATTACTATTATGATCTTTGTTTGATAGCGAATTCTTAACGACCAATAGCGCCTACTAGATGTACATAATGGCTCCTCTTATCAAAATTTGTTAGGGTTCCATGCTTCAACACTGCATATTCTAAAATATCAATCCTCGTGGACCACTTTGCTCACCACTTTGCGTAACAGTATCTCACATTCCATTAATACTATTTTCTGAATGTTTCCCGCTACCCATTTAGTTTCCTTCTCATGTCATATTAGTTTATCAATTTGTTGTTGTAATTTATTGATACCACCTCCAAGACATCCTATTACCATTGGTATCATCTCTACATGTAATCCCGGTCGCTTCCCTCTCGTTTCAAACGCTAACTGTTGGTCCTTGTTTAACTTTTCCCAATGGTTTTCTTCAATATTTTGTTCGTGAGGACAAGCCATGTCCTCCAGCCAGATCTGTCTCCCTACCTTGTCCTCTTGTGTAATGTCTGGCGTCCTAGCTTCATCATATTCCCTCAGTTTGTATTCAAAATCCCATAACAACTTCAACTGATCATTCTCCATTACCTCCCCTTTTACCGATTGCTGTTGATTCTACGGTGTTCCTTCCTCTATGATCCCATGTTGCTTCCCCATTGTACGGCTAGCACCATTAATGCGTTGTTGTGTCCCCTCACATATTCTGTCCCTGCTATTACTGTACATCCTGCCAAGTGATGTTGAACAGTCGCATCATACAGTCGACACAATCTACACAATACCGATTCCACTTTTAATCCTCTCATCACCTTTCATTTCCTTGTCGCGATCATCTGTTCTTGCATGTTTATCGACGCTGCTGTCTTGTTAGGGTCTACATTGCATTTAAGCCATTCACTACATTCCACATCCTGGTTCTGATAGACATTGCTTTGAATTTCCTCCTTAATATACTTAACCTTTTTGTTATTATTCATTCCTTTCATCAATTCTTCCTTCAATTTCCACCAGTAGGTTTTCCAGAGGGCTGTCATACTCTCTCCGTTGATCGTAACTCCTTTTTGGTTAAAGGTTACTTCCATTCCATATTCTGCTTACGACTGTTTGCCTTCATGGTTCACTTAACAATACTCACTATCGCATTCTCTCTTCCACACTACTTCAATCCATTTACTCTCCGACATTGAGGTATAGGTTGCAATTCTGACTTTTGTTTCCTGGTATACTTCTTTCAGGCTCTTCAATCCTTGTCCTACCCATCTGCTTTCTCATTTACAGAATCTTCATCCTCTCATTTTCTATTGCACTTTTCAGCTTGTGGTTGTAACACATGACATCCTTTATCAACCTGGATGTCTGACACAAACCTAGGGGCACAATTCTTGCTTCAATATCGTGAGGTTCTTAGAGTTCCTTTTTTAAGCAAGTTTTTTGGAGTCAAGTATCAGGTGGGCTATCGATTCATCCCTGTCTCCACGAAGTCTACACTTTTTAAATATCTCTTGACCATCCATGTTTTTCTGGATCCAGTTGGTTCTGAGGGCCTGATCTTGAGCAGCAAATATCAAACCCTCAGTTTTCTTCTTCAGAAATCCTTCCTTTATCCACCTCCATGACTTAATATTTCTTGTATCTTCGGCATCTCTAAGGAATTTATCATGCAACTGCTTTTCTCTCCAGTGATTACGTCATTCTTCCTGCCTTCTTTCCTTCGCTACTGAGGTTCTTTGTCCCTTCGTCAGAAATGCTGTGAGTTGCAGCCCTTCTATTCTTTTCCTATTCCTCCAGTTTTGGGCGTAATCTCATCTTTTACGGTATCTTTTGACAACCTTCGAGCAACTCATTGTTGGAGATAAAGCAGATGACTATACAGTCCCAATATCCTCGGACCATTATCTTTGGTCTTGACCTCCTGAATATTTTCTCTTCTGGCTGGACAACCACCTGGAAACAATCTCATCAGGAATGAAGTCTTCAAGTTCAGGTCCTTTTGCACTGATGAGTATCCGACGTGATGGTCGGATAACTTCTCCACTGATAAGCTGCTTCTTGTATCGGATTTGATTCTCTTCTGAGCTGAAAAGGCTCGTTCACACTCTGCAGACCTTATTGTATTTAGAGCTTGTGAGCGAAACGCGAGTAACTGACTATGGGCAAATTGAATATTTTTATTAAGAAGATTTTGAAATTTGCTTTTGTTGAGGAGTTAGTAGATTAGTAACTTTAGCGCACAAACTAGAAAACACAGTTATTGAGTCTAATTATAAATGTTTGAGAAGTCTTTCTTAGATTATCTTTTGTCATCTTATTCAGAGGCTGTCGACGAATCCATTGAAGGAACGGTTAAAAATGAAAGTTCAGGTAAACACAGTTTTTTTTTTTTATTAGACATGTCAGTTTATAACCTGCCAATGCAGTATCCTTACCCGTAACATAACGGGTTGAGTTTGAGTTTATTAAGTTTACCACAAAATGTTACAAAAGACAATAAATATCAATATTTCTACAGACATGTGGTGAGGAAGTATAAAAGAAACCACATAAGGCTTATAAAACAGATTAAGACTTTCTCTCCAATGGAATTAAATGAAATTACAAATATAAAAAATAGGCACACAGTGTGTGCATGTGTCCACTTACTGAGTTGTTGATGACATAAATAGTATTAAGGAATACAGGTTTCACAATGGATCATATTGAACTGAATAAAAATAATTCTTTTGGTATGGTAACGGTTTAAGTAATTAAATGCCAGTGGCCTTTCGCGGAAATGACGTATTGTAAGTGTGATCAGCGCAAACGCAATGGCTCCGTTGATATACACACGTAACGAGAATCTGACACTTGTGCAAGTTATGGAAACGGGAAAAAACACGAGTGTTTTCTAAGTGCTGTATCAATGTAGAGCGGTCCAGACTGCTCGGTTGCAGAGAAAGCTGACAATACCTATACCTGCGAGGCTCATAAAAGAGTCGCGTGTTGCAGGGACTGAAAGATTAGACCCGGGCAAGATCTGTTAAATCAGACGAAGATGACGAATAAACCTACTCCACAAACGTTTTAACAGCGCAATATTCCCAGTGATCTAAGGCCTAGTCCATAAGTTGAAGTTCAGTCGCATTTAATGCGACCAATTCTGTTCGACGGAAATGCGATTTCTGAACTGACTTTATTCGACGGGAATTCGATGTTGATTCAGACGTTGCATAAAATACAGTCGGATAAAATGCATAAATTATTATTATTAGTTTTCTTATCAAATGATACAACGTTTGAAGCTTAGTGGACCCCACGAGTATCATTTTCAACATGGCATAGGAGCAGAACACTTGTCCAAGTTGTGGAAACGAGAAAAAAACAAGAGTGTTTTCTTTGTGCTGTGCCAGTGAAGAGCCGTCCAGACTGCTCTGTGGTTGAGAAAATTGACGATACGCGTGAATGGGAGGCTAATAAAAAAAAGTCGCCTGTTACAAGGACTGAAGTATTAGACCCAGGCAATATCTGTTAAAGCAGACGATGATGACGAATTAAATGACTCCTCAAACGTCTTAATAGCGCAATATTTGGAGTCATCTAAGCCGCGTCCCTCTTCTTATTTTGAAAACTTTGGTCTGAATGACCTATTTCCGCTTGGTGAAATAATCAACAACCGCGCTGTTTGGTGTCACATTTCAAGCTTCGAATTAAATGCGACACATTAAATTCTACTTTTGAACTGAAACTTGTCACCTCCGTCGAGTTTTCGTAGTATTAAATGTGACGAATTAAATGCGACAGAACTTCTACGTCTGAACTAGGCCTAACACAAAACGTTCTCTCTCTGACGTCAAACGTAGGACCACGCGCTCCACTCGATATTCGCGACCTGTCCTTCACGCTCCGTAAATTCTTCACTCATACACGTAACTTATTGGGCTATCACGTAATTGCCACAAACCCAGCCAGCCAACCACCCACCCACATCAAGACGCCTGCATAATGGCGTTTTGGCCTTCTATAGAATGGTCAGATGACACATAAACCTAAATGATGACGTACAAAAATATTCGTTTGTTTAATAATACCTTTAGTTTAGCCATAAAAAATTTCAACGAAACAGAGTTGATAATTTAATCGGTAAGTGAATTAACGTACTTCGGTCCTTGATATCTTATATATCAATATTATAATGCAACAGTGACTTCCACAACAGTCAGTACACTTTTCGAGTGCACTGACAAGTCTTGACATGAAAATTTCTGAACTGCTTTTAAAGCAAATGAGTGAGAACTACAGGTAATTTTTTCAGTCTAAGATTTCCGACACGAAATTGTCTCAACACAGTGACATCCCTTTCAACGTTAAGAATGTTGTACAGTGACATGGAAGTGCAAGCTTGGAGGTTTATACCTGAATAACTGTGATGTACAATATTCATAACGTTGATACAGAATGGCCTGTTCCCCTTATTATGTCAGCTGAATACTGGCACAAGAATACCTTACGACGTTTTCTTTTTCATGCAAATATTTAACACTGAAAGGGAATGGAAAGACAGTTGATTACTTCAGATGATAGACGAGCAATCGTCAAAAATAGCATGAATAAATTGATTAAGAAAACTAAGCAAGACTATTTTAAAGAAAAGGCTTCTGAACACAAGAATAATTCAAGTAAACTTTGGAACTTGATCAAGTGTTTGTCTAAGGATGGCAGTGAAAAGAAAAATGGAATATTGCAAATAGTTGAGAACGACGCAATAATAACGGAAAATTAAACTATTGCTGAGATTTTCAACTGTTACTTTAATGACCAGCCTAAGAAAATCCTTGCATTGTTTGGTAGGTACCAAAGTCCGTCTGATATTAGTTTTATACCAGATAGTAACTCTGAGATGTCCCTGTTGTTCAAAAGGATGTATTAGAATTGTTATTGTCTATTCCATCGCATAAGGCAACTGGTGATGAAGGCGTTAGTGTGAAGATCCTTAAAGTTGCTGCACCTGATATAGCGCCTTCTCTTACTTGGGTGTTAAATTTTTTTTTGTCTACGAAACAGTTTCCGATTGTCTGGAAAACAGCGAAGGTTATACAGGTTTATAAAGGGAATGGAGAAACACATCTGTCGAGCTTCATGTGCATTTCTCAGTAAAAATAAACTTCTCTATAAACTCCAGATCGGGTTTAGAAAAATGCATTCAACTGAGACAGCCTTAATAAGATTTGTAGATCAGTTTTTACTTGATCTCGATAAAGACAGAGTAACTGGGATAGTTTTCGTGGATTATAAGAAAGCGTTTGACCTTGTAGATCATCACTTGTTGATATCTAAGCTCAAGGCTCTTGGAATTGGTGAGGACTATCTTCCATTATTTACAAGCTACCTACGTGGTCGTAGACAATATGTAAACATAAATGGATGTCATTCTAGGGCTGAAAGAGGAAATCTTGGGGTTCCAAAGGGTAGCATTTTGGGACCTGTATTGTTCTTCATATTCATTAATGACTTCTTGTTGGGTGTAAAGTTAGACGGAGGAATGTCCTTTGACGAGCATGTCGATTTTCTCTGTAAGAAGCTTTCTCAACGCATCACTGTTTTGCGAAAAATCAAGAGTTTTCTTCCCGTTGAGCAGCTTATTATTTATTATAACGCTATGATCAAAGAACCTATGATGTATGACGTAACCATGGGGTCATCGTGTTAAATTGAGAACTTACAAAGGGTCTTGCGACTTCAAAAGCTAGCTGCAAGGGTTATTCTAGATGCGGATGCAAGGGCGAATAGTGTCGAGCTATTTAAGAAATTGGAGAGGCTACCTTTTTTCTTGTGAAGTAAAAGTGAACGTGTGTGTTCTGGTTTACAAACGTCTGTTCTGCGACTGCCCAGTATATACAGAGGACATCTTAAGAGAAAATTCTAACATCCATGATCGAAATAGCCGATATGGTTCAATAAACTTGGTTTGTCCGCGTTTTAAAAGAGAAACTGAAGGAGGCCGGTCCTTTTCAGTCAGAATGGCAAGGCTATGGAACGCATTGCCAAACAAACTGAAGGTGATCAAAAGTGTGAATAATTTTAAGAAAGCTCTGATAAATTTTTATGTTGATATTTTAAAGGATATTGATTATTTTACAGTTTTATAGTGTCAACTTATAGTTGTTATATTTATTTATTTATTTTGATTTATGTAATCGAGGACAGCTAGTTTATCAGTTAATGCTGTCATGTCGTTACCCTCTTTAATAAAAGTTGATTGATTGATTGATCCTCAGAAAAACGATTTCTGAGCCCCAAACGGGGATCGAACCCTCAACCTTCTGATTACCGGTGAGACGCTGTAACCATTAAACAGATGGTGAGCTAAGGTGCATGTTCGACTTATGTGCCACCTGAACGGAAGCCACTATATGTTAATAATGATATTAATCAAATTTGTTTTTTAGAAGGGTGAGAGCTTGGAGATATCTTGGGATAGTAGATGAGTGATCGTGAAGCTCTATGCTCAGAATAATGATTTCTGAGCCCCAGACGGGGATCGAACCCGCAACCTTCTTGCACCTTGGCTCACCATCTGAGTTTTGGTAGCTCAATGTTTAGAGTGTCTCACCAGTCATCAGAAGGTTGAGGGTTCGATCCCTGTCTGGGGGTCAGAAATCGTTTTTCTGAGGATAGAGCTTGACGATCGTTTATCTATCACCTCAAGATATCTTCTAGCTCTCGCACTTCTAAAATATAAATTGATCAATATCATTATTAACATATGGCGCACTAGACCTTGTGTTAACTAATATGCATGACTACTATTATTCGCCGCAAGCTTATCCACCATTTGGTTTATCTGACCATAACACTGTCGTGGCTTCCCTTAAAATTAAAGAACATAAAAGTAACACCAAGAAAGTGATTACAAGACGTGACCGACGGAGAAGCCGTAAGGATGAAATGGGAAGATGTTTGAACCTCGTGGATTGGTCTTCGATGTTTGCCCCTCTGAATAGTTGTGAAGAAATGTGGAACACTTTTATGGAGTAGTGCATACTGGCCTAGATTTACTTATGCCAGAAAAACAGATTCGGATCTGCACGGCTGATGCTCCATGAATGACTCAGAAATTAAAATCCCTCATTCTGAAAAGACAAAAAACGTTTAACAAATACAGTACGAATTCTTCTAAATTTAAGCATTATAGAAATTTAGTCAACAGAGAAAGGAAAAAATGCAGAGCAAATTATTATAAATTGAAGATACAGCAACTGAAAGGGGAAAATCCAAAGAGATGGTGAAAAGAAGTGAAACGTCTTAGTAATACGAAAATCAAAAACAGTGACATAACATGTCAAAGGAATGTTGACGAGTTTTTGAATCTCTTGCAACATGGACAAGCTAATGTTATTAATGCAGCTTTTTTGGAACCGCTTCAAGAGTACCGTTTACCAGCTCAACCAGCACGTCTTCCCTTGGAGGAGTTGCCGGAGTTCCTAAATATAACTGAGAGTCGGGTAGAGAAGGCCTTGGTGAAGCTTAACCAGGGTAAAGCGTCTGGACCTGATGAAATACCAAACTGGTTTTTAAAGGAATATTCGAACATGGTGGCCCTTCCCCTTATGTACGTCCTAAATGCTTCCTATCGTGAGCAATGTTTACCCACCGTTTGGAAGATGGCTGATGTATCACCAGTACGAGAGCGAAGTCGTTCACGATCTCAAGAAAGACTTAAGACCTATTTCGCTCACACCTTGTTCTTCCAGAGTGGCGGAAGAGTTCATAGTAGAAGACTATGTTTAACCAGCAATATTAAAAGTAATTGTGATGCGAATCAGTTTGGAGTAATCCTAAAATCTTCTACCACGATAGCTTTAATTAGTATGTTGCATCACTGGTATCTAGGGACTGATGGTAATGGGGCAACTGTAAGAACTATATTTTTTGATTATCGTAAAGCTTTCGATCTCATTGACCACAACATCCTAATTGATAAGTTATGTAACCTGGATTTACCTAGAAGTGTCGTCAATTGGATAATCAACTTTCTAACGAACAGATTTCAAAGAATTAAAATGGCTGACAGCTGCTATTCGGAGTGGGGATCAGTCCCTTCTGAGGTACCACATGGAAAAAAGTTGGGACTTTGGTGTGTTTACTCATATGATCAATGACCTAGAAATCAACGATCATCATGTTTGGAAATATGTAGATGATACGACAACGTCCGAAATAGTTCCCAAGGAGGAAGTCAGCAACGCCCAGTTTACAGCTGATCGTGTTATGGAATGATCACATGAAAACACAGTCCACTTAAATCCGAGAGAATGTAAAGAATTAAGAATTTCATTTGCGAAGATACTTGCAGTTTTTGATCCTGTAGTTGTTAATGGCAAGGAGTTGGAAGTAGTGAATTGCGTTAAACTGTTAGGTTTGACTGTTAGTAACAACTTGACCTGGAATGCCCACATAGATGAAGTTATAAAGAAAGTTGGTAAAAGATTGTATTTTTTAGTACAATTAAGGCGGGCTAAAGTACCAGCGCAAGATTTAGCGTTGTTTCATGTATCGTGTATTAGATCGGTGGTAGATTATGGAATACCAGCTTTTTACCATTCCCTACCGCAATACTTAAAAAGTGAGTTTGCGTCTGGAGAAAAGGATCATGGCTATTATTATGGCAGACTTGGATTATTATACTGCTCTTGAAAGTTTAGGTGTTAAACCCATGAAGGACCATCATGAACATCCGTATAATAAACTTTTTCAATCTATAACTTCAGATCCAAGCCATAAACTCAATAAATTATTACCAGAAAGATATAATCCATATTATAAGTTACGAAATCAACGAAATTTTGACATCCCATGCGTTTAAACAAATAGAACAATAAACTCTTTTATTTTCGCTATGCGCAATTAATGAAACGTCCGCCTATACTCTAATTTGTATACTTGTTAAATTTTTAAGTTTTTTGAAAATACTATTTAGTTGATTTAATGTTATATAGTTTTAAATCTAATTAAAGTTATTCATTAAAAATATCTATCTAATCTATCTAATCTATCTAATCTATCTAATCTATCTATCTAATCTATCTATCTATCTATCTATCTATCTATCTATCTATCTATCTATCTATCTATCTATCTAGGATCTGGATCTAGTATATCTGAAATCAAGGATCTGGATCTAGTATACCTGATCTAGTATACCTGGATCTAGTATCCCTGGATCTGGTATCCCTGATCTAGTATACCTGGATCTAGTATACCTGAAATCAAGACAATACTAGAGAAGGATATAAACAGGGTCGTAGAATGGCTTAGTGTAAACAAGCTTTCACTAAGTTTGGTTAAAACTGAATATATGCTAATTGGATCACGACAAAGATTGGCAACTCTTAATGATACCCTAAATTTATCGATTAATGGAACAACACTAAAACAAGCTGACAAAGTAAAATGTCTAGGTCTCACAATTGATGAAAATTTGACATGGAAATACCATGTAGGAAACGCAATAAAGAAAGTTAAAACTGGTTTACGAGTCTTAAAGAAACCCAAACCATTTGTTAACCAACAATTACTTACCAACATATACTATGCTGTTGTAGAGCCTCACTTCAAGTATTGCTTTGCTGTGTGGGATAGTGTAGACCAAACACTTTCAGATAAACTCCAAAAGTTGCAAAACCGTGCAGCTCGTATAATTACAAGCGGGCCATATACACACCATACTAGTGAAATTTTCTCTCATCTAGGATGGTCTGGTCTACACTAGCTCACAACAGGAAATACCAAAAAGCTGTCATGATACACAAAATTATAAATGGACATGCTCCATCATATTTGAATGACATGTTTGAAAAACAGTATGGATCAAGTATCTACAACCTCAGAACATCCAACTGTGATTTCCAAATACCAAAAGTTCGAACTAAAACCTATCATGACAGCTTTGCAGTATCAGGAGCCATGCTATGGAACTCCTTAACTAACTCACTAAAAGCAGAGGAAAACCTCACAAAATTTAAAAAGAAAGTTCGAGAACTTTTGCATTGACAACAATATTGTAATACTAATATTGTAAATACTCTGTAAATATTGTGTGCATATCTTTATAGATCATGATAAAAAAAAATGTAAATATAGTTAGTTTTTACACACGGCTTCTAGGTAGAACAGATTTAGAAATTTCAGAACAAATATTAATGCCCAGCAAAGTACACGCAATAAGGCCATGATTTGTAAAAGAAATAAGTTTATTAACAGGACTAACGTTTCGTTGCGTCTCGCAACATCATCAGAGTATGAATAAATTAAACGGGTATAGTATTTACAAGGTTAGAGGTATAAAGTAGGTGTTATATTACAAGAGTATGGGAAACGGAAATGGATAGAGCTGTTAAAAGAGAGAGAGAGGAACAGAGCTAAGATTGGCATTCAAGGAAGGTTTAAGTTTAGAAATAATAAGACTTTCTCTTACCAAAAGTTCAGAGGCAGAAGAACAGGAGGATAGGATTTTGAAGTCGTTGAGTGATGCAGTGTGGCCAGTCTCAGTGAGATGAGTTAAAATGCTGGAAGGTGATGGGTTAAGAAGCTTTTTACCTGTCCAGGCAGAGACTCCTAGATGATCAGAGGCTGGTGTATGTAAGTGGCGGGCCGTTTGGCCCACATACAATGCGGAGCAGCATTGACACGTGTAAGAATAAACAATACGAGACCTCAGAGCTTTAGGAGTCCTGTCCTTAAAGTTAAAAAGATGAGCAAGTCGCTTGCCTAGTTGAAAAACGAAACGAATACTGATGTGAGGGTAAGCTGAGGAGCACAATTTTAAAATTTGAGTGCGGATTTGAAGAGGGTGACAACCAGCGCTGAACAACGCTTAAATTTTTGACGCCAGTTCATGGATTAAAAAGCAAACAACATTGCGTCAGTTTTAGGAATGAATTTTTGTTTGAGTTTTTGAGTTGATGTTATTTTGCAATTAATGCAAACAAAGCATAATCGATCATTACGACGAATTGAATACACGATGTTCTGCAATGAAATAATTAGCTTAATTTCATTTTCACTGGAAATAGTGCAAAGCAAACTTCCAATTTGGATATTCTTCTTTCATGGAAACATACGGATAACTCTTTCCAGATATCTATGTATCCTAATTAAACATTTTCACTCTTATATAAAACAGGACTTATGAAAACATACAAAGACAAAACTTGTAAAATTAACAACAATTGGCAAAGTTTACGCGTGGATCTGTAAGAGCTCACAATGACTCTGATTAAAAACAAATTTGCAAAATACCTCATGGAAAGAATTGCAGAATCTTATTTACAAAATCAGACAAAATCTTCTAAACAATCTTCTATACAACCTTTCGATAATAATGATACAATATACCTCCGACGATCTCCAATGACAGATATTTTAAAATTAGTTTACGGCAGTAAAGATCAGCGATACTGGTTAATACATGTTACCCTCACGTAGGTTCACCATCTTGTTTTGCCCGAGTCTTGTTGTCTCAACGTTTACTACTGAAATTAAAGTCATTTGAACTGTATGGATCGTCCCTCGGCTCTTAGTTATTCACCTCAACTGGCGTGGTGGCAACGATTGGGCCTAACCCTAGCGATTTTCTTCACCAATATCTGCTCGAAAGCACAGAAAACTAGAGCCGAAACAGAGTGCAATTTTGCTAATTCAACACAATCCCCCTACTAAACGTTTACGATGACTTCCACTCACAGGACTTCGAAACAATGGTGCCTCTCGAAAGTCGAAATGATCATCAGAATCAAGAATTGGAAGCAAAATTTGACATACACCTTCTTGTTGGACAATAACTTTGCCCCATTTGTAGCCGAAGGAGCTTCGTGGCAGAAGTAAACGAGAACCCAACTACTCAGAACTTTCGAAGATGACGGTGAAACCGTTCCAGAAGCAAGACGACTCACCGTGCTCAGCAAAAAGTGAACTTTGTCGAACTTATGTTTGGGCAAATCGCTCACTAACGCCCAATTATTTCCAGGGACACTCTAGTGAAAAATTCGACTTCAAACAACTTCCCGTTTTCGAGTGACAAGAGCTCATTTCATTGACTTTTCGGACACTAATTTAGAAGCCGACGAACGTTCCGAGGACCTGTTCCAACGTCTGATGGCTTTCGCGGAAGACTCCCTACTGCGAACCAATGGCCTCAACCACAACGGTGAAACAATAACTGAAGACGAAGTGCTCACGTCCACACTAGATAACCTAATGGTACTCAAGTGGTTAAAGTTAATCCACCCTAGCTTGTCCCGTCTCGTTAAGCAATACTATGGAACCGAACTAAGATCTCGTACCCTAGCGTCGATCAAACTGGAAATATCACAAGTAATTAGTTCCCTCCTAGACAAAATCGGTGCATTTGACGATGCCAAGGTTCTCCACACAGCCGTCTCTACCGAGTACCGTGGCCATGCCAACAAAGGCATATACAAAGCAACCCCCAGACAACCCCGGCAAGACAAAATTTTCCCATTGTGCAAGCAAGCAAGCAGGACGCGCTCTGAAACATGCCACTTGCTGAGTAAGTGCGAGTACTTTCGGATAGCGACAGACAGCATATCGTCAAAGCAAGGCAGATAGTTGGCATCCTCGCAATCAAGTCGGAAACCGACGGCGACCTAGACATCAATGTCCCGACCCGCGACTTCAACCGTGGAAAATCAGGTGAAAGCACTGTGGTCTATCGAGTCCAGATCCGTCAGTCTTCATACTTTGATGTATTTTACAGCCATCACGTGAAGCACATCAGAGTAGATAGCGGTGCAGTCGGCAACATGATACGCCACTTAACTACAAAACGCCTCTTAGCTCACATTATATCCAGTGGTCAGTCAGTTCATCGAGCCGATGCCTCCTCTCAACTACAAGTACTTCGCGAGAAACGAATTTCCTTTACCTGTGACAAAAGGGAATTCAAGTTCGAAGGCCTTATCGTGGAAAATCAAGATGTTGCCATCCTCACTGGTACGTCTTTCATGGAGGCAAATGAGGTGGCTGTACGCCTTCCCAAACGAAATGTAATCCTCAGGAACGGCACTATTTACAAATGCAGTTCTTCCGCCTCAAAAGGTTCCAGCACTGCTGCTCGCCGATGGTTTATACTCCACGCACCAATTCCTAAAACCATTTGGCCTGAAGAGTTCCTGGAAAGGAAACTTTCCGATGGTGCACAATCCGACGCCAAGTATACCATCGAACCACGCACCGATACCCCAAATGTACGAAGGCTCAAACCTTTGCATGTGTGCCGCCGTCCCAATATATGTCTTTAGCGTTGCGAGGAAAATACGCATACCAAACCTGACAAAAGAGCCACATAACTTGAAACGCAATGAACACTTTTGGCAGGTAACCCATGTCTTTGAACCCAAGGAGGAGCTTGCAACTCAAGAACCGTTACCAAGCCCAGTGACTCTTCCATCCACCCACCCACCCACCCAACCAGCCACACAAGTCATTCTTTCCCCGTAAAAGTCAACTCCAACAACTTACTTCCGCATGACAAAACGGTCAACTTTCAATCAATGATCAAAGAACGCGACATGGTATTTGACCCAAACGTTAAAGGTTACACCGGAACAGCTGGGCCCTTTAAGGCTAAGGTAAACATGGGCTCCGCTCAGCCACCACAGAAAAAGATTAGTCTTCCTCAGTGTGCCTTTTGAAAGCTGGTGGAGCTTCAGAAAAAGTTTGACCAACTAGAAGAGATTGGTGTACTCAAACACCCAGGAGATCTCAATGTTGCTCTTGACAAACTCAATCCATCTTTTCTTGTTAAAAAGCTCAATAGCGGCTTTCGCCTCGTAATGGCCTTCACCGACGCGGGACGCTACGGTAAGCCCCAGCCCTCCCTAATGCCGGACGTTGACTCCACCTTTGCTCCAAACTGCACGATGGAAACACATAATCACGGATCTAACCATCCCTTTCTACCAGATTCTCCTTATATCCAAATCGATGAAGTATTGCCGCGTAGTCAGCCCCTTCAAAAGTGTATGGGTCTACATTCGCTCCACGATGAGAATGCCTGGATCTAAGACCGCTTAGAGGAACTCATTTGATGCGTACTTGGCCATTTACTACAGGGTGTTGTTGCCAAACTTGCAGACGTTCTTTACTATGGAGAAAACACTTCCCAACAGCCGCACTAGAACTGTAAGAAAGTCCTCCAGGCCCTTTACAGGTTTGATATCTGGCTCTCCATGTCGGAAACGCTTATTAACTCAATGTCCACCAGTATACTTGGATAGATCTGGAACGCCGGTACTCTCACAGCCACTCCACACCGCGTCAACACCCTGGCCACCTGCTCCGAACCTTAGACCGTGAGCCGTATAGGATCCTTCATCGGAGCGTGCAAGGTTCTGTCCCGTGTCATCCCAGGATGTTCGGTATACCTTGCTCCACTCGATGACACTACAGCCGGCAGCCAGTCTCAAGAACCTATCTCTTGAACTGATGAGCTAAGGGGCTAATTTTCCAAGGCACAACGTGGTCTGTCCACTTGCCGCACGATCACTTTATCCAAACCAGACGATCACGTGTGGATCGCGACCAATGGTGCCGTCAGAAAACCAGATATAAGAGCTACCCTATATGTGACGAGTAATGCGACGTCAAGCCTAGCTGGGTTTCTTAGTGCCAAACTAAGAGTGGCCCAAATAACTTGGCTACTATGTGAGGTAAAGGCACTCTCCATTGCCACCGTAGCTAAACACTTTAGTCCCTCCGTCGTGGAGTCCAACAAAACTCCTCTATCCTCACTGATAAAAAAGCCTTGTGTACAGGCCTACAAGAAACTTAGTCATGGAAAATTCTCGGCCAGTCCCCTGGTTTTAACGTTCCTTTCCGTGGTCAGTAGATATTAAGCATCCTTCAGGCACGTCTCAGGTTCCTCAATTCTACCATCTGACTTTGCAAGCCGTTAAAGCTCCTCCATGCAAAGATAAGGCCTGCCAGGTTTGCCACTTTGTCATGCACACCCAGGAATCTGTTGTCCGAATGACATCTGTCCAAGAGGTACTGGGTGGAAATGTGCGACTCTCCTTCACCAGTCATCCTGCTTGATCGGTGATACAATTCTATTGCCCCAATTTATGCCGTACCCAAGCTCACTTTATCCAGCGTACGAGACCATTCAGAAAACTTTCGAATGTTAAAGACGTCAAAAGGTGGCGTAAATGTTGCTATAGTCGCTGCCAATGGTTTACTAGTTGTAAATCGTACCGATCCCCTGACCCTCCTCGTGAGTGTATTGTTGTCCCACACCAAGTTTTAGATGGACTGTTGACTACACTTCACATTCAACTCAACCATCTTTCTAGTAATTAGCTCTAGATGGTCGTCAAATAACCATCATACGTCGACTTGTATGCCCTCGATATGGACAGAGATGTTAAACAGGTTACCAGCGGCCACGGGGCTGCCACTGCTGTGCCACTCTCCGACAGACTCTAACCGGACGAATTGAACAGTCAACCTCTTCCACGCCCGATTCAGTTGGTCAGTCCTTTGCAGCCGATGTCACCAAGTGTTCTCATCAGTTAACACTAGTTCTTTGAGAGATCGTGACATCCTACACTTTAACCCTCCTGTTCGAAAACGAGCGACATCGAACACTACGGGATGCTCTCATACAATTGTACATCCGAAAGCGACCCATGGACGGCCCCCCGGCAGTTATCTGCACAGATAATCCTCCTGGTTTCAAAGCACTTGTCCACAACAAACTGCTACACCAGTACAAAATAAACTTGAAACTTGATCATGCCAAAAAAACGTAACAAGAACCCTGTCGCCGAAAAGGCAATCAGATCTTGAAGGTGAACTAGTACATCAAGATCTGTCAGGTGGGCCTTATCACCATGTACACTACCAGTAGCGACTGCCGTTTTGAACTCTCGTATCCACTAGCGTGAACTGTCCTCTCGATACATGTGTATCCAGAGGGACCAATTCTCTAATGTCCAGATACTTCTAGGCGACGGCAACCTGATAGCTTCTCAACATTAACAGCATCTCACGAATCACCCTTTTAATAAGTGTTTTACTGCACAGGCTCAGCCTACATCTCCCATTAAAGTTGGTGACTAGCTATACCTCCACCCAAACAGGAACAAGTCACGAGTTCGACACCGTTACCTTGTCGTGTCGGTTGACCTCCCATTCTGCAACATCGAGAAGTTCAACGGGTGCCAGTTAAGAAGCTCGTTATAGCGCATGAAGTTATCTGAGTGCTTTAAGGTTCCACCCGACGTGCCAGACACACTACCGTCACCCACATCATACCGCACAGACGAAGAGTAGGACTCCCTTTTGGAACCGCATCCTCCACCTCCACCCCCATATATTCCCGACGCACTCCTAACCAAGCCCCGCCAGAGCGCAGAAGAGCCGCAACAAACCCTACCATTATTATTATTATTATTTACAATATTTTTACACGGTACAATTTCACTGTTATAAAAAGGGAAAAGAAAAGAGTGATCTTCCAACTGGCCGTGTTTATTTACAAAATTTAACAAACTATTCTTAACTACTATTTACAATAATAAAACTAAAATTAATAGATAAACAAATCGCAATAAAAACAAATATAAATTATATTGAAATACAGTTATATATATACGCGTGCATCGGTGCATGTAGATAAATGTGTGCATATATATTTTATTATCTCATGTTACGTCCTAGCAAAGATTTGAAAATGGTAACGCTTTCTGATTTATTAAGGCTATTGTGTAATGTATTCCAATTTTCTGCACCTCTATAGCTAAATAAGCATTTCATATAATTTGTTCTTGGCTTTGGCAAAGCCAATTTGACATCTGACTGCCTAGTATCATGATTATGTATATCACAGGTATTTGTAAACATATCTCCCAAGTAGTCGGGGGCCAATTTCTTATTCATTTTGTACATAACAATCGAAAGTTGCTGATTTCTTCTTTGCTCAAGATTTGGAATATTTAGTCTACTTAGAATGTCAGTTGATCTTGTTGAATAACTCTCTCTAGTAATTATACGAAATGCTCTATTTTGGAGTTTCTGTAGTTTATTTGATAATGTACTACCGAGACAACCCCATATTTGCGTACAATAATCGAAATACGGTTGGATTAACGAATTGTATATGACTACTAAGGTTTGAGAAATCAACCGTATCTCGTAACTGTCGAAGAATACCAAGACCTGAAGTGACTTTACTTATAATGTAATCAATGTGCGCATTCCAGCTCAAAGACTCATCTATATTCAGACCCAAGGATTTTGTCTTTTCTACCCTTTTAATACTGAAATTTCCTACATATATAGTTGGGTTGGATGTTAATTGGCTCAATCGTCTCTTAGAACCAATGAACGTATACTCCGTTTTGCTTTTATTAAGAGTTAATTTCCTTGTGGACGACCAATTCGCAACAATATTTAAATCATCGCTCAATGTTTCAACAATTTCATTTATATCATGGCTTGCTGTTGCAATTTGAGTATCGTCAGCAAACAAATGCGGTTCTGCCTTTTCTAGGCAATTTGGTAAATCATTAATGTATATAAGAAATAACAATGGTGCTAAGCCTGAACCTTGTGGTATACCCGTTTTCATTATTAGCGGGCTAGATTGGCTGTCATTCACATAGCAATACAAGCACCAAATTAGCTTACCTCGCCATCAGATGATGGACATCGCAGATCGACGCGCACCCGACGCCCACCAAAGCACTACCAAGACCATATAACAGATCTCCAAGCATATGATGAGTTCTGCGTTGTGCGATTTCATGAGACACGATGAAACAGACTTCTGCCATTGGGCGTGCGTGCGTTTACATTGATGTTTCAACTAACTCAGGCATTGTTACATCAGTTCCATTTATGACAGTAGTGCTTTAAACTTTACGATTTTCTTAAACGTAAGAAAAGAGAGTTGTGACAGTATCGATTAGCAACAAAGGTTTATACGTGTTACCCTCACGGAGGTCGGCCACCTTGTTTTGCCCGAATCTCGTTCCTACGACGTTTACTACTATGACTAAAGTCATTTAAACTTTACCAATCGTGCTTCGGCTCTTACCCAACTGGCATTGAACAAACGTCGGCGAATAATCAACAATTATCAAAAAAATATTGATATCAAACTTTTCTACTCGGCTGGTCTAGACTGGTCATTGCCTTTATTATAGGCAACGTCTTCACCAACAGTGATATATGTCCTTTCTTTTTGAAGTCTGAAGTTTTTTATCACTTTAAACGTGCGAGGTTTGAATTTCGTTATGTTGGAGGGACCTGAAGGCAGCTCTACAAAAGATACACGAGTACTTTAATCAAACCGACAGTAATTTCCAAATCTACAAACATCTCAAAAGAAGGATTCCATATCCTAATAAGATAAATTCGAACAAAAAAGCAAATGGACCCTCTACTGTCTTAACTTGAACATCTTAATTGCAATTTAAAATCCTTACAATTTATAACAAGGCAGTACTTCAATGTCTATTGATACTTTTGTTATATTATATCGCGGATTTGTTTTGTCGTTGTAATCTATAATGCTATATTTGTATCAGTTAATTCCAAGATTATTTCAAATCCATGGCAATTGAAAAATCGTGCATAGAAATGACGCAGTGGACGTTGTCTTCAACTAGCAAAATCGAGTACAGCAATCTTCAGTAGTAGTAATCATGAAGTAGGACGATTTATACGTCCTAAGCATATCAAATGATAACAAAAACAGACTGAAAAGCGTTGTACAGCTCGTTTAAAATATATTTCATTCACGTGTTTTATTGCAAACTCAATGATCGTAAATGGTACGGGCCACGAGTTCAAGTAGTTCGTCCACAGAATGACCTTATTCTTAATCAAAATACCTTGATTAACAGATGTTTTTAATAAAAAATACGTCTACTCTTGGTATATTATTCAATTGCCGAAATATGAACTACATTTAAGATCGTATTAATACCATGGTACAATGAGTTATTTGAATCAAATTTTTTATACTGCTGTCATGATAGTGGAGGCGAACCGATATTTCTGGTCCTTTTATTTTAGAAAACATGAAAGGAGATCAAGGAACTGGGAAAGAAGCTATTAAACATAGTAAGTAGCAATACCCTGATCAACAATTCTGGCTAACTCCTGTACTGCCAATCATCTTCTCTGTAGACTTGTAGCGTTTGTTTACAGACTTAGTGTCGATTAAAAGACAGCTGTGAAATAACGAAAGCTGGGTTTCGAGAGTTCTTCAATGTAGAAGAAACTAGCTTGGCGCATATTATATCAACTTGTCATCAATTGGTCTTTGATCTGTAAATTACATTCAGCCTGCCATTTTTGCGCGATACAGTTCTATACTTTTCAATGTCACTGCAAGAAACACTGTTTCCAGAAAGACCCGGGAACCTGCAGGTAACAGTCGTTAAAAGGTTTGCCGGTGACTAATGAAGGTAACTTAATTTCAAAAGAACGGATTGCAGTAAAAGTCAACTCACCAAATGCTACCAAAGAACAGAAATAAAGGACCTTAAATTTCATAAAGATGTTCAGAAATATCTTTTACAACCCTCTATGGGGTCTTTGTCACCGCTAAAACATACATAAATAGAAGATTTGGTGGTTTTGTATGCTTTGGACAAACCAGTAACTAATGAAAGTGGTAACAGCAAGGTAATATTGACTTATTGTGCCCACCGCTTGAGCATTTACAATTTTTTTGGTGAATTACAAATAGCGTTGTTGACGATGCCCGACATTCAATGTGAAAGATTTTGAAATGGGTAACTTGAAACCAGGGAAGGTGGCTGGAGAAGAAGCAGATGTGAGGGGTGAAACTGTTGAAAGTTGGCATGAAAGAGCAAGAGAGATTACAAACAACAGTCGTTTTACGGCTGTTTTTCCTGCTTACGCAGGGTTTGGCTGTCGGCTCTATACAGCAGCCTCCTCCACCTCTCCCTATCCTTCTCTTCAACCCACACTCTCTCATGTCCCTTTCCACCACCTGGCTCCATGTCATTCTCGGCCTTCCCCATCCTCTCTTACCTTCCACTCCAAACGACATGATTTTTTTCACCTAATCATCATCATCCTTCCGCAGCCTATGTCCCAATCATCTTAACCTATTCCGTTTCACAGCATCAGACACTTACTCAATCTTCATTCTTTCCTTCAGCTTTGCACTCGGCACTCTATCCCTCGGCAATACACCACACATCCATCTCACCATCCGTACATTCCAGTCTCCCACTCTGCTCCGCCGTCATGGCCCACGTTTCACTTCCATATACCATAGTACTCTTCACACACGTCACATACAGCTTCCCCTTCAGTTTAAATGACACTTCCTTCCTTGTCAATATCCTTGATAACTCCATAAACGTCCTCCACACACAATGCACCCTTGCCACGGATGCGGGATTCGCTCCTCCACCCCCATTCAGTATATCACCCAGCTAACAAAATTTTCCAGCATTCTCTAAGTGAACTCCATTTCCCAGATCCAAGTTCTCCTTCACATTCCTATCCTCTTCATCACCTGCTCTTTCACACATCTTGCACACAAACGTATCCTCAACTCCAACCAAAGAACCCTTCACACCTGAGCATCACTCGTGTACCCATCCATTACATCTCGTACATCTGATGGAAATGCTCCCAACACCGTTGGGAGCATTTCAACAGACGTTGCCATGTACATACAGTACATGGCAACGTCTCCAGTCTTTCAACATCACCACGATTCTTCCCTGACACCTTCACCTTTGTTTTACCAATGTTCACCTTCAACCCTTTCGCCTCCATGTACTGTTTCCACCTCAGCACTTTCCCCTTAAGTTCCTCAATGCTCTCAGCCATCAGAACTAAATCGTCAGCATATAACAGCTCCCACGGCAGGCCCTCCCTAACGTCTTGGGTCAGCGCTTCCATCACAACCTCAAACAGTAATTTACTCAGAACAAATCCCTGATGTAACCCAACCTTCACCTCAAACTCCTCACTGTTTCCATGCTTCGTTTTGACCATTGTTTTCGCTTTCTTACACTTTATTATCACCGCTTTCACCAGCCATTCTTCAACCTCCAGCTTCCTCAATTCCCACCTAATCTCTTCTCTGGACATCCTATCAAATGCCTTCTCCAGATCCACAAATGCGTAATACAATGGTCTCTTATTCGCCAGAAACGTCTCCTGCATCTGTAGTACCACAAGGATCCCATCTGTCGTCCGCGTCCCTGGCATAAATCCAAACTGCCTGCCATTAATATTTACTTTCCCTATCAACTTTCTCTCCAGAACCCTCTCAAATACCTTCGTCCCGTGTTCTAACAACTTTATTGTCCTATGTGCCCCACACTCCAATGGGTCACCTGTCACCTTTTAAATGGGTACTCGGCTCCCAGTCCTTCAGTATCGTTTCTTCGTCCACTACCATATTGCAGATCTCTGTCATCTTCTTCTCCACTACCTGACCAACTGCACGGATAATCTCACCCACCAATTCCGTCGGACCTCCTGCCTTCCTGCTTTTCATCTGCCCTATCCTCTTCTCTACTTTCATCTCTGTGATAAGCTCTCTTGGTCCTTCAACTATCTCACACTCTACAATTCCATCCCAATCATTCTCTACATTCAATAGTTACTCTATATACTCCCTCCATCTCTTCTTTATCATCTCCGGTTTCATATTTATATTTCCAGATAGTACGAACAGCTGGTATGTTAATATGGATCGTAACATGTTTAACTTGGTTGTTTTGTTAGATCTTAAGAAGGCATTTGATACAATTGACCATGGTATTCTGTTATGCTAATTAGAACTTTATGGCATAACATGAAGTGCCTTGTCCATGATACGTTCATACTTACCTGATCGAAATCAAATATGTTAATTAGGTGACGTGATGTCAACTGAAAGACGTATTACATATGCTATTCCTCAAGGGTCTATTCTTGGTCCTGTCTTTTTTCTCATATACTTAAATTACCTTCCAGAGTGTCTAAATCAGGCTATTCCTCGGCTGTTTGCCGATGATACTAATCTTACAGTAGCCGGTGAAAGTATACAGGAAATTGAGTTGAACATGAATAGTGATCTTACATGCATAAATGAGCGGCTTTTAGCCAACAAATTGAACCTTAATGTTGCCAAAACAGAATTTATGCTTATTGGTTCAGCTCATAAATTAAACAACCTTGTCACACAGCCAGATCTCAAAATTAATCATAAGTCTGTAATGCTACCGTACTTGTAGTTGAAATTGATGATAAATTTTCTTGGAATAGACACGTCGATAAAGTCGCTAAAAAAGTTACCTCAGGAATAGGAGCTATTAGGAAAATTCGCGATTTAGTTGATCGAAACACTCTGATCTCCATCTACAATGCTTTAATTAATCCTCATTTTGACTACTGCAGTGAAGTATGGGATACCATGGTTGTCGGACTTTCCAGCAGGCTTCAAAAACTTCAAAAAAGAGGTGCAAGGGTGAATATGAACTTTAGAAATGATATTTCTGGACCAGAAGTAATAAAAAGGTTAGGATGGGAAACTCTCGAGACTCGACGAGCCAAGTCAAAAGTAAAAACAATGTATAAGGTTCTAAATAACTTGGCTCCGAGCTCGCTTGCGGAACTATTTGAACATAAGAAAACTATTACTCATTGCGACCTCAGGGGGCTCTTCTACCTTGCTGCAATTGCCTCAACCAAAATCTGAAAAGTTAAACAAAAGTTTTTCTTACGATGGAGCTAAAGTTTGGAATTCTCTACCTGCAGATGTGCGTTATTCCGATACATTGACAATATTTAAAAATAGAATTCGTGCTTACACCTCCTAAATTTTATCGGGAGTTAAATCTAGTGTGGCATTTTTTAACCTGTTTTGTAATTTATTTTATACATGCTTGATTGATATACTAGTACTGTGTAGTGTATTGTAGTTGTGGTTACATTGTTTCATATAATATTTATGTAATGTATACAATTGTATGTATTCTTATATATGTTATTCACACGCCCCTCGTGGAAATCAGCTTTAGTTGACGAGGCCAGCGTGTGACTATTAAATATAGTTTTTACTACTACTTACTACTACTATGTCTTCGACCTCGTTGTTCCATTACAAGTTCGGACCGACCCCAAAGGTATTCCCCGTGCTGTTCGTGCAGCTCTCAGATGGAAGGGTGCAGCGCATCTACCTGGCCCAACAAAAGGAACTGAGCACGTGCTAAAGGTTCACGTATCCACTCCAGACGAGGACTTCAACAGACAAGGGCAAGAGTGGTGGAAAACTGAGCCCTTTGGGTGCAAGTACGAAAGGAAAAACTCCAGGTCGGAAGAAGACGAAATTGCACACAAGATTTTGGAATCGACAACGAAGAAACTTGGCGATTGTCACGAAACTGGACTCTTTTGGAAACACCCCACAGCCAAAGTACCGAATAACTGCCCCGTTACCGAGAACCATCTTCGTTCCCTGGAAAAGCGACTTGCAAAGAACACGGCCCTCGCGATGGCGCATCAGAGTACGATAGATAACGCTTTGCAGATGGGCTATATCAAGAAATTGACCCCGGAGGAAGAGACAATGCCGGTAAGGCACCAAGGGTTTCTTCCCCACCATCCGTCGTGAACCCGAACAAACCCGGAAAGTCATGGCGGGCTTGCAACGCTACTGCCGCCTTTGGACACACATCTCTAAATGACCAACTACTGACAGGTCCAGACCTAATTATTTCCCTGATCGAGATATTAGGGCGCTTTTGTGAAGTGAGAATCGCCCTCTGCGCCGACATCGAAGCAATATTTTCCCAGGTAGCGGTTCAGCCACGAGATTAAGTAGTACTGCGTTTCCTATGGAGAGAAAGTAGTGATTCATCTGTGAGCCTTTACCTTTTTCTTGGCCACATTTCTGAAGCAAAGTCGTCCCCCGCTTAAGCCAATTATGTCCTGCGTCGGACCGCACATGATAACTCCACACAATTTCCAAGGGCTAAGGAAGCAGTGCTAAATAACTTTTA
Source organism: Heliopora coerulea (assembly GCA_030142905.1). Taxonomy (NCBI): domain Eukaryota; kingdom Metazoa; phylum Cnidaria; class Anthozoa; order Scleralcyonacea; family Helioporidae; genus Heliopora; species Heliopora coerulea. The sequence continues at coordinate 570,824 of JASJOG010000191.1, read as the reverse complement.
CGTGGACGACCTTTTCAAGTCTGAGGAAAATGAAATTCGGCAGTACAACTTCAGTCCGACCTCACTCAGATTTTATCGAGAAGAGGATTCCCGTCTGACTAAATGTTGTAGCAACTCCAAACAGGTTTTAAGTCGTATCCCACCAAAAGAACTCGCCACATCCTTGAAAGATCTGGAGCCCGAAAGTGACCTTCCAGTAGAACGTGCTCTTGGGGTCGCTTGGACCGTTAAGACCAACTGGTTCGTTATTCGCCTCAGGCCTCAAAAACCAGTAGACACTCAAAGACAGATCCTTAGTCTCGTCTCCTCCATATACGACCCTCTGGGTATTGTTGCCCCGTTTACCCTGTAAGCGAAGAAATTCCTCCAAAATCTCTGGCGTAAGAAACGGAGATGGGACGAAGAGATTCCCGAGAAGAAGATGGCACCTTCCCAAAAGTGGCAAGATCAGCTCAGTGACCTGGAATCGTTTAGCCTTCCTCGATTTTATCGATCAGTCCCTGCCTCACCAGTTAACACTCAAGCCCACCTCTTTGGCGTTGCATCTGAATCTGCTTTCTGTGCTGTCGCCTATTTCCGTTTCCTGTACGACAATGGGTTGATCCAGTGCTGTTTCGTGATGGAAAAAACTCGAGTTGCATCTCTTCGACAACTAAGTATTCTGCAACCCGAGCTCCAGGCCGCTTTTATGTGTGCTCGTTTGTGGGAAGTTGTGAAGGAAAACCACACGTACGAGATTGACTCCTGTCACTTGTGGAGTGAGTCGCACCGTCATTGGGTGGATCAACAATACAAGTCGCCGTCACCAAGCATTCATTGCCAACTGTATGGCAGAGATCCATGATTTGACGAACCCTGAACAGTGGTGACACGTACCTGGCTAGATAAACGTGGCTGACGATGGAAGTCGTTAATTGCATGCATTAGACTCTGCCCTAGTTCTCGATGGATAAATGGGCCGGCTTTCCTATCTCAACCTGAAGAATTTTGGCCACAACCAGACAACATCGCCGATGAGGAGAGTGTTGCTGACTCAAAAGGTTGGACGAACGCCACGGCCTTAGCACCCGTTTACTTCCTCGACCCAAACCGTTCCTCATCTTGGGATAGACTCCCCCGAGTTACCTTATGGGTCTTACGTTTTCTAAGGAATTGTCGACGCCCGAAAGAGAATTGTAAGGTTGGGCATCTGAGCCTCGCTTGAACTAAGCGAAACTAGAGAAACTTGGATAAAGCGGTCGAAAAGAGAAGTCTTCTCGTCAGACATTACGTGCTTAAATGAGAAAACACGAGTGCCCCGGCAGTACCGTATCCTGACTTTGGCTCCTTCCCTAGATTGAAATGGGATCCTGCGCGCTAGGGGTTTCATTTCGAAAGGTCCCGTGTCATACGCGACTCACCACCCAATTATTCTTTCACCCAAATGCCATATCACAAAATTAATGATAACTAACTACCACCTACGCTGCCACCATGAAGGCAACAAACACGTTCGCCATACCATTCAACTGGAATTCAAATATCGATCCCCATACTGTCGACGATGCAAAGCACTGCCTCAAGTACCGATCATGGCCGATCTACCGGCAGCCCGGCTCATCGCGTATTCCCCTTATTTCTATTTGTCGCAGTAGATTATTTCGGACGGTTTGCTGTAAAACGGTAGCGAAAGGCCGAGAAGCGATACTGTTGCCTTTTCACATGCCTGGTAAACCGTACCGTGCACATTGAGGTGGCGCGTACCCTGGAGAATGATTCTTACATCATGGCCCTGCGCAGGATGATCTCCAGAAGGGGCAAGCCGCAGGTTATCTATTCAGATAATGGTACAACCTTCGTGGGCGCCGAGAAAGAGTGACGCATCTACTTAGACTGATGGAATTACCATCGAATCAATTCATTGTTGCCGGAAGGCATCGAATGGTGTTTCAACCCACGGTCCGCCCCACATTGTGGTGGAATTTGGAAACGCCTTGTGAGGTCGTCTAAACGAACGATGCGCGCAATCCTTCAGAATCAGATGCTCACCAACGAAGTCCTCTTGACCATTGTAAAGGAAGTGGAATCCTTACTCAATGGCCGTCCTCTGACGCATGTTAGCACTCACTTGGCTGACGAAGAAGTCCTTACACCCAATAACTTCCTGTTGGGACGCTCAAATCCAAACCTGCCACCCCATGTCTTTATGGATCGAAAATGTCGAGCAGGAAACGATGGCGCCAGGCTCTAGCACTGACCGTCCACATTTGGAAAAGGTGGCTTAGAAAATACGTATTTTCCCTCATGGAATTAAGAAAATGGACAAAGGATGTGACGAATCTCGAGAAAGGCGATGTCATGCTCGTGGTAGATCCACAGTCCCCTTGTGAATGTGCGGCCATAAGACCGTGTCATTCGTCTTATAGTAGGTAAAAACAGAGTTGTCCGAGCAGCTGAGATGAAGACCAAGATGGGAACAATGGTGTGACCGGTAGTGAAGTTTGCACTTCTTGAAGAAAGCGTCGAAACTCTGCAAGTGGACATGTCCGCCTCCGAGAATGAGGACGAACACGGAGCCGGCTGTGCTCCGCCGGCACATCGTAGACACTATTTTGTTTGTTTTTTATTTAGTAGCACTTAATCTAATGGTATTTCCGAGCACTAACACTTGTACTTTAATTCATTGCACCTAGATTAATGTAACTTGCTTTAACCAATAGCGCACTTGCTGTTAGTTTCCTAAGTGTGATCCCTGGTCGAAAGATTTTTTGCTTTTTTTGCCCTTTTCTTTTTTCCGACTGTTTTTTTTTTGGTAATCTTCTTGGAGGAGAACAACGAAAAGCTTGAAATCAAAGAAAGAAAATGGCGCAAAAAAATATGAAGAAACGAACCGAATTCATTTAATAATTATAACTTTTTTTAAGCCCTCCGTTCCATACCCGACTTTTTAACTTTACTCTGGCTAAAGCCAATACTTCTATTTCGGGAATGAAACACAAAGCAATAGGCGAGTATTTTAGATCCGATAATGCAACTTCTACGAGTTATGTTTATCACAAACCCCTTTATGAATTTGTTTTATAATATGCACTCGAATTAGAACTTCATTGTCTGCTGGCATACACCTGTCGTCAAACGCCATGTTCTAGAGTAGCTTACTGCAAACAAGGTGAAAAATTAGATCTTTTAGCAATGCTTTGTCACTGATGTAGACGTCGATGTATTTTGTTTTTGTTCAACTTAAACAGTATCCAAACCTTTACAGGTGATAAAGAAGTTTATGTACAATTTAGGTTTTTATATAAAATTACCCGTAAAAGTATTTATATAAAAAAGACCTGTTATTTAAAAATAAACAAGACGTTGACAATAAAGGCATATGAGCATCAAAATTCTTTTAGTAATATTCTTTTTGTCGCATTCTGCAGAGGTCGTTAAAGAAATTAAAGAAATATCTGAAAGTACAAGAGCAGGTAAACATTTGTTAGCACTACGTATAAATGTGGCGTTTATTTTCTGGCTATATAAGTATGCACAACCAGGGTTGGTGGTTAACCTGGTATCCGTAACAAAGTCTTGCCATTTTAAAGATTACTACCTCCCTTTAACTCAGCAAACCATTGTCTTGCATGTCAGAAGATTTTAAAATGTCGTGAATGTAAACGATCTACGGCGATATCCCACATCTGATGTTTACACTTCAGCAGCTATCATCGCAATATGTTTCATGCTGACAACAGTCATGTTTAACATGCTTTTAATTTTCTATTAGTACATTCTGTACACTTACTTTGGTCATTTCTAAAAGTTATACACTGAGTACGAGATGTTTAAGTGATACCGAGGTTTAAGATATATAACCTCCTTATATCACCATTGGTGCATGAGGTTTTTGAAAACTAAGTTAGCAATGTTTGCAATTGACTAGTCTCCTTTGACATTTCGTTCCAGATATTTCCATTTTCTAGGGTATAAGACCGACAGATGTTTGGATATGGTTATAGGGAATATCAAATGTTTCCAAACGAAATATTGATCGCGACTGTGGCGGATTAAAGGTGGGGGGATGGGGGGAATTTTGGGAACGTGACAGTGGCTCTGCGCTTTTTGGGGCCTCGCACCATTTTTGGGGTCCTCGCACTTTTTGATAATGATAATGTTATTTTACCAGGGAGCTCACATCACCGAAGTGTTTTTCAGTGAAGCCCTGATTATCAGTGGCGTGTATATAGGGAAGCAGGGGGGCGACCGCCCTCCCGCCGGAAATTTCCGTCGGAAAATTTAGAGCTGGTCGGAAAATTTGAGGGAGGATACCTTACTATATTTTGTTCGCTGAGAAGTCAAAAAACCTTCAGGACAAGAAATGTCAAAAATTGGACATTTCTACACCATAAAAATGATACAATATTACGGTAAATGAAAATTTGAAACTACTATAAACATCTTTTACCTAAACCGAATGCATAAAACCGGACGTTTGCTTATTGAAATATGGCAGCTGTCTGCCTATAAATTACATTAGAAAATTCATTCCTCGCGGTTCGTGTTGACAGGTGCCTAACAACGTAAAGTTTCGTCCAATAAACTTCAACGTTTTAACTTTGAAACAATGCGTTAATTAATGCACAGAGCACAGTCAGTTGCAAATGCAGTAGTACAAAATAGGAAAATCGTGTAATCAAAATAGCCTATAAAATTGTTGGTAACATTTTATGTTCTGAAAAGAAGCCAGTCAATGCTAGTTGGTTGACGCCGCTGTGTCCGCATACTACAGCCAAGGCTAGACTGCTGTTGCTAATTTTCAACTCTAAATGACTACTAAAAATGCGTTTGCCGTTTTTTCAGGTAAACCGATTTAGGCTAACTCCTGTCGGAAATTTTTCAAATCTCGCCCCCCTCTAGAAATTGTTATATACGCCGCTGATGCTGCTGATTATCATTATTATTATTACTATTGTTAATATTGTTATTATGTTTCTGTTAACCGGTTCATATTCTGGCCATTATTCCTTCCCACCAATTATTGCTGGGAGGTAACCGAGGTACACGTGTCCCCATTGGTTCACACTGAGACTGACGCGCTTCGGCTGTACGTTCACTACTCTGGCTGTATCATTCCGCCAAACACTTTCTAATTATTGTTTCCCCCTCAAAAAGCACCGCCTGCTGTATTGTACTGATTATCCTAATCACACTGTCCTCATCTCCAGTAATCTCCCTCACTGATCTGGTTGCATCTTCGCCACCAACTCCCAGGCATCCAATTATTACCGACACTACTTCCACTCTGTACCTTCTCTTTTCTTTGGTTCTGAATGCCAGCTGCTGATACTTCTGTAACTTCGTTCTCGTCGCTTCCTCGATGTTATGCTCTTGAAGGGCATGACATGTCCACTAACCAGATCTTCCTCGCTTTCTCGTTTCCTAATGTCAAGTCTGGTCTGCGTGTAGAGCTGGTCTTTCTCGTCCTATGCTCCAAGTCCCAACACAACTTGAACCCGTTCTCCCTTAGGACGTGGCCTTTCTTCAATCTAACAGTGTACCATGCTGTATTGGCAGGGAGAAGTTCTCTCTCAATGGCCCAGCTAACAGCCAGTACTATTAAGGCATTGTTGTGCCTAGCGAGATACTTGGTTCCTGCCAGAATCTCACACTCTGCAAGCAGGTGTTGAACGGTTTAATCAAACTTCTTGCACAATCTACATTTTCCGTCCCCACCTCCAATCCCACACAACACTTTCCACTTCCGAGTCTCCACCACCTGCTCCAGCAATTCCATTATTCCAGCCGTCTTCTGCGGTGTGATATTTGTGTTCAACCACACAAGACTCTCGTTCTCCTGCCCTGCAAACACTTGACTCTGCATACCCTTCTCCTTATAATCATTCTGCAACTTCTCTTTGACCATTCTTTCTCTATCTTCTCACCATCTTTCCAGATTTCGTCCTCCCTAAATTCAACCTCCACTCCGACTTCACCCAGTGCTTGTTCTGTTGCTCATCCAACCACTTCTCCGAGGCCTCCACAAGCTCCTGCTTGCCTGCTGATCCTCTTTCTACATACTTCCTCAGTTCTTGTAAGATCCTCACTTCTTTTCTCGTTGCTTTTCTTTGTGTCCTTCTGCGATGGGATTCATTGTTCACTCTCGCTATTTTCTGCCTTAGTGTCTTAATCTGGTTGCGTAACCTCCATCTCTTCTATATCATATGTCAGTAATCGACTTAAGTTAAACAGCTATGTCGACACGAGGCAAACTCGATATGCTAATTTTAATTTAATTTCCCCTAGATTCAATCGCCAGGCTGAGGGTGAAAGAACTTTTACCACCACAACCTGTAAAGTGTGGAATAGTTTATCACTTTCTTTAAGACAAAGAGACTTCGTGAAATCTTTTAAATCTTCTTTTTGGAATGAACTATTTAGACAACAGCAGACTCGTAATCATTTTATAATTTAATTTTTCATTTTTATCGTGTCTATGTTAGATTATCAATTAGTTAAGATTTTGGCTTTTATATAGTTTTATCCTGTATTAATATATAGTTTAGTACTTTTTAAGTTATATTTTAGAATTATTGTAATTTTTAATTTTAGCATTATAGAGGGCCACAAGTTTATTAGCTTTGCTATTGAGTGTAACCCTCTCTAAATAAAGTCTTCATCATCATCATCTATTTCCTCCTCCATTCAATCTCCTTCCTATGTCTGGGACTCTCATCTTGGCATTCGGTAATCTTGCTATTGCCCTAGTCATGGCATAAACTGCATCTGTGTTCTCCTCCAACTTATTGCTACTTTTGAGGTATTCGCTAAGTATCTTATTTGCACACTTTGCTATTTCTGGAGGCAGTTTTTTAAGTTTCGAAAGTCTGTTCCTTTCTTCGATGTTGGTCGCATTTGTTGGTGTTAGCTGCGCTAACTCCGTTGTGAAAACCTCTCTTAATGCTTCTTCTCCCTCTGTCCCTGCTGCTTCATCTGCTTCTGTTCCTCTATCGGGTTCCTGCTCCACTTCTTTTTCTGACACGCCTACCACTCTTGCTGTCTCCTCCAATTCCCCATCCTCAACTCCTGCCTCAGTTCCTTCCTCCTCACAGTCTTCATTGCTTCTTCTCACCAAGACAAGGTCTTCAATCTGTTTCTCCTTCTTAAATCTAGCAGCATTATCTCTCAGCTTTTGATCTTTTAACTTCTCTCCATACTCCTGTTCCCATCTATCACCTACCCTCTTTATAAAACCAAGTCCACGTTTCTTTTTCTCCGTATCTATTTCAACCAGTCGAACCTTCTTGGCTGTCGTCCAGTGCATACTCTCTGGTGGTGCCTCAGACGCAGGCTTCTCAGATCGTACACTATGCGTGCAACATTGTCGTGCTTCTGCTTGTACTCCTTCTGTGCCAAAATGGTACATCCACTAACTATTTAGGCCACAGTTTCCCCTGCTAAACCATACTTTAACGGAAAACATTATATGAAGTGCTAAATCAAGGTAGATGAACGATCTTCAAGCTCGATACTCAGAAAATGATTTCTCAGCTCCAGAGGGAGATCGAACCCGCAACCTTCTGGTGAACGGTAAGACGCTCTAACCATTGAGCTACCGAGACTCAGGTGGTGAACTATGGTGCAAGTTCGATATATATGTGCGACCTAAGCGGAAGCCACTATATATTAATAATGACTGATGCAGTTTAATGTTTGAGAAACATTCCCGTCTGGGGCTCAGAAATCATTTTCTGAGTATCAAGCTTGAAGATCGTTCATCTACCTTAATTTATTCAAGCTCTCATATTTCTCAAACATTAAACTGCATCAATCATTATTAATATATAGTGGCTTCCGCTTAGGTCACACATATATATCCAACTTGCACCCTAGCTCATCATCTGAGTCTTGGTAGCTCAATGGTAAGAGCGTCTCACCGGTCATCAGAAAGTTGCGGGTTCGATCTCCGTCTGGGGCTCAGAAATCATTTAATGAGTATCGAACTTGAAGATCGTTCATCTACCTTGATTTAGCTTTTCATATAATGTTTTCCCTAAAAGTATGTATATAAAAAAGCCCTGTTATTTAAAAATAAACAGGACGTTGACAATAAAGGCATACGAGCCTCGAAATTCTTTTAGTAATATTCTTTTTTTGTCGTATTTTGCAGAGGTCGTTAAAGAATTTAAAGCGCAAAAAGAAAGTGCAAGAGCAGGTAAACTTTTGTTATATAACTACGTATATATGTGGCGTTTATTTTCTGGTTATGTAAGTTTACATTACTACGGTTGGTGGTTGCTGTTATCTGCGCCGGGTTAGAATTTTATGTAAAAACACCCGGGGAAGTGAAAGGTTGTGCCGAAAATCATTGCTTTAAAAGGATACTTCTTAGGACGTTTTTTGGAAAGCATTACTTAAGCTACGTCCACATGTACCCATTTTTTCAAGTTTATGCGTTTTCATTTAACTAAAAACTCCTCAAAATTGTGTGCACGCGAGCAGTTTTGTATCGTATTCGCCAGTCCACACGATAACGATGAAAACGATGGGAGTGTTAATTAAATCATGTCTGGCTAATCAGAATCAATGATCTCGATATTGGTCTTCATGTTAGGGAAATGGGTCCAACACCGTTTTCAAAAGTTTCCGTTTTCAAAAGTCTCCACTTTAAGAGGGGTTTTCGAAAGTCTACGTTTCCAGTGGAAACGACTCCTCCCCCTCATCGTTTACGTGTGGACAGAAGGCTAAAACAGATAAAAAAATACGCCTTTTCCGAAGAAAATGCTTACGTGTTGACGGGGCCTTATACTTTCATTTAGCCAGGTCACGGTAATAAAGTCCTGCCCTCTTAAAGATCACTACCTCGCTTTAACTCAGCAAACCATTTTCTTGCATGTCAGAATATTTTAAAATGTCTTGAATGTAAACTATTTGCAACGATATCCCATATCTGATGTTCACACTTCAGCAGCATCTTTTCCATTAGATAAATACAGCATGTTACGTAAAGTGATGTGATATAGTACTTCTTGAAAAGGCTATTAAAAAAACCTGTCGCGTTGCCGGTATCCCAGCATTTTTGATACGTCTTCCAAAGCGTAAGGATATTTCTTGATTTACTTTACCCGTGATAAAATTATTAGTAAAAATACTTCTGAAATTTTGAATATTTGAATTCAATTTAATTGAGTTGAGTGCAAAAACGCCTTGACTTCTCCGCAAATTTAGACTTAGTTTCAGGAGTAGTTTTGGAGGTTGTTTTTCTTCAAAGAATTCAATTAAAAACAAAATAAATGAATAAACATGAATGCTAAGTAAGCATTCACGCATTCATTAAGCAAAACGAGATTAAAAGAAAATCTCCCGAAAACAAAAATGGTTAAAAAATAACAAACAGAACGAACCAAATACTATATAAAATAGTTTGTTTTTTCTTTTTTTTGTTTTTTTTTTTTTTGTAAAACTAGCGTTATCGGCCTTTGATTAAAACAACTTTAGCTTTGGCTATTGTTACAAATCTTTTTTAGTTAGCAAGGACGAACCTTTTTAATAAATTTCAAAGTTTTAAAAGGTAGAAAAATTCCAAGAAAACGGTATTGTGCCGGAACACTTCCAGTCGTACTTCCTAGATCTTCCAAGACTTGTGAGACTTGAATTATTGTTCGGTAATAGTATTTGACATTACAGATACCGTGCAATGTTACTGTTGCAGAGCTGAATGACCTCAATACTTCGTGCAGAAATCATGGGAATATATTCAACTCCCAACTGTTCTCTTGTTGTTGACTGTAGAAGATTATGAATTCCTGATCTGCTATTTCTACCTTAAAGACTCCGTCAACTTTGTTACCTGTGCACAAGACTTTAAGTGCGATGCATTGGCGCGTTGCAAACCTGAACTTGGGGGCACTTCTAAATATTTCAGCTCAGCGGAGACTAAATTTAGATTGAGCATAGTCTCGAAGTTTGGGTCGAATACCTAAAACGTTCTTGTTAATTTACTTCTTGTTCTCGTCAGTATCAAAAGTTTCTAAATTTGGTGCCAGCATTTTATAGTAAGTCTAAGGTATCAATGGCATATGTTGTTTGTTTGCTAGCTTTGAGGACTGCTACGAATCACTTTTACCCAGTTTAGGACTTTTTTTATCAGTAATTTTTTTATAATGTTTTAATACTGCTATTGATTAATATGTGCCAAAACCAGTACCAAGCATTAGCACTTGAGTCAAATCGGTCAACACACTCATGTCGTTCTCATAGTGATTCTTTGCACTCCTGGCCTATTTCGTTTAACTTCAAATTTGAATATTCGAATCCGTTACTAAGAATATCACCCACGACGGAATTGCACTTATCGTTACCCCTCGGCAAAGTGCCTAAAAAATTCTTCAAAAGCGAAGGTAGTACGTGTTATAGAATATCCTACAGCACTTAAACCATTCCCTTGATATGCTGTATATTATTATGAATTAAAGAACTTCGAATTAAAGAACTTCGGGCCTTGATATCTTGTATATCAGTATTATAATACAACAGTGACTTCCACAATAGTCAGGCCCGCAGAGAGGTGGGGGTAAGGGGGATGCATATTGCCCCAGGGCCTCGTACCCTGAGGTGCCTCAGATTTTAAGGGCCTTATTCTTAAGAATTCCTCAAAATGCCTTAAAAGCCTTAATCCCGAAAGAAACTCTTTTTGGCGCATAGGCCATAATCTGAAGGTTGGGGGGGGGGGGAGCTCTGGATGACCACTTTGCTCCGGGCCTCCTGTTGCCTCTCTGCGGGCCTGACCATGGTCAGTACACTTTTGGAGTGCACTGACAGGTCTTGACATGACAACTTCTTAACTGCTTTCAAGGTAAATGAGGGAGAACTACAGGTAATTTTCTCAGTCTAAGATTTCGGATACGAAATTGTCCCGACACGGTGATATTACTTTCGACGTTATGAATGTTGTACAGTGACATGCAAGTGCAAGGTTGGAGGTTTACACCCGGATAACTGTGATTTACAATATTCATAACGTTGATTCACAATGACCGGTTCCGCTTGTTACGTCAGCTGAATACAAGTAGCAGAATGCCTTGCGAAGTTTTCTTTTTCGTGCAAATATTTGATACCCAAAGAGAATAGAAAGACAGTTGCTTACATTAGCATAACTAAGAAGGTTTCGAAAAGTCTTCTGGTAGTTGTACTCAGCAGATAATAAGGGGGAATCGGCCATTACTGTCTCATTCAGGCTGCCGCTCTCGTAGCGCAAACGTCCATCAATCCAACCAGCACAAATTTATGACGTTCTGTCTCCCTCTGAGCTCAATTGTTGGCTTGTCTTTCTGGCCACCAAAAGGTTACTTGTTCGTTTCCTGCCGGACATATATATATATATATATATATATATATATATATATTATCAAAAACATCCTAATCCCAAGTTTTAAAACCATATATATCTGAAAAGATAAAACTTTTAAAAAAACTTTATTTCAACGTTTCGGGGCACTGCCCCTTTGTCAAGAATAAGATTTCCTTCCATGGAACCAAATGAGGAAAATATCGTCCAAAAACCGCCACCATAATACTAATGGATCCAGGTGATATCCCCTCAACATTTTCTCCTCTAACTTAGACATAAAGATGTTGGCAAAAGAGGGTGCAAACTTTGTATCTATTGCCGTACCTAACTTTTGGTGGTAGATTTTGTCTTCAAACTCAAAACAATTATTTTCTAAAATTAATTTTGCCAAATCAACCAACTCCTCAACAGGCAACCGATTTCCCAAACCCAAATTACTATTATATTCCTGCGTTTTAAGGTTAAATCATCATGGACACCGGATATACTCAATCCAGCATTGGGTTTAATTCTTAAGAATTTAGAAGAGAGTTATTTCGATAAAGGAGGAGGGGCTTAATTATAGTAATTTTAGTGGAGAGGAGATTAGAGCCTTAAAAGACTTAAAGGGATTTAGGGATATTGTTATTAAGGAAGCAGAAAAGTGATCGGCGGTAGTGGTTTGGGGGTTAAAAGAATACTGTGAGGAAGCTTATAAACAGCTAAGTGAAATGGCTGTTTATGAGGGAGTTAGGGAAAACCTTTTGGATAAATTATGTTAACAGGTTGATGGGAAATTAATTGGGTTGAAGGAAGCCGGAATAATTTCGGGGGAGAATCGTCTTTATTTAAAAGGGGAAGAAAATGGAATCGGTAGATTCTATCTTCCTAAAATTCATAAAAAATTGGTTAATGTTCCGGGGAGACCAGTAGTTTCCAATATGGAACACCAACGGAAAGAATTTTGGAATCTGTAGACTTTTACCTTCAGCCTATTGTTAAAACCTTACCTCATGTTATTAAGGATACCACAGAATTTTTGTATAAATTAAAGGAGCTGGGTGATATCCCTGAGGGTGCTATTATTTGTAGTATGGATGTTGTGGGTCTTTATCCACATATTCCACACGACGAAGGATTAGAAAGTATAAGGGAAGCAATGCAGGAATTTAATAGTAATTTGGGTTCTGAAAAACGGGTGCCTGTTGAGGAGTTGGTAGATTTGGCAAAATCAATTTTAGAAAATAATTATTTTGAGTTTGAAGACAAAATCTACCACCAAAAGTTAGGTACGGCAATAGATACAAAGTTTGCACCCTCTTTTGCCAACATCTTTATGTCTAAGTTAGAGGAGAAAATGTTGAGGGGATATCACCTGGATCCATTAGTATTATGGTGGCGGTTTTTGGACGATATTTTCCTCATTTGGTTCCATGGAAGGGAAAGTTTGTTAGAAATTTTAGATTATGTTAATTCATATCATGAATTAATTAAGTATACATGGGAATGGTCGTATGAAAAGCTTTCATACTTAGATGTTATGGTTCAATGTAATAAGATCTCGACAGATGTTTATTGTAAACCAACGGATACGCATCAGTATTTACATTACGGATCCTGTCATCCGAGGCATGTAAAGAAGGGGATTCCTTATGGGCAAGCCTTGAGAGTTAAACGGATTTGTAGTACGGAGGAGAGTTATAGAGATAGATTACTAGATCTTCGTAGTAATTTTATAAAAAGAGGTTTTAAGGAAAACTTGGTAGATTCGGAATTTGAGAGAGCCAGATTAAGACCAGGGAGAGTCTTCTTTGTCAAGATAGTAATAGAAGAGATACTAAAAGAAATAAGAGATTGCCATTAGTTATGACGTTTCACCCTGCATCGTCGGGGGTGGGTAAAATTATTGATTCACTCTGGCCTATTTTGCATACCTCGGAGGACATGAGAAGTATTTTTGAAGAAAAGCCGATGGTAGTATACCGGAGACCAAAGAATATAAAGGATAATTTAGTGAGGTCTAAACTGAAGGGAGAAGGTAGTGGGGATAAGGGTATGCGAAAGTGTGGCAAATCACGCTGCCAAATTTGCAATTTTGTGGAGGATGGTTCCACATTTTGTAGAAATGGTCGTATATTTTATATTAATTATTTGTTCGATTGCTATTCGGCAGGAGTGATTTACCTTATAATATGTAAAAAGTGTTCGAAGATTTATGTGGGCAGTACAATAACATCTTTTAGGAGGAGGTTCAATAACCATAAAAGTAGTGTTAAAAGGTATGGTAATGGCCAAAGGGGTATACCAGGAGAACATTTGTATGCCCATTTTTATGAGGGGGGTCATGAGGGAATTAAAGATATGTTAGTTAAAATTATTGATAGGACGGATGTATCAGACCCAACTAAAAGGGAAGGTTTTTGGGCATATAAATTTGATTCTTTTGTACCTAAAGGTTTGAACCTTAGCGACATTTTTTGAGTATTTTTAACGGATTTTTTAATTATTAAGTAATGCTATGTATATAAGAAGCATTTTCTATCTTGTAGTTCTTATTCTTGACAAAGGGGCAGTGCTTCGAAACGTTGAAATAAAGTTTTTTTAAAAGTTTTATCTTTTCAGATATATATATATACATAAATGAAATTGTTGACTTGCCAAACACGAGTTTTCTATATGAAAAATTGTGTAAGTCAGCTATAGAATGAATAATGGTAATAACTTGAACATAACCACTGAAATTTTCACTTTTATTCACAAACGTTTTCGCTCTTAAGCACTTCAGGTGATAAGTCTTATCACCATTAACCATCAAAGGTTAACTTATTCTTCATAAGTGTAGGAAGTTGGATAACTTGCTCAGTTTACAATTTTTTTTTCGACAAGTTTAAATTGGAACAACTGCAATTCTTTTTCTGTCGGCAATTACATTTGATAATTGTCATGCACTACAAGTCCTAAATCATTAAGGCTGTGATTCGGGTGCGGTGGTTTAAAAACCACTTACCATTGACTTGTTGTATAACCATTGGTACATTTAATCATATTCTTGTCATTCCCATTATTACGACAGGGAACAACAAAGAAAGGTTTCCAATCCGTGACCTTAATGCATTGGTATACAACAAAGTCTGTACAGAATTGAACAAGTCAATTCCGGGTAAAGATTACAAAGCATTAGCAGGACACATGGGATACAACGTTGGCGAATTAGAGACATTTCAATTGAAGGAAGATCCTTCCAATGCTCTCCTGTCCGACTGGGGAACCAAGTCTGAGAATGACGTCAACAAACTGATTGTGTTCCTGAAAAAGATGGGAAGAGGTCACCTCGTTGGAACATTGGAAGCACAGGGTAATTTAAATCAACCTTCACTTATTGCAAAATAAGTTCACGTATTTTCCGGCGCATCAATCGCAGTATAAAAATATCTATTTAAATCAACCTTTAAATCTTTATCTATTTAAATCAACCTTCACTTATGGCAAAATAAGTTCACGTATTTTCCGGCGCATCAATATCAGTATAAAAATCACCTAGCAACTCCCTAAATTTGACTTCATCGGACAATCGACCTCGCCACCTTCAGCATGATTTTCAGCGCCCTGACCACTGAGCTGTCCAAAAACTTTGAGGATGAAAACTTAGGACATATTTAAAATGTGTTTTATCTAATCAATTTAAAATAGAGCTCCTACTTTGTATAAAAATATTTGCCGTTAACCCACACAAACTCTCCTTAATCAAACAATTTTTGCGAAGCAGTTTTAACCTTCTGTGATTAAAAACAAAATAGCGGTTGGATATTCCGACAAGATCGGAAAAATTCAGTTTAATTAGGTACTATTTAGTAAATTTAGATGATATTACATGTGAACGAAATATAGGTTTAGAATTGAGCGTTGCAACCTTGCCTGTGCAGTATTTGTGTATGTTAGGCAGGTGTTTTGATGAGAATATGGTTCAGTTATATTATTGGCGTTCTAGAATTATGAAAAGCTTAATTTATTTTAGAAGGTCTTGTCTTTACCTTGAGAGGTTTGTAGTCAGCAATTTGTGACTTTCTCGTTTGATCATTTTAGATAATGTGTTTAGATCTGCTTAGCCCTGGGAAGCCTGCTGGGGTTTCCCCTCTTACGAGTAAAATCGTCTGGCGTTAACCAGAGTAAAATTAATAAAGACGACAAGTGCCGTCTTCAGGCGTTAAAGTGTTTGAAACATTTGGTGTTATAGAGTACATCTTAGCCTGGGACACACCAATTATGTTCCTTACACGATGCCTTTCCGTTTGTTAGTTTCCACTAACAGTTGCTAATAAATTAACGCATTAACACTTTTGTTATGGATCAGTCATTAATTGAGAGGTTTCTTGGTTTTTCAGATGCAACATCAAATAGGGTAGAAAAAAACCGTTAGTGATCCTAATAATCGTTAAATTTAACGATTGCTCAGTTAAACGAATAACATATCTCCTCCTTCATGCTGGGGACAGTATGGTCTTTTTATCCAATTTAAGTGCATGAGAGATTCTCGCGTCAACTTAACACTCGATATCCGTGAGGATGTGCAGTGTTTCGACTCTATTTCAGAATCATCCTCACAGTAACATGTGAGTATGAAGTGAACAAAATAACCTTCCATATTCTTCTTCTTTTGGGTTCTGAATAATGAAGAATACCATTTAAATTTTTTTTTATCAGTTGCCGTTGTCGGAAAAAACATTTTAAATCTTATTACGATGACGTCACAAGGTAGACACGCTTTCCCAGAAAAACATCGAAGTGGGGATATTTTGTAATACATGACCTGAATGATGACAAACATGTAGGCAATGTGACCATTTTAGTGGTCTGCTGACCAGTCAACTTTTTATAGTTACCATGGAAACATACTTTGTTCCAGGATCCTTTATTCTGTAATTTTCAAGTTTCGTAAACAATCGTTGCCGGCTTTGTTTACTTAGGATATGATTTTGATACAATATCCTGAGTTCCAAGTATAAGTCTTATTGGAAAATGGAGCTAGTACTTGTTTACACATTATTAGGGCTTGAGACTTAACATGTTGTCATGGTGCGTCAACAAATTTCAACAAGTCATTAATAATTCATGAGTAAAATACAAAAGAAAATCATAACCGCGTCCCTTCTGTAATTGTGATAAAAACACGCTTACTTTCCTCAATTTTTTCCGACTTGGAAAACATTAATTTTCAAACCTTGACGAATTAGCGTATTAAAGAGTTCGTTTTCGAAGTCATTTAAAAATCTCGCAGCGCATGGTTTATCGAATCTAAAACTCTTCAGCTCATTTTTTAAGTATTGCTTAACACGTCAATGCTTGAGAAAGCTGTAATGCGGCCACGTTTTATTCATAAAGCATTGAAGTGGTGATTTACGAGACAATAATGCCAACGCATTTCTGCCGAAACCTGTCCACCTTGTGATATCACCATTCTAATATTTCAAATGCTTACATCTACATGGCGAAAACTGATAAAGAAAAAAACTGAACGGGTTTCTTCTTTATTTTGAACCTACTTTCGAAAGAAAAATATATAAAGTCGATCTCTTTTTTGTTTCACAAACATTTTAAATGAACAATGTTCATACCTCAATGTAATTTTAGGTGAAAAGCGAGGTATGTCTCATAGATCACATTATTAACATACAGTGGCTTTCGCTCAGGTCGCACATATGTCGAACTTGCACCTTAGCTCACTTTCTGAGTCTTGGTAGCTGATTGGTTAGAGCGTCTCACCGGTCATCAGAAGATTACGGGTTCGATCCCCGTCCGGGGCTCAGAAGTCATTTTTCTGAGCATAGAGCTTGACGAACGTACATCTCATTCAACATATCTCCACGCTCCCACAATTTAAAATATATATCTCGTAGATTTTAATACTGGTTAAAGGGACCCCTTACTCGCACTGCGTATGTTTCTTTTTTGGTATTAATTTCACTTGACTTCGCGAGATTTAATTTACCATTGTCCATCTGGCAAATCATGTAATGGCTGTTGAATCGGAAAGAAAGAGAGTTGACCATGCATCAATGACATAGTTCTTTTGCTTTACAGAACTGAGCAGTCGAAGCCAAGGTGAACAAGATCTAATGGAGGTTGACCATACTCTTCCGTCCACTGAAGAAGAAAGCAGTGCATTTGGTGAGAGAATATATTTAAAGTAGAAATATAAAACTAAACTATCTTAATTTTAAGTAAAATTATTCAATACAGGCTTTTTTATATACATATGAAGAAAGGATTTTGATACGATCATAATTATATATACGAAAAATCTGACTGCCCCAGCGGGGAATCGAACCCCTGGTGTCCGAAATCTACGTATCGGTGCTGTGACCTCTGAGCTAGGGGCAGTCAGATTTTTCGTATAGATAATTATGATCGTATCAAAATCCACTTTTCATATATATATATATATATATATATATATATTCATATAATGGAGGTAATGCCGATTAAGTAGATATTTGAAGGAGGAAAATCTCGAGTGTGTGAATATTGTTAAGACCCAACCGGGACCTGTTGCGAAAAATGCAACATTGGGCCCTCTGGCTGGGAATCGAACCCGCGACCTCGCCAATCTAGTGCGATGCTCTGCCAACTGAGCTACGGAGGCCGTTGCCAAGAGCATGGCCACGAGTTCAGTATATATATGGCATTTTCACTCAAACGCTAACTGCATATAATGGAGGTAATGCCGATTAACAATATTCGCACACTCGAGATTTTTCTCCTTCAAATATCTACTTAATCGGCATTACCTCCATTATATGCAGTTAGCGTTCGAGTGTAAATGCCATATATATACTGAACTCGTGGCCATGCTCTTGGCAACGGCCTCCGTAGCTCAGTTGGCAGAGCATCGCACTAGATTGGCGAGGTCGCGGGTTCGATTCCCAGCCGGAAGGCCCAATGTTGCATTTTTCGCAACAGGTCCCGGTTGGGTCTTAACAATATTCACACACTAGAGATTTTCCTCCTTCAAATATATATATATATATATATATATATATATATATATATATATATGTCGTTTAAAAACCTCCTGTATACAAGAGTCGTGTATCACTCCGCAACTTGAGGAAGTCGCCTGAGAGGCTCCACTCTGCGTTGTGAAGATGAGATATCTTCCGGTTAGAGAAGGGAGAATGATGGCCAATACAGTTTATATGAAAATTTCTGATTGTCCTAGCCCTGTCTCATTAGCTCAGAGGTCAGAGCACCGATACATAGCTTCGGAGATATTGGGTTCGATTCCCGGCCAAGGCAGTCGGATTTTTCGTATATATAATTATGACAGATTTTTTTGTCCACTGGGGATTAGTGGCCCGGGTGAGGTGAATGTAGTAGTGGTCAATATTTCCAAATTTTGGCTTTATGTTTTCATCGACCATATTTTTATTCTTCTTGCAAGATCATCGCTAAACGAACTGCATTTATGTGACAGTGCACGTTCAGAAGATGTAGCTGGAATGTTTTTGTAGTCATTAAATATCAAAATATTGGTGAACACTTTTTCCCTCTCCTCTGCTCAGTGTGTTGTCTATAATGGTTCCCATTTTCGTGAGATTTAGTTCTAACTGGAACAAAACGAAGCCATAAAAGCGATCAATACCAAACGGAAGCAGAACTTGAAGTAAACCGGGAAAAACCCCCCAAAAAACTAACTTAACTGAGGCGGTTTTTGCATTAGCAAATCACATTGCTTGGCTTCCAAAGTGGATGATTGGGGAAGAACAAAATCACAGTGAAATCAAAAGCGAAGGTCAAGCACAAGGCCATCGATAAAAGGTTAGAAACTCGCGTTGGATTTAATCGATTCCGTTCTGCAAGTTCGTGCACAGATGAAACTCGAATTCTCAGCATTCTCCATAATGACTTCTTGTTACTGAAACAGGACCACGTACAACGGAGCAGATTGACGGGGGAGGCCGACTTTCGACCAGTTAAAGTCAGCCGTACCTGAGCCAGTTGCAAGGAATAATGGTTGTAGTCCTTAGGCTAACAGAGCAGGTTTACCAACACCTGTACAGTCACGTTTTTCGCATGTTCCTGGGTCTACCCAGCATCGGCAAGGCAGGGTCGTAGCACCCTGAGGACACGTATCACCCACCTACTCCTACTAGACACAGGGGTATGAGCCCTGGTCGTTCGGGATCATTAGTTTCAGATAAACATCCCGCCTACCCTAATTATTGGTATTATTGTTATATTTCTATGTTATTGTACATTTTCTTCCTGCAGTGCCGAAGTCATCCCATGACAATGGGGCACTTGCGTGTAGTGCTTATGTAGTGGAGAGTGTTCTCCTCAAGATATGGGCACTTCCTGAAAGAACGATCTTCTGCACCATTTCTACGTTGACACTTCCCGGAATTTGGTTGATGTATTTCCCCATGGCTTTCGTAATGAGACCTAACGCCCTCACTGCAACTGGAATTGTGCTTGTCTTCATTTTCCACATCTTCGTAACTTCCATTTCAAGGTCCTTCTACTTTGATAATTTCTCCGTTTGTTTAATTGAAAGATTTCTTTCTGATGGTATTGTCATGTCAATCGTGAGGCAGTTGTTAGCCTTCTTGTCCTTCACAATGATATCTGGTCTGATATTTGAGAAACTTGAGAGCTTAGATATAGTAAGGTAGATGAACGATCTTCAAGCTCGATACTCAGAAAATGATTTCTGAGCCCCAGACGAGGATCGAACCCGCAACCTTCTGATGACCGTTTAGACGCTCTAACCATCGAGCTACCGAGACTCAGATGGTGAGCTAAGGTGCAAATTCGATGTATATGTGCGACCTACATAAATTCGATCCCCGTCTGGGACTCAGAAACCTTTTTCTGAGTATGGAGCTTGAAGATCGTTCATCTACCTTAATATATCCAAGCTCTCACGTTTCTCAAACATCAAACTGCTTCAATCATTATTAATATATAGTGGCTTCCGCTTAGGTCGCACATATACTTCGAATTTGCACTTTAGTTCACCATCTGAGTCTTCGGTAGCTCAATGGTTAGAGCGTCAAACCGGTCATCAGAAGGTTGCAGGTTCGATCCCAGTCTGGGGCTCAGAAATCATTTTCTGAGTATCGAACTTGAAGATCGTTCATCTACCTTGATATCTGGTCTATTGGAATTAATCTGCTTATCTGTGTTGACTGGCATGTTCCATAATATTGTGGCACTTTCATTTTCAGTCACTGTTTCTGGTATATGATCATACCAGTCACCTGCAGCTGGAAGGTGGTAGTGCCGACAGATTTTCCAATGTAGATATTCTGCTGCTCTGTCATGCCTTTGAATATGCTCTGTCTTGGCAAGTACTGGACATCCTGCTACTATATGGTCAACTGTCTTCTCGAATTCTTTGCGCATTCTACATTTGGGGTCAGCGTCATCTTTGATTATCTCATGATGATACGACTTTGTTGCAAGGCTTTGATCTTGCGCTGCGATAATTAACCCTTCAGTTTCCGATTTGAGACCCGAGCTCCTGAGCCACTGGTGTGTGTTTTCCTGGTCAACATCTGGCTTATTCACTCTCGCTGGGTATTGACCATGCATCGGTTTTTCTTCCCAAATTTGTTTCATCTTCTCCTGTAACTTTTTCTTAGTCTCCTGTTTCACTCTTTTTGCGAAGTTTGTGATCGATTCGTGATATTTCCTTGCTAGATCTGACTCTCCTAACTCATTCTTAATTTTGCTGGCATCCTTTACTACAGAGTAGAGTTTTTTGTTCTTCTCAAGTTGGTGTACCAGTTTCAAGAATGGATCTTCTGTTTGTTCTAGATAAACGTTAACACCCACTGTGGTTGTCTTGTAAGTTAACTCTAGCTGAGTGAGTTCTCTTCTTCCTATCTGTCAAGGGAGATAAATTCTTTCCACATCCGCCTTAGGGTGGTTCATTCGTTCCATGGTAAGCAACTTTCTTGTTTTCCTATCCAGTTTCTTGATTTCACTCATCTGCCAATTAATGATATTAAAACTGTACGTGACTACAGGTACAGCCAAAGTGTTGATGACTTCAATTTTATTTGTTGCATTCAATTCACTTTTCGTCACCAACCTAACTTTTCTGCAGTATTCTTTTCTTATCCTCTCCTTCGTGTCCGCATGTTGTATCCC
Organism: Heliopora coerulea; assembly: GCA_030142905.1. NCBI lineage: Eukaryota > Metazoa > Cnidaria > Anthozoa > Scleralcyonacea > Helioporidae > Heliopora > Heliopora coerulea. The sequence goes on along the minus strand of JASJOG010000191.1, from coordinate 549,382 downwards.
ATCGCCTTCATCAATGCCCAGGTATTTATAGGTGCTTTCTTGTTCAAGTTCTTGAATGATTGTGTTGGTGTCTAGATGGATGCCTGAGGTTTGTGCCAATTTGTCCCTCTTGAACTTGGCTTTGGCACACTTGTCGAGGCCAAACTGCATACCAATATCATCGCTAAATGTCTTAATTGTTGCAAGCAGTCCCTCCAATTGACCATCGTTCTTCGCGTATATTTTCAAATCATCGACATAGAACAGATGGTTAACTTTCTTCCTATATATTTCATGGCCACATCTTGTGTTGTTAAGCATATCGCTCAGGGGGGCAAGAGAAAGACAGAATAATAGTGGCGATAACGAATTGCCTTGAAAGATACCCAGTCTGATATTAATAGACCTGGTAGTAATTGTATCTTGGTTGTAATTTAATTTCATGGTGGTCTTCCAATTGGCCATACTTTGTTCCACGAATTTGGTCACGGTTGGGGACATTTTGTATATCTCCATAACCTTGATGATCCAAGAATAAGGAACATTATCGAATGCTTTCTGGTAGTCAATCTAAGCAGTGCTAAGGTTCTTTTTCTTACTCATGCAATCTTCTAGTATCATCTTATTGATGAGTAACTGATCTTTACATCCATAACTTCCTTTTTACAGCGTTTCTGTTCAGGTGGTAATAACTTGTTTTCTTCTAGGAAGGTATATGTCCTCTCAGTAATGGTAGATGTGAGAATCTTGTACAATGTTGGAAGGCAGGTTATGGGTCTGTAGTTCTTTGGATTTTTTGTATCTCCAGTTTTCTGGAGCAAGTATGTCAGACCTTGCATGAACCAACCAAGGCTCTTTTCTGGATTCTGAATGATTTCATTATATTCCCTTGTTATATCTTCATGCACTTCATCCAAGTTCTTGAGCCAAAAGTTTGGCACTCTATCTATACCTGGTGCTTTCCAGGTACAAGCTTTCTTCAGTGAAATGCTTATGTCTTGTTTCTCTAGGTCTTTCCATTCTTGAGTTGGTTGATTTTTTATTATTTCCTCCTGCTGTTTGATCCATTCGGCTGTCTCATTATGCTGCTTTTCGTCCTCCCATACCTTGCTCCAAAAATCTTCTATCTCTTCAAGCATAGGTGGTTCCTCGTCATTGATCTATTTATTCATAGGTCCCTATAGAGCTTCTTAGTATTTTCTAAAAAGAGCTTATTCTGTCTGAATTGTTTCCCCCTTTTCTCATACTTTTGATTCTCTATGCTTTAGCTTAAATTTGCTGTTTCAACTTTTCTCTTACTTCAGGTAGATCTTCCATCTTCTTGATGTTATATCTTCTCTTTATTTTCCTTTGTTTTCTCTGATTAACTTCTGATTTATTTCAATTTCAGCTAGGATTGACCAGTCACTCCTCTTGCTTTGAATGTCTTTCTCTAAATTTTCTTTCCATTTAGGTTTCCTTCTTTTTTTCTGTGTCTTTTTTTTTAATTTGACTCCTTTAGTTTCATTAATAACTAAAGCTATAGCATATGTAAGCTCATAAATTGCTGTAATTGCTCGTTAATTTCAGCTTTCTTTAATGTCTGCGATCACTTTGTTACCAAGTCTGATTAGTTGCTTTACTTTTTTACTTTTGTTGATCTTAGAGAGTGGATCTCTATCTTTTATGTATTGATGTTTGACCTCTTCTCATTTTCTCTGAATATCTTCTTTTAGCATTTCATATTCTTTATTCTCTTGTTCATCCTGTATTTTGTCGGTTGGTGTATTATCTTGGTTTGCTGGCATTTCATATTCAGTTTCAGCATTTTCAAATTGCTCGTTTTGTTCACTATTCTCCATATTTACGTATACACTATCTTCTACTTTCTTCCTGATGGTATTCAACTCAACATCTGTCAATCTCTTATTTTTTATAATGTCTTTTTTAACGTTTGCAAGTTTGTTAGGATCCATATTCGTTCTTGCTGTGGGGTTTTCTGCTCTCCATATGGTATAACTTTGCTTAGTGTTGCTTTCTTGTGATGGTATTAGTTGTTCCCTAAAAAAAGCCTCCATTACTTGCTTGCAGTGGCGCAGCGAGCAGAAGTTCCACTGGGGGTGAATTCCCCAAATGCCGCCCCCCGGCATATTCCGTGGCCCGTGGGCGTGGCTTCCTAAAAAGATTTGGGAACATATTCGCAAAAACGAGGACAAAAAATTGCTATTTGATTGCTACAACTTACTTTTGATTGTTACACGACCTATACTGTTATATTATTGACGTCTTTTAAGAGCTATCAGGCAAAAGCTAAACGCCAAAATCGGAAAATTATTATTATAGTTGTAACTTGTAAACAGGAAGTTCCTTTGCGATTCAAACATGAAACCCTAAGTGGCGCTCCAATCTAAAAATGCCGCCCGCCAAAAATGTGCCGCCTGGGACAACCGCCCCCTTCGCCCTCCCCCCCTCGCTACGTCACTGCTTGTTTGTACTCCTCCCTTGTCCATTTGGTTCTTTTTTCTTTATTTGTGTTTGATTGTACATCCTGCGGTCCAGTTTGAAGAGTTTCCTCGTTTTGGTTACTCACAGGTGTTTGGGGGTGGGTAGAGTTGATTGCAGAAGTACATTTTTCGATCCCAGCCTGGTTCCCCGCTGGGGTAGGCGCTCCTCGGTAGACCGCGCGACGACCAATGCGGTATGAATTTCTATTGAATTGACTTGTTGATTTGCCGTATCCCTGGCAAGGGGGGCTTCGGGTTACTAGTACTTGCTCAAGGTACTACCCTGAGACTCATGGTGGGCGGGAGCGTCTTACTCTTCCCATAGCAGGCTGCAGTTCCAACTGGTCCTGCCCCATTGCCGACATATTATTATTATTATTATTATTATTATTATTGTTTTTGTTTTTCTGCACAGTCCATCTAAATGTACTGGGTTAAAACTAGGAGCAAGTTGCTACCCACAACCTAAGATGCTAGAGTTATATGTCCTTCATGTCCAGATAGATAGAGATAGATAGATAGATGTTTTTAATTGGTAAAGCTTGCAGCCATAGGCTGAATTATGTTTACATTACAAAATACATTCACTTCTACTATGTTACACCAGTTCTACAATTTACCTGGAACTAACGGAAGTTTAGAAACAATAAGTAAAAATTTACTCTAATGGACAATTTTTAAAAAGGTCGATTCTAATGTTAAGAGTTATTCAATCTAAAATACTAAAATTGGTTAAAATTTTAATGCGTTTGCGATAAAAAAACTGTTTTTAAAACGGTTTGTTCTGAAGTTTACATTAAACTTATGTTTGGTCCTAAGTTCGGTAGCATAGATATGTCGGGGAGGGAGAAATTCGTGAAGTTTGTGGTTTTCATCACTCATGATATCCAGGAAAAGATTATTCGTTATCTTTTCTCTTCTGGTACTGAGGTGTTGGAGGCCAGTAATTATCAGCGCATCTGCATATGAGGTCCAGGGATAGATTATTTTCAACGCTCTTTTCTGAATCATTTCCAAGTCGTTGGATAAGTAGTTGGACAGACTGTTGTGAAAGACCGGGCATGCATATTCCAAGATTGGTCTAATACATGTGCTGTAAAATACAATTAATTCCTTAGTCCCAACTTTGGCTCGTTTGAGTTGTGACAAAAAGTATAATCGCTTTCTTGCTTTCACGATGGTTTGGTAAATGTGATCGTTCCATTTTAAATTGTTGGAAACGGTTAATCCGAGGATTTTTGCACACGGAACCACCTCCAAAGGGGTATCGTTCACAATAACTGGATCGAAAGTAGCATTTGGTTCACCAAAGCCAATACGTAATTCTTTACATTTCTGTTCATTCAATTGAAATTTTAATTGAGAGATTTGGGTTAGTAGATCATTAACTGTGGTCTGGATTCTGCTTTCGTTGCATTTGCTGACTAATTCATCAACAGTTGTGTCATCTACGAACTTCCACATGTCACCACAAGAGACTGTTAGTTTATCGATCATTATTAAATATAGCCATGGACCTAATTTTGTACCCTGTGGAACTCCGGCGGGAACTTCAGCCCAATCCGAGTAATCCTCTTGGTTTAGCTTTACCCTTTGTTTTCTGCATGTGAGAAAATCTGTAATCCAGTTGACAACCCAATGTGGTAAATTATATGTTTGGAGTTTGGTAACCAATAAGCCATGATCTATCAGGTCAAAAGCCTTTTTAAAGTCAAATAAGATGACTCTGACCGTAGCACCAGTTCCATCGGTAGAACCATTCCAAGAGTGTAACATACTTATAAGTGCAAACGTCGGGCTAGATTTTGGAATTGTGCCAAATTGATTAGGATCAATTCTTGGAAGTACAGTTGGTTTAATGTATTCTTCTACTATATAATCCTCTGCTATTTTGGAGATGATGGGTGTTAAGGATATTGGTCGTAGATGTTTATTTACCTCTCGAACGGGTTTTTGTTTCGGAATTGGAACGATATCCGCGTGTTTCCATATCGAAGGGAGACGCGCTTCATTATAGGATAGATTCAATATGTCTGAGATAGGTGAGGCTAAGATATCAGCGTTTTCTTTCAATACCCAAGCTGGAATGCCGTCTGGGCCACTAGCTTTGCTTGGATTTAAGCTTACCAGGTGTTTGAAGACCGAGAACTCGGACGTACAAAAGGATTGGTTAGTTAGTTGGGAATTCTCGATAGCGTCTCGGTTCGTAAAACAAGATGGCAATGGGTCGAATACTTTCATTGGCTCGAGGAAGGTTTGATTTATTAGATTGGCAAGGTGGTATGGAGTGTTGGGTGATTGGCCAGTCCTACTTTCTAGGTTTTGCAATAAAGACATCGAATCTTCGCAATAGGTGACCTGTGACGCCAAACCACTAAGCTTTTTGACTTCCTTCCACCAAATGGACGGCGAACATTCTTTTAGGTGTTCTACTTTTGACTTATAAAACTTTGATCGACAAGATTTACGCTCGCGGTTTACTCGATTTCTTAGAATTTTGAACAGACATGTATTTCCTTGGGCTAGGGCCTTTTGACGACGATGAATTGTTTCTTTCAGAGATTGAGACATCCAAGGCGGTTCGTTACAATATTTAATTTTCGTCGTAATGGGAAGTAACGAGTCCAATCCAAATTTAATAATTGACCCTAGCATCCGTGTTTTTCCATCACAAGTATTCTCCGTAGCGATCAACGACTTGACATCAACATCTTTCAAAAAGGTACTCATCGCAAGACGTTTTGATGGTCTCAGGTCTCTGGATTTCGCACAAACTTTTGGTTTTGGGATTTGCTGTCTTTCTAAAGGTTGGACTTCCACAGTGTCGTGGTCAGAAAGGCCAAAAGCCGGGCGTTTGATTGGGTCATTATAAAAATCGTTCATATTGGTTAAAATTAAATCTAGCCGATTCGGACCTCGTGTTGGAAATTTTACAATCTGTCGGAGTTTAAAATCGTTGGTTATTCGAGATGTGGTTAATTTATTAAAATCACCAAGTAGAATTATTCCGCTATTAGGGAATTTGGTTTCAATTGTTGTTAATGACTCATATAGATAATTGATCGCTTCCTGGTCGTTTCCACCGGGAGGATGGTACATGTTGCATAACATAATACAGGGAATTCCCCTAGGAAGGCGTGAAGGTCTTAGTTTTACCCAAAGAGCTTCAATATTTGTGTTCATCATGTCGTCCAATACTTCGTATCCTATTGAGTTTCTTATATAGACACACACACCGCCATGTTGGCCATTGGATCTATCGCGGCGTTCAATGTTGTAACCAGAAACGGAGACGATGTTATCATGGATATGATTTTGTAACCATGTTTCAGTGATGCAAATGAGGTCAACGTTTCTAAGGGTAATTGATTCGCGCAGCTCGTCTATCTTGGGGGCAAGGGACATGACGTTGGATAACATAATTGACGGTACAAATAAGGTTGGAGAGCGTACCTCGTACGGTGGTTTTGTTCTTGCGACTTTAATACAGTTTAAAGCATTATGCTTTAAACTACGGTTACTTCCAACAGATTTAGTTGATGGTAAGGTTTTACGTACAGTAATTCTTGTAGGGATACTCATAGTTGTTACAACGCCACTTACTTCTTCTGTGACTGGAACAGGTGACACTACGTTGACTGGGTATGGGGGACTCTTCAACAGGAAACGTTGGGAGGAGGCACTGGAATTTCCATCAATGGTCTTGGAAAGGCGGGAGGGGGCACTAGGGAAGGAAGAGGCACTAGAGTTTTCCCTACTTGTCTTGGAGAATATGGAGGTCGCCATGGGTACTGGTGGGAGTCTGGGAACTGTAGAGGAGGGTTGATATAAATATTTGGAGGCATTGGCACTCGATCGCGGTATAAAAAAGGGGCAAGAGGCAAAGGACCGTTCATCGTATTTCTGTACGAAGACCTACCGTGGAGAAAATCACATCGTTCCTTTTTCAGACAGTAGCCTCTCCTTTGTAAAAAAGGACAAGGAATGTTGCGCTTTTGCATGTTATGAAATGTCTTTGGATATCGAAAATTTTTAGTATGGTGGGAGAAGTCACAGGAATTTTCTTTAACACACCAGCCTCGTTTACGTAAAAATGGGCATGGGATAGTATGCTTGGGAATATTTGTAACGCGTCGTATTTGCTCTTGACTACATTTTGTGCTGGTATTATTACTTGGGACAATAATATTGCTCATATTGTTTTCACTGCTTTGACTACTTATTGTTTCCAACTCCCTAGAGATGACGTCTCGTTGATTAGTATTGTTCCTTTCATTAAGTGTTTTCCGTTCAGCTTGGTCTGCAATACCTTTTTTGTGTATGTTATCTCTTGGGACAGAGGGATTGCTCATGTCATTGTTTTCTGCGATTTGCATACACATTGTTTCTTCCTCCACATGCAAATTTTTGCTATTGGTTTGAAGATTTGCATTTAATATGTCTTCGAAACGTTCGTTCATCTCATGTAGATTTTCTTGCAATCTGAGTATTTCATCATTAAGTTTAACCACATATTGTAAACTTATCTGCATATCCTTGTTGTACTTCGTTTCCAAAATAGCCAAGTCGAGTTTTAAGCCTTCTACATCAGCACACACTTCACTATAATTTGGAGGGCAAGGTGACCTATCGATGCCTTGAACTCCGGTTGGTTTTGTTTTCCCGGCAGGTTCGTTGATCCCGTCTCTACATATTATTGAACACAATTTATTCTTGATAGAGTTCGCTTTAGTCCCATCAAATTTAAGGTACTTCTTGTTTCTCCACCATGTTAATGTTGTAGAGCCGTCGCTAAGAGTTTTCTTCTCGCCACCGTGCGAACACCAGGTTCCATCAATGTCGGTGCAACTAGCGATGAAATTCTTCAAAGAATCAAAATCTCCTGTCCACGAAAGTTTTAAACTATCGTTTGGTAATGAAGAACAACCTTCGTTAGGTTCAACAAAACTAGTATCTGCACAAACAGCCATCATTACGACGTCCCACTAGAAAGCTCCCATAACCCTTCGAATGATTATTATTATTATCATTTCCTTTGATATCTGTATATAGACGTCATCCGACCAGGTCTCAGCCAGAGACCTCAGGCAGGAAATGGCTATGATGTTCATTCTACTCAACATTGAAATTTCCCGTACATCATAGTATTTTTACGGGAGATTTGTTTCTTGTAAAGATAGAGTTCTGCATAAGATGTGAGCAGTGCTAGTCAGAACAATTTTTTTGATTTCTTTCAAGTACGGTTGTCGAGGTACTTTATTTGTAAAATCTTTGGTTCCTTTGTTTATTACACCTAGTGCTCTTACCACTACTGGTATGATGGTTACTTTCATGCCCCACATCTTTTGTATTTCTATTTCAAGGTCTTTGTATTTCGATAACTTATCATATATTTTTACTGCTATATTACAATCAGCTGGTACGACCATGTCTATCAGGTAGCAGAGCTTGTCATTTTTGTCTTTTATAACAATATCTGGTCTGTTGGCCTTTATTGTCCTGTCCGTGTGGATAGAGAAATCCCAAAGAATAGTTATATTCCCTATATCTGTCACAGGGTCAGGATGATGTTCGTACCAGTTTTTTCCCACTTCTTTTCCATAGTGCTAGCAAATTTTCCAGTGAATGTACTGACCTATCCTGTCATGTCGTTTTTTGTATTCACTTGGGGCAAGGGTTGGGCAGCCCGATACAAGATGATCTATTGTTTTAGAGTAGGTATCACAAATTCTGCACTTTGGGTCATTATTTGTCTTAGCAATATTTGTCTGATAGTTTTTGGTAGGGAGGCACTGACCTTGGGCTGCAAGTATGAGGCCTTCCGTTTCGGCCTTTAATCCTGCACTGCGCAACCACTGATGGGTGTGCAATTTATTTACATCAGCTTGTTTGGTGCGAGTGGGATATTGGCCATGCAAAGGCTTTTCTTGCCAGCTTGTTCTGCGTTTTTCTATTGTTGCCTGTTTTGCTTTCGTTTTTAGGATCTTGGCTGTTCTTGTTGGTGGTTGTGTATCTTCCTGGATGTTGTCATAATCTAGGGCAATCTCACGCATATATTTATCACTTTCTTTTGCCACAGAGTATAGCTTTTTACTTTTTTCATGCACAAAAACACATTTCAGCATCCAGTCTTCAGAGTTCTACAAATATGTTTTCAGTCCAGTTGTTGTTGTTTTATAGGACATTTCGAGTTGAATAAGACCTTTACCGCCATCAGATCTTGGTTGGTAAATTCTGTCTACATCAGCTTTTCGATGATGCGTCCGATAACAGGTCAAAAGTTTGCGGGTTTTAGTGTCCATTCGCTCGATGTCTTGTACTGTCCAGTTTATAACATTGAAGCTGTATTGTACGACGGGCACTGCCTAGCTATTAATTGCAATTATTCTGTTTTTCGAGTTTAGTTCTGTGTTCAGAATTAGTCGCAGACGTCTGTAATATTTTTTTCTGACTTTCTCTTTCATTTGATTATGTAGTATTCCGCCCCCTTCGTTAACCCCGAGATATTTGTATGCCTGTTCTTGATCCAATTCTTTTATTTGAGTGCTAACGTCAAAATTTATGTTGTTAGTTTCAGTTATTTTCCCTCTCTTTATGGTTAGTTTGGCACATTTATCAAGGCCAGATCCCATTCCGATGTCATCACTACATGACTTTACAGTTTTCAGCAGCCCTTCGAGTTCGTTATCATCTTTAGCAAAAAGTATTAGGTCGTCCATATAAAAAAGGTGGTTAAATTTGTCTTCTTTGATTTTATACCCATAGTTGGCGTTATTTAGTTCTTGAGATAAGGGGATAAGAGCGATGCAAAATAAAAGCGGGGAAAGGGAATCTCCTTGAAATATACCTCGGCGTATTGAGACTTTTTAGGACTTTGCTGTTCCATTTGCGTGACTGAGGTAAAGTGTTGTCTTCCATTGCGTCATACTGTGTTTCAAAAAATTTATTATTACAGGAGATATTTTGTACAATTCCAGCGACTTAAGTATCCAAAAATGAGGGACACTATCAAAGGCTTTTCGATAATTAATCCAAGCCATGCTAAGGTTACGTTTTGTTTTATAGCAGTTCTCTTGGATCATTTTGTTGATGAGCAATTGGTCTTTGCATCCATAGGATCCCCGTTTGCATCCTTTTTGCTCGAGGGGAAGAAAGTTATTTAGATCCAAGTGAGAATAGGCCGATTCTGTAATTATGGATGTCAATAACTTGTATGTAGTGGATAGACATGTGATAGGGCGGTAGTTTTTTGGTTCATCTGTTTCATCATTTTAGGCAAGAGAAATGTGATGCCATTCGTGAGCAGACTCGGCATATCTTCTGGAGTTTTCATAACATGTGATAGGGCTTTTGCGATACGTTGATATGTTGAGGATAGATGATGAAGCCAGAAGTTGGGGACTTTGTCAGGTCCAGGAGATTTCCATTTCTGTGATTTAGCCAGGGCTTGCTTGACATCTGTGCTCTTAATATCATACCAATCTTGGGTTGGTATGTCACGCAATCTTTCGTTTTCACGGGTAATCCATTCTGCATTTTCATGGGTGTGCTCCATATGTTTTCCCAGAATTTTTGTACTTCCTCCATAGATGGTGCCCTTTCTATTACTATTTCTTTTTTTGTCTATTTCCCTAAAAAAACGTATTGCATCAGTGACAAATATCTTATTTTGCCTGTAAAATTTTGATCTTTTGGTAAAACATCGAATTCGCTGTGATTTGAGGAGTAACTTCTGTTTCAGAGTTTCTTTAACCTCAAAGATAGATTCTAAGCTATGTATCTGGTATTTTCTTTTCACCTTGTGTGACTTCCCAGTGTTAACATTAGTGCCCCTGCTGATTTCACCCAGTATTGATATTTCACTTCTGAGCAGTTCAACTTCTTTCTTTATCCTTTCTTTCCAGGCAGGTTCCTTATGCCTGTTTCTTGTTTTTCTCTTTCTCGTTGCGTTCAGTTTTTCAGTGATAGTTAGACCTGTTGAATAGATAGCTATGTTAATTTTGTCAAGATTTAGCTCATTTTCATCTTTAAGGTATTCTTGGAGTGTGGCGTGATATATTTCAACCACTTTTTTGTTTGCCTTCGTTGCTTGAATTTTGGGCAAGTTTTCCCTTTCTTTGATATCTGTGACCTTTACTTTGCTAATAGCACTAATTACAGCATCCTTTGCTTCATTTATAGCGTCTCTATTATTTGTGGAAAATTCTACTTTGATTTCCTCTTCGTCTTCATTTATTTCATCGCTTACATTAGGATCTTCTTCAGCCTGGTTTTCTTCTTCTCGCCCTTGTGCTGGTTGAGTTCCTCTTGACCTGATATTTTCTATCATTAGATTTATGGTTTCAGGGGAGAGGTTTTCGACTTCAACACGTACTTCGTCGTTTATGGTTGATTCTGCATTGCTAATGTCTTTTACGCTTTATTTTATTTGCTCAATTTCAGCTTGTGTAAGTCGGTTGTTACGCGTGATATCCCTACGTACATTTGCTAACTTGTTAGCATTGATGTATGGTCTTACCTCTTCACCTACTGTGGATCTCCAGATTTCATAAGTTGTGTTGGTTGTGTTTGAAGTTGTTCTTTCCAATGCTGAGTAAAATGACTTCATGACTTGAGAGAACTCTTCCCGTGTCCATGCAATTCGTTTTCCTGAGGAAGTTCTATGTGGTGGTGAGTTCGCTGGTCCAAGATTGGAAGGATTCCGGTTTTGGTGGCCAAGCGGCTCGTTTGTGGAAGAGTTTGTTCCAGATGCAGATTTTTCGACCTCTGACTGTTTCCTCTCTGAGGGACACGCTTCCTGGTTAACCACAGGGCAAGCGATATGGCTGTTTTTGTTATTTTTCTTCTACCCATAGAAGTTATTTTCTATGCACGGGTTAAAGGTCCATCCAGGGTTGCCCGGCTCTTTGGATAAAGCTATTACTGATAGGGGGCGCCACTTCCTACCAGGTATCGTTCGCGACAGCTTTCGCAGCTGCCATTCACCCATCAAGACGATTAACACTTTGGGTTGCGAGTATAATTGTTCGTGTGACCTCCACTAGGTGATTGCCAACCAAGGCTAAAGAGCTTTTCACCTGCCCCTGAGACGTAACTATTCCCCGCCGGCTGTCAGCTCGGATACCAACGCTAGGAAAGTTACCAACCAAGGTTGACGAGCCCTTCCCGCTCGAGTTTTGTAATCAGAGTGATCCTTCTCCTAGGTGGACGACTAACCAAAGCTGACGAGTTCCACCTACCCGAAGCGTCTGGTTTTAAGGCGCCAGATATTCGCCTTTGGCCCCTTCTCCTGTCAGTTCCAAACGGTTCCTGCCACGTGAAGGCCAGGAGCTGGGCTTTGTTGTCTGAAGCTTTTAGAGACGCTCGCTATTAGGGTATTTTATAGAACTGAGAGAGCTTATCCTCTCAGCCCACCCTAGCGTAGACAACTTTAGGAACCTTATTATCATTATTATTATTACCATTACAACTCGCACACCACCCAACTAAGGACAGTGGAAGGGGTCTAAGCCTGCTACGGGCTCCCAGCATCCCGCCAGGTAAGGCCGCAACAGACATTGCACATTTCAGGGAACTTGTGGGGAAAGGAAATTTTACCAATAAAATGGATTTAAGGAAACACCCACCGGGCCAGCCCTTACTCGCCCAACTTATCCAGTCAGGAAGGAATAAGGGATATACAGCCCTCTAAAGTCCCTGAAAGTACTCCCCGATGCGTATATCCAGTTTGACCTTAACAGTACCCTATTGCACTTCCAACCAATTAAGGTCAGTTTAGGCGTGCCACTGCAAGGGTTAAGTCTGAATATTGTTTTATTCTTAGACTAGTGCAGATCTGTTTCAGCAATTAAGGCTGGTTCATCCTCAACCAACTAAGGTCAGGGGCATCAGCTTGCTGTACAGATTTTCTTCTAGTCCTTGGGCTAACAGGGCAGGTTTGCCAACACCTGAAGGTAGTGTACTTGCAGCTGCCAGCCAATTAAGGCAAGCTGAGGCTTTCGGCTACCTGTCTATCCAGCTGGCAAGGCAGGGGCGCCACTCCCTAGGTCATTTCATCAAAGCCTGCTCGTTTTATGGAGGTCACTGGCTCCGAGTCAATGCTCTGCCTACCTATTTCTGGTTTTATCTCGAAGTTTCCTTCTCCTAGATAAGTTGCCATCCAAGGCTAAAGAGTCTTATCTACCCTTGGCTAAGGGGTTGCTGGCACTTGCCAAAGGTGCCACCCCGGACTCTGGTAGGCGGGAGCGTCCACGTTCCCGTAGTAGGCTGAAGCTGTGCTTGTCCTACTCCAGTGCCTAAATTGTTATTATTATTATTATTATTATTACTATTGAAGAAAATGCAAATTTTTATAATGGTAACATGTACATTTATCATATTAACCTGATAAAAGGTTCAAAGTTCGCCTCACTTTAGGCGCCTAGAAATATTTTCTAAGGATTTGAATTTGAACAGCGTACGAATATTGCTTTTCATGGAATGTTAAATCGCAATAGTATGAATTAATGTTGTGGAACGTAAAGCTATTCAAAACATGAAGCAAGAAACAAAAAGTTCAACTTGGAAAAAAATTTCTATTTAGTTTATCTCTTTTTGATGGCCATATCAAGAGACTAAGAAATGCTTTTTAACCATAATAACCTTTATTCAGAACACCTGTAGGTTCCGAAGTAAAACGACAGTAGTTGACCATATTGAACTTGTAAAGTTTGAAGGAAATCTTATTTGCCATACTTCAGGATCAAATTCGTAATTTTTACTTACAAACTAAAAAAGACGTTTAGACAAATTAAAAATTTCCGAAAAGTCGTACTTACATTCTTCTTTTTCATCTGACACAGAGGAAGTGGAAGCATTTAGGAAAGAAACTATTACAAGTGAAAGTTCAGGTAAACATAGCTTTTTATTACACATTTTTAATTTTAACAAACTTTTTAACTGTCGAACATGTACCCGCAAAATGACGAATTGTATTACATTGGCTTCCTACGTGTCGGTGGAGTTTTTGGGTACACTGACAAGTTTTGGCTGAAAAATTGCAAAGCTAGTCTTGAGGAAAATGAATAAGAACTACGGGTAATTCTTTTCAGTTTAAAAGATCTCTAATAAGAAATTAACGTAAAACAGTGATCTTGCTTTACACATAATGACTGTTGTAAAAAAACAAATGAATTTGTGAATGATAGGCAATCATTTAAACATTCGTGAAGCAATTCGAAAAGACGAACAATCACCGAGAACCCTGAAATGGAAGAAAGAAAATGGCGCGAAAAATTATGAAGGAACGAACCAAACTCATTTAATAATTATATCTATTTTTTAACCCTTCCCGTTTCCTACCCGACTTTTTAATTTCGCTCTGGCTAACGCCAGACAGTTTTGCTCGTCAAGGAGAGATGTCTAAGACAGGAAAGGTTAAACCCGTTCTTTTTGCGGTATGTGAAACGATTTTTAACATTTGATTATTTTTTTTCAACATTCTTGCCTGGAAGAGAGGGACGTTGTCAAGGCAAACAAAGTTTCAAGAGTTAAACGACTTCTTGAGCTTTTACGTTCTGTATTTGTGCTTACTAACTGTTCAAAGATTTGAAGGAATTGTTCGTTAATACTTTTTTGTAACGTTGTAGCAACCGTGCGACCGACAAAGCGTTTTGAAGATCTTCCAGAACTAAGCGTTGCAGTTCCGGAGCTGAAGGACTTACAGGTACCCAACAAATCCCGGGAAGATATTCAGCTCCCTGCAGATGTCCTGTTGTTGACTGTGGACGACGAGGAATTCCTGAGTTGCTATTCGTACCTCAATAATGGCTTCAGGAACCCCATCATAGGTCTCGGGATGGTATACTTTGGACAAATTGGTGATGGCGTGAGGAAAGTGAAAACATGTTTGGTTAGATGTGGTCGTGGCTCCACTCAAGCCAGTGGCTCGCAGAATGTTGCGAGAACTGCTATTGAAATTTTGAAACCGAAAGTTGTGTTTGGTGTAGGGTGTTGTGGTGGGCTGAAGAAAGAGAAGACGAAGGTCGGAGATGTGGTCATATCTGCAAAACTTACCACATATGCCGAAAAGAAAACCATCAACGATCGACCACAATGGCGTGGCAACATATTGAATGTAAGTAAGAATATTGGAGGTCTTATCAGACACGCTGCCGACGGTTGGAGAGCACCATTGAATGATCCAGATTCCCGTGAAGTGAAGGTCCATCGCGATGCAGTAATTTTAACTGGCCCAGAGCTGGAGAATTGCCCTAAAGAAAGTGAAGAACTTCTTAATCAGTTTCCTGAAGCTACTGCAATCGAACCTGAAGGGCAAGGTGAGGAGATATGAGCAAGTTCAGCATTTTAACAGTGCGTGCATTAGGTTGAATATGACAGGGATAATTACCAACGCCGAGGTTTGTGTAATCTGCCAAAGTTGAAGGCAGAGGTGCATCACGCAAACTGATCCTTTGGTATTTCTCGCTGTCATAGGAAAACTGAAGTCGTTTATTGGTTTATCATATGCAGTTAATAACGCACAGAGAGTGAGCAAAAAAAAGTGGCCATCCTAAATAATTATGGTTAACGTAACATAATCATCACAAGATGAACAGACGTGGTTAAGAATGATCGTTTTAGGATGCATGCGTCTAAGTAATTTCAAATATCATCTCAAATCTTAATTTTAATAACCGATTTTTGAAATTCGCAAACGTTACGCAGTTTTTAATTATATTACAGTTTACAAATTCCTGGTACATCTCTGATGTCCTTCATTTTGACTCTAATGAATTTGTTCGCACAATCGCCAATAAAGTTTATTTACAAACTACTACAGGTAACAACAGTAACTCAAGTACATGCCTAGTGTATGTACCATTCAATACCTAGCTGGCACTCTCTTCAATTTGATCACAGCTATGCATAAACGAGGCATGAATTTTATTAGGCATAAATTTTCAATAAGCTGATGCAAGTATTCTTTGGTCATTGTTTGTAATCCATTTTTGATTACTGTAAAAAGTTCGTTTTCATTTTCCAACTTTTGGTCTTTTGTTAATCACTCCAACTCAGCCCATAAATTCTCAATGGGATTTAGGAAAACCCATCCTCATTCATCAATATTCCCACTAATGTGCTCACGAGCAGGTGATAATAGCGGTAAACGATTCTTCTCACTCCCAAATGGTTTCTCAGATTTTTTCTCCATTTGAATTCTCTCTTTCAAGAGGTGATTTATGGTTTTGGCGGAAAATTTGACCCCTGTCTGAGCTTCTAGTTAATCAGCTTGCTAATGTTTGGTTGGGGTGCCTGATTTGGACGTTTTAATAATTAAACGGTCGCTTCGATCGGTAGTTTCCATCCAGAACCTGGATCATGACTGCAATCTCCACTCAATTTACCTTAATGCAAAGTTCTTTTTTGGGGGGTTTTTTCCCAGAACAGGTTGATGTGAATTTTTTTTTGAAACTGTACATGTGGTAACTCCAGCTTAAAGCAATCCAAGAATTTCATGATTCCTTCTAATTTTCGTCTCAGATTTCTCGATGCCGACTTTTTTAAGTCCCTTACTAGCCACATCACTTTCACATAAAACCCCAACGAAAACGTTCAAAATTGCACATGTAACTGGTTTTTTGACTAATAATGTTTTGTACTTAAGTTATCAACAAAATATTGTAGGATGCGCAATATTTTGATAATTTTATGGACAAGTTCATATCATCCAATTTGTAAGAAATAGGAGAAAATGCACTACGTTTAGCAGAAGACATTATCATAAAAAGTATTAAGAATTTTCTTGTGTTCCATGCCAGCACTTAAAATAAGTATATCAAAAGCTTTTTAATCAGATCTCCATGAAAGCTTTTAAAAAATATACGGTTTTCTTTCATTTCTGTTCTTCCAGTGACCGTCATATCAAATTGACTATATTTTTGACGATGGCCACTTTTTTTTGAACACCCCCTGTATGTTATGTCAAAAAAAGGATGAGATCGCACCCTCGACCACTTTTGGATATGTCTGTGACTCTATGCTTGTAACGATAAGGTTCAGAGTTCAAAAACACGCAGTTATTCAATCCTCAGTAACTTTAACAGCTGCTGTGCAGAATGAAAATGACTGTCTTTAGACGACGCCGCCGTGAGCCACTAATGAGCCTGTGGCAAAAAGTGTTGTGGGCTCATCCTTATTCCGCGCACGCTCCGTTCCTAATTTGCCTCTGTGCAAAGGCAATCTGGACTCATTTTTTGGTCGGTTCTAAACCGCGTACAATCCAATTCCCTTAAACGTTCCAGGCCACTAAATTATTTACCCGCCAACCGCGTACTCTCGGCAGTACAATCTTAAGAAATGACGTAGTTCCTACATGTATAAAAACCCGTGTATATGGATATGACGTAAGGAATTCTGGCCACGTGGTTGTAGGTTTCTGTCTGTAGCAAACCAAGCTAAGGTGACATCAAAATTGAATAATGTCAGCTTTCCGGATGTGTTTTTGACCATTTACTTCGCTTATTTAATAGTTTGTTCAAGTGCCATCAATAACGGTAATAACGCAACGTGAACGCGAACTTTGTTCCTGCACTCATTTTTTTGGTTTACAGGAACCGAATTGGGTGAAGTAGTACAATTTGTAGGCGATATACAGTTAGAAAGAAACTGTATCAGTTGTTCCTTTTGGTCTGTACTGGTACCACTTATACATTTTCAGACATCACAATTCAAGCCAAACTGTGGAAGCAAATGGGTGAAAGAATGCGAATAAAAGGAAAGACTATTTCGGAGACGGGGAAATGTTCACAGGCACAGCGAGTTATATTATGTTTTTCTTCCATTGGTGGGTTAAACCAGCGAAAATAGTCTTGCTCTTGATACCTAAGTCATGTCTCAACAACCACGTGCTCTTGTTTCAGGGGTATATGCTGCAGCTTTTGAATGTGGAGTAGAATGGGTTGTCGTTAAAGGAATCTCTCATTATGTTGATGGTAGTGAACCAGAAACTAAAGAGCGGAGACGTTTCTCAAGTGTTATGGCAGCGTCAGTTGTTAAGAATATCTTGAAAGAGCCAGATATTCTAAATGACTGGCCCCACTATCAAGGGCTGAACTCGCATGAGCCAGAAACAGGTAAAATAATTGTTTATTATCATTAATTTCTTGAACAGCCACTCTAAGAAAGATTAAATGACGCTTATTGACGTGGATATTAGATGATCTTTATATTTTTATTATGTCAGTAATTTGCCGCCCGCCAAAAATGCCGCCCGCCAAAAATGTGCCGCCTGGGGCAACCGCTCCCTTTGCCCCCCACTCCCTTTGCTACGCCACTGCTTGCTTGTACTCCTCCCTTGTCCATTTGGTTCTTTTTTCTTTATTTGTGTTTGATTGTACATCCTGCGGTCCAGTTTGGGGGGTGGGTAGAGTTGATTGCAGAAGTACATTTTTCGATCCCAGCCTGGTTCCCCGCTGGGGTGGGCGCTCCTCGGTAGACCGCGCAACGACCGATGCGGCATGAATTTCTATTAAATTGACTCATCATTGTTGATTTGCCGTATCCCTGGCAAGAGGGGCTTCGGGTTACTAGTACTTGCTCAAGATACTACCCCGAAACTCATGGTGGGCGGGAGCGTCTTACTCTTCCCGTAGCAGGCTGCAGTTCCAACTGGTCCTGCTCCATTGCCCACATATTATTGTTATTATTATCTTTATTATTATTACTATTATGATTATTATTACTGTTATTATTATTATTGTTTTTGTCTTTCTGCACAGTCTAAATGTACTGGGTCAAAACTTGGAGCAAGTTGCTACCCACAACCTAAGATGCTAGAGTTATATGTCCTTCATGTCCATAACCCTTCGAATGATTATTATTATTACCATTTCGTTTGATATCTGTATATACACGTCATCCGACCAGGTCTCACTCAGAGACCTCAGGCAGGAGATGGCTATGATGTTCATTCTACTCAGCATTGAAATTTTCCGTACATCATTGTATTTGTACGGGAGATTTGTTTCTTATAAAGATAGAGTTCTGCGTAAGATGTGAGCAGTGCTAGTCAGAACAATTTTTTTGATTTTTTTCAAGCACGGTTGTCCAGGCATTTTATTGATAAAATCTTCGGTTCCTTTGTTTATTACACCTAGTGCCCCTACCACTACTGGAATGATGGTTACTTTCATGCCCCACATCTTTTGTATTTCTATTTCAAGGACTTTGTATTTTGATAACTTGTCATATATTTTTACTGCTATATTACAATCAGCTGGTACGTTCATGTCTATCAAGTAGCAGAGCTTGCCATTTTTATCTTTTATGACAATACCTGGTCTGTTGGCCTTTATGGTCCTGTCCGTGTGGATAGAGAAATCCCAAAGAATAGTTATATTCCCTATATCTGTCACAGGGTCAGGAAGATGCTCGTACCAGTTCTCCCCCAATTCTTTTCCATAGTGTTGGCAAATTTTCCAGTGAATGTACTGACCTATCTTGTCATGTCGTTTTTTGTATTCACTTGGGGCAAGGGTTGGACAGCCTGATACAAGATGATCTATTATTTCAGAGTAGGTATCACAAATTCTGCACTTTTGGTCATTATTTGTCTTTGCAATATTTGTTCTGATAGTTTTTGGTAGGGAGGCACTGATCTTGGGCTGCAAGTATGAGGCCTTCCGTTTCGGCCTTTAATCCTGCACTGCGCACCCACTGATGGTTGTGTAATTTATTTGCATCAGCTTGTTTGGTGCGAGTGGGATACTGGCCATGTAAAGGCTTTTCTTGCCAGCTTGGTATGAGTTTTTCTATTGTTGCCTGTTTTGTTTTCGTGCTTTAGGATCTTGGCTGTTCTTGTTCGTGGCTATGTATATTCCTGGATGTTGTCATAATCTAGGGCAATCTCATGCATTTATTTATCACTTTCTTTTGCCACAGAGCATAGGTTTTTACTTTTTTCATGCACAAAAACACATTTCAGCATCCAGTCTTCAGAGTTCTGCAAATATGTTTTCAGTTGAGTTGTTGTTGTTTTATAGGACATTTCGAGTTGAATAAGACCTCTACCGCCATCAGTTCTTGGTAGGTAAATTCTGTCTACATCAGCTTTTGGATAATACATTCGACGACAGGTCAAGAGTTTGCGGGTTTTAGTATCCATTCGCTCGATGTCTTCTACTGTCCAGTTTATAACATTGAAGCTGTATTGTATGACGGGCACTAACAAGCTATTAATCGCATTTATTCTGTTTTTCGAGTTTAGTTCTTTGTTCAGGATTAGTCGCAGACGCCTGTAATATTCTTTTCTGACTTTCTCTTTCATTTGATTATGTAGTATTACGCCCCCTTCGTTAACCCCGAGATATTTATATGCCTGTTCTTGATCCAATTCTTTTATTTGAGTGCTAACGTCAAAATTTATGTAGTTAGTTTCAGTTATTTTCCCTCTTTATGGTTAATTTGGCACATTTATCAAGGTCAAATTCCATTTCAATGTCATCACTATATGACTTTACAGTTTTCAGCAGCCCTTCGAGTTCTTTATCATCTTTAGCAAAAAGCTTTAGGTCGTCCACATAAAAAAGGTGGTTAAATTTATCTTCTTTGATTTTATACCCATAGTTGGCGTTATTTAGTTCTTGAGATAAGGGGATAAGAGCGATGCAAAATAAAAGTGGGGAAAGGGAATCTCCTTGAAATATAACTCGGCGTATTGAGACTTTTTGGGACTTTGCTGTTCCATTTGCGTGACTGAGATAAAGTGTTGTCTTCCAATGCGTCATACTGTGTTTCAAAAAATTTATTATTACAGAGGATATTTTGTACAATTCCAGCGACTTAAGTTTCCAAGAATGAGGAACACTTTCAAAGGCTTTTCGATAATCAATCCAAGCCGTGCTAAGGTTGCGTTTTGTGTTATAGTAGTTCTCTTGGATCATTTTGTTGGTGAGCAATTGGTCTTTGCATCCATAGGATCCCCGTCTGCATCCTTTTTGCTCGAGGGGAAGAATCTTATTTAGATCCAAGTGAGAATAGGCCGATTCTGAAATTATGGATGTCTATAACTTGTATGTAGTGGATAGACATGTGATAGGGCGGTAGTTTTTTGGTTCATCTGTTTCATCATTTTAGGCAAGAGAAATGTGATGCCATTCGTGAGCCAACTCGGCATATCTTCATAACATGTGATAGGGCTTTTGTGATACGTTTATGTGTTGAGGATAGATGATGAAGCCAGAAGTTGGGGACTTTGTCAGGTTCAGAAGATTTCTATTTCTGTGATTTAGCTAGGGCTTGTTGACATCTGTGCTCCTAATATCATACCAATCATGGGTTGGTATGTCACGCATTCTTTCGTTTTCATGGATAATCCATTCTGCATTTTCATTGTAGTCTTTGGGTGTGCTCCATATGTTTTCCCAGAAGTTTTGTACTTCCTCCATAGATGAAGCCCTTTCTATTACTATTTCTTTTTTGCCTATTTCCCTAAAAAAACGTTTTGCATCAGTGACAAATATCTTGGTAAAACGTCGAATTCGTTGTGATTTGATGAGTAACTTCTGTTTTAGAGTTTCTTTAACCTCAGAGATAGATTCTAAGCTATGTATCTGGTATTTTCTTTTCACCTTGTGTGACTTCCCAGTGTTAACATTAGTGCCGCTGCTGATTTCATCCAATATTGATATTTCACTTCTGAGCAGTTCGACTTCTTTCTTTATCCTTTCTTTGTAGGCAGGTTGATTATGCCTGTTTCTTGTTTTTCTCTTCATTGTTGTGTTCAGTTTTTCAGTAATAGTTAGGCCTGTTAAATAGATAGCTATGCTAATTTTGTCAAGATTTAGCTCATTTTCATCTTTAAGGTATTCTTGGAGTGCAGCGTGATATATTTCAACCACTTTTTTATTTGCCTTCGTTGCTTGAATTCCTGTCAGTTCCAAACGGTTCCGACCACGTGAAGGCCAGGAGCTGGGCTTTGTTGCTTGAAGCTTTTAGAGACGCTCGCTATTAGGGTATTTTATCGAACTGAGAGAGCTTATCCTCTCAGCCCACCCTAGCGTAGACAACTTTAGGAACCTTATTATCATTATTATTATCATTATTATTATCATTATTATTATCATTATTATTATTGTTGTTGTTGTTATTGTTATTTTTATTATTATTACTATTTCCTCAAACCCAGACAGGTCTTATGTCGTCAAAATTACCATGCAGGAGCGGGTAATAACAAATGACCAAGGGTCCTGGAGTTCACACTCCATACTACATTTGTAGTACCCTTCTCAAAATTCGGGCTGTTCCCAAGAGTGTAGTCTTTTGCAATAACTCAGTTCGAATTTCTACACCAATCTTTGAGATTCAATTTTGCATCTTCTTTGTTACCACACCAAGGGCTCCAACAGTAATCAGAATAACCTTTACTTTGTACATTTCCCAAATCCGCTTTATTTCAAATTTCAGTGGCTGATATTTATCTATCTTCTCGTCTTCTTTCTCCGTAATCCTGTCATCTCCTGGTACTGCTATGTCAATCAAGAGGCAGTGTTTTCTTTCCTTATCAACCAGTGTCAGATCTGGTCTTCTTACTATGATTTTCTCATCACATTGAATACTGAAGTCTCAAAGGAGCTTCACTTTTGCATTTTCCTGAACTTGCATTTTCCTTAGACTTATGCTCGTACCATTTCTCAGGTCTCTCCATTCCAAACTTCCCACACAATTCCCAATGGACAATGCGTGCAACATTATCGTGCGTCCGCTTGTACTCCTTCTGCACCAAAATGGTACATGCACTAATTATGTGGGTCACAGTTTCCCCTGTTATACCACATAATCTGCACAATGGAGAATCTCCTGTTTGGTCAGTATTGAATTTCACATACTTAGTGCGTAATGCCTATTCTTGAGCTGCACAGATCAAGGCCTCTGTTCCAATTTTCAAATCTGATTTCATCATCCAGGCCCATGTGTCTTCTTTATCAATCCTATCTCTGTGTTGCTCTTTTTCCATATCCCGCACAAATTGGCCATGCATTCTTTTCTCTCTCCATACTCTCATCTTGTCTTCTTTGAGGTTTTGTTTGAATTCTTCTTTACTCTTGCAGTTTTCTGTGTCTATTATCCCTACTTGTCTCACTCCATTCGAAAAATTGTTCTTCGCTGTCTTTTATATACGATCCTAATCCATTTTCCTCACTTCTTATGCAATCCGCCCATCCAATGAGTCCCCTCCCTCCTTTGTTTCTTGGTATATGCAGTCTATCTACATCACTGTTCAGATTAAATGCTCCAGCCATTGTCATTTTCTTCCTAGTTTTCCTGTCCAATTCTTTGACCTCATCCTGTATCCACTTCAGTATACCCGCTCCGTATCGTAAAACTGCGACAGCCCATGTATTTGTTTGATGTTTGAGAAACGTGAGAGCTTGGATATATTAAGGTAGATGAACGATCTTCAAGCTCGATACTCAGAAAATGATTTCTGAGCCCCAGACGGGGATCGAACCCGCAACCTTCTGATGACCGGTTAGACGCTCTAACCATTGAGCTACCGAGACTCAGATGGTGAGCTAAGGCGATATTGCGCGTTCGATCCCCGTCTGGGGCTCAGAAATCATTTTCTGAAGTATCGAGCTTGAAGATCGTTCATCTACCTTAATATATCCAAGCTCTCACGTTTCTCAAACATCAAACTGCTTCAATCATTATTAATATATAGTGACTTCCGCTTAGGTCGCACATATGTATCGAATTTGCACTTTAGCTTACCATCTGAGTCTCGGTAGCTCAATGGTTAGAGCTTCAAACCGGTCATCAGAAGGTTGCGGGTTCGATCCCTGTCTGGGGCTCAGAAATCATTTTCTCAGTATCGAGCCCATGTATTTAATGCAGTGATTTTGTTTGCCATTCAATTTCGAGTCCAAAACCAGCCCCAATCTCCTGTAATACTCAGTTGTAAATGCTTTCTTCATTTCAACATCCTTAAATTTTTCCATCTCCAAAATCTCAAGGTATTTGTAACCATTCTCTTCTATGTCCTTCATCACCTGTCCATCAGGGAGCTCTATCTCATCAGTTGTAATCGCCTTGCCTCTTTTCATCACCAATACGCCACGCTTCTTAATGCCAAACTCCATATCTATATCACTATTAAAGAGATACACTGTATTCACCAATAAATCAATTTGATTCTGGCTCTTGCCAAACAGCTTGAGATCATCCATGAAAAGCAAGTGGTTGGTTTTCAGCTGTCTCTCACACCATTCATATCCCATTCCAGTTTTTCTCAGCAGTAGTGAAAGCGGTAGCATATATAAGACAAAAAGAAGAGGTGAAAGACTATCCCCCTGAAAAATTCCCTTTTTTATATTCACCTCTCCTAGCACTGTCCCTGCAGAGCTTAGTTGTGTTTTCCATGTTGCCAAACTTCTTTTCATGAATTCAGTTACATTCTCAGCAGTTCCAAATATCCTCATGCACTCCAATAACCAACTGTGAGGGACAAGGTCATACGCCTTTCAATAATCCACCCACGCCATGGCCACGTTCTTATGTCTCCTCTTACAGTCTCGAAGTATTGCTTATCTATCAACAATTGATCCTTTGTACCTCTGCTCCTCCGTCTGCATCTCTTTTGTTCTTCTTGCAGTATGTTTTCAGTGTCCATAAATGTTTACATACTCTCAGCTATATCCCTGTCATTAATTTCCACATAAGTGGCAGACACGGTATTGGCCGAAAGTTGTCCATTCCCTTTTGCTGGGTCCTTCAAGCATAGAACAGTCCTCCCATAAGTCATCCAACTTGGTATTGGTTTCCCACTATTTAATATATCATTGAGTTCAACTGATATTTTACCGTGAAGAGATGTAAAGCTTTTTAACCAATACCCTTGAACACCATCTGGCTCAGCCCCATTCCAATTTGGTACTGTACGACACTGGATGTTAACCATTTGCTCTGTAATCACAACTGGGTTTTGCAACGTGTGTTTTCTTTCGTTTTTGATATCAGTTAACCATTCTGCATCAGCCTTGTACTCCTTCTCCGTACTCCAAATATCTCCCCAAAATTTCTTGCTTTCTTCCGCATCTGGAATTGAACCCTCTTGCCAAAAATCACCATTAAGTTCTTGATAGAATTTTTTCTGGTCTGTCCTGAACGTTCGATTTTGTCTGTATTGACCTATTCTCTGGTCATACGTTTTGATTTTCGAAGTTTTGGCTGTCAGTCTTAGCTTTAGCTCTTCTAAAACAACATCCCAATCCCTTCCTCGTAATTTTGTATCTTCGGTCTAGTTCTTTGTACTTCCATTTATCAATTGTCCCCTGGTCTTTCTCTCAAGCATATTAACATCTCTCCTCAAAATCTTTATGTTCTCTTGAATCCTTCCCTTCCACCATGGTTCTGTCCTTTGGTTCTTTTTCCTCTTCATTCCCAATGCCTTTGCCACGTATGTTGTTCCAGCCCTGATTAAATCATTTATTTCCGTGATATCTCGTATTTCTATGTACCGAAGCAACCTATTAACATTGCCCGTTATGTTCTTTAGCCTTCTAGTATCCACCTTTTTGAAATCTTTGTAATCTGCGAATTCCCTCGTTTCCATCGTTTCCAAAATTTCTCTGATAGTGTTCTGATCCTCCATGCTTAATTCATCCATATTTCCAGCACCGATATCTCTTTCTCCATTTTCCATAGGCTCACTGTCACTCCTTTCATGTCCTACATTTCCATCAATTTCTTTATTATAATTTTCCTCGTTACCGTTATCAATCTGTATTTTCCTTTTGATCCCTTCCAATTCAAGTTCCGTCAACCACCCATTTTTCCTTATCGCCCTCGCCTGATCAGAGAGGCGCTGCTAATTTGTTCGAAATAGCCCTCTCTCACTCCACTCCCTGAGTAATCTCCGTCTGTATCCTCTTAGTGGGATACCATTTTCATCAACTGAGTTGCTCCGAAAATAACATTCCATAACAATCATATTCATCTTCTTGGTCCAGTTTTTTCTCATCGCAGTCGCATGATGACGGTCGGGTCCACCCTGCTGATCAGGAGGACACCTACCGGGTGTGGGACCTTCACCATTGGTTCCAGTCCCGTTCACGCCGTTATTTACATTATTATTAATAGACATTTCACTCATTAATGAGGCGTGTTTTAAGGTTGCCTCCAACCAGTATTTTTATTGAGACACCATCTCTAGGAGGGATATCAACCAAGATTAAAGAGGCCCTTCTGCCCTTACCATTGTCCCGTTTGCCATCACTTTTTAGAGTTCCTGGTAGGCCTTCACGGCTACCGTAGCGGCCATAGAGCACGAGGCTCCACCGTACTTCGCTCTGCCAGTCAATCTCCTACTTGATGTTCCCCGCCGTGCACGGCTAGGACGTGGGGTTGGATTTTGCACGGCATTATTATTATTGTCATTATTATTACTATTTCTTCTCACAGTGCACAAAAATGTCCACTGGTAAATGATCTTAACATAAGTTAGATATCAAGAAAAGTCTCTTGCCCTTAGGTATCTAAAACTTTTCGGATTATTCTTGTCGTTCCTAACAAAGTTACTTTTTGCAAGAGGTGTGTACTGCAATTAATTTCAATCTGATATAGCCATTTTCTATGATTCATTCCAATCGTTCCCAGTGCTCCAATTATCACCGGTATAATCTTTACTTCTCTGAGATTCCACAATTGTTTTAGTTCTTGTCCCAAATCTTGATACACATCAATCTTCTCCTTCTCTTTCTTCACAATTCTTGTGTCGAATGGATAAGCAATATCTATCAACAGACATGACCGCCTAGATCTATTTACTACAACTATATCTGGTCTATTATGATCTTGTTGTCCGTTTGTATCGGAAAGTCCCATAGTAACTTGAATTCATGTGTTTCAATCACTTTCTCAGGTGTATGCTTATACCATGATTCCTCGCAGGGAATACCTGCCTTCTTGCATAATTTCCAGTGTACCACTTTTGCTACTTGATCATGTCTCCATTCCTTGTAGTATCTTTGCGCCAACATTTGGCACTCGGTCGTTATATACGCCACAGTTTCCTCTGCACTACCACAAATTCTGCAGCCATTTGCCACATTCTTCTTATACACTGAATGTCTTATTGAATTGGTTGCGATTGCCTGCTCTTGTGCTGCAAATATTGTGCTTTCTATTTCTTTCTTCAATCCCGCATAGCAAAGCCACTCTCAATTTTTCTCTTTATCCATATCATCTTTTACTGCTGCTATAAACCGCCCGTGGAGTGCTTTCTCATGCCACTGTCGTTGGTGGTTTTCTTTATTCTCTTTCCTTAAACTGCTCCCGTGTTTGATTCCTTTGATGTTAACCATTCCTTCCCTTACGATCTATCTCGCCATCTCACCTTGCCGTCTACTCACGTACAGTGCTAAATTATTTCTTTCTGCTTTAACATACTCTTAAATTCCAATAAGTCCTGTCCCTCTGCTTTTTCTAGTCAAGTACAATCTATGTACGTCACTCCTTGGGTCTAATGGACCATACATTGTCAATTTCTTACGGGCATTCCTGTCTAATGCCTTCAGCTCCTCGTCGGTCCAGTCGATTTTCCCAGCTCCGTACCGCATCAAAGACACCGCCCAGGAATTAATTGCTAGCACAATATTCTTTCCATTCAACTTTGACTTAAGGATATTCTTTGTCCTTCGCAAATATTCTTTCTGAATTAATACCTTCATCTGTTGTTGTATTATCTGGTCAATTTCTAGCATACGCAGATATCTGTATCCTTCATCATCAACAGATTTTATGCTTTCCCCATTTGGCAGCTGTATACCGTCAGATGTTACCACTTTCCCTCTTTTTATTATCACCACACCACATTTCTTTACTCCAAACTCCATTTGTATATCTTGGTTAAATGCAAATACCGTCCTAATCAGAGAGTCAATATCCTTACTAGACTTTCCAAAGAGTTTGAGGTCCTCCATGAAAAGAAGATGATTCACCTTTGGGCCTTCTTTACCAAGATGATATCCAGCTTTACAACTTCTTAACAACAAGGTCATAGGTATCATGCAAATAACAAACAATAATGGTGACAGACTGTCACCCTGGAATAAACCCCTCTCGATTTTCACCTCCCCTAACTCTTGATCTCCAGCTATTAACTTGGTTCTCGAAAGGGGCATGTTTTTTGGACAAACGACCGAATATTACTGGCAACTCCAATCATTTCCAGACATTCAGTAATCCACGAATGTGGAATCATATCGTAAGCCTTGCGGTAGCCAATCCATGCCACTGAAAGGTTAGTATGTCTTAAAGTAAATGGTTTGAACCTGGGAGAATCGTAACATGTTTGAGGAAGTTGATCGTCCAGGTTAGTGTAGTCTTGAGAAATACTGTTAGTTGAAGTGACTGACGTTTCGACAGCCTTAGCAGCGGTCATCTTTTGACTCTGAAGATGACCGCTGCTAAGGCTGTCGAAACGTCAGTCACTTCAACCAACAGTCTTTCTCAAGACTACACTAACCTGGACGATCAACTTCCTCAAACATGTTAGTATGTCTTCTTTTGCAATTCTTCAGGATGGTCTTATCTATCATTAACGGATCTTTTGTGCCATGAGATTTTCTTTTACAACCCTTTTGTTCGTCCGGGAATATTGCTTGATCTTCCATATGTTGGTACATTTCATCTCCAATTATTCCAGTAAGCACTTTCCACAAAACGGGTAAACACGTAATCGGTCTATAATTGTCAACTACGTTACCGCGAGACTCATCTTTCATACATAAAACCGTCCGTCCGGTTACCATCCACTCGGGCGTTTCCCTGGAGCTCACCATGTCGTTAACTTGTACAGCAATTCTGACGTGAAGGGCGGTCAAGTTCTTAATCCAGAAACCCTGTATATCATCTGGACCCGGAGCCTTCCAACTGGATGTTTTGGTTAGCTGTTGCTTAAGCATTCTTTCATCGATCGTGATATCTTGTTGATCTTGATGTTGAACTTTCAACTGATTCTTCATTCCCTTTTGACCACTCAGCATCTTTGTTATGTTCCACAGGATTTGCCCATATTGTTTCCCAAAACTTTAGTGTCTCTGTTGCATCGGGGACAGTTGCTGAGCTATTTGTTTTTCCTTCTATCTCACTATGAAATCTTCTTTGATTTTCTTCAAATAACCTGTTGTGTCTAAACTGCTTTGTTCGATTTTCGTATCGCGTTATTTTTGCTGCCTTTGCTGTTACCCTTTGTTTCAACTCCTCAATTACCGTTGTAATCCCTTTTTCATTTACTTTATACTTTCTTTCGAGATATGCCATTTCTTTATCATGCCTTCTAATTTCATTATTTTTTTTCTTTGAAGTTTGCTAATAACTTTCCTTGCATCTTTGATGTCTCGTTCTATTTCTCCTCTTCCACCAGGGCTCTTTTATCTGTCTCGGTTGTCTTTTTCTTAAATCCAGATCTTCTGCAATGTACCATATTATCGCTGCCATGAGTTGTTTTGTCTCAGTTACATTAATCGTGACGATATGATCAATTATTTTCTCTACCTTCCGTATTTTTTCCTTTATTGTTCTTTTGTTAATCCTTTTAAAATTTACATTTGGTGGTTTAGATTTTTCCCTTATCAACCCCATAATTCTATCATATATAATGGACTCTTCATGACTAAGATCGTACCTTTTGGGATCATTTTCGTCATCATTCTCACTTGCGCGTTGGGTACCATCTTGTCTGCTTTCTTCTTGTGTATTCAATTCAGCGTCTGATTGGTTATCAAATTGTTGCCCCTCAGTTACTACAGTTTCTTCTCCCTTGTTGCTTTCTTCATGTTCTTCCCTGTTCTCAGAACTGCCTCTTATTCCAACGATCTCAATCTGTCTTTTAATTTCCTCCAGTTCCACTTTTGTCAACCACTAATTCACCACAATCGCTCTAGCTTGATCGACTAATTGTTGTTCTTTAACTTCGAATGTACCAACTTCTTCCCAGATCCTCATCATCCTCTTGCGATACCCACTCACAATCGGATTACTCTTGAATTTGCAGTACATTACCAATCTATTCTCTTCTTTTGTCCACTTCCTCCAAGCAGTAGCATGATTACGACCGTTTCCACGCTGCTGGGCCATGGAATTCCTGCCGGGCGAAGCACCTCAACATAAGTTCCAGTACCATTCACGCCGTTTCCAGTTTCAATTAAATTTTCCATTCACTCATTAGAGGTTAGTGGTTTCAGGTGTCACTACCACCGGTGTTTTATTCGTTCCACCAAAACTAGAGGGGTTGTCAACCAAGACTCACGAGTCCCCACCACCCGTGTGGAACTTTTATTTGTGATTTCTGCACTACGTGGACTGTTGGCCAATGCTAACGGGCTCCACCTACCCGGGTTTAGAATTGGAGTTTTCCATCTCCTAGGCGGGTTGTCGACCAAGACTATTGAGCCCCACCAACCCACTGTTGTAACCCTAACAGGGATGGCTTTGGGGTTACTGGCAATTGCCAAAGGTGCCACCCCAGACTCTGGAGGGCGGGAGCGTCCACATTCAAGTGATAGGCTGAAGTCAGTGCTTGTCTTATCCCTAGGACTTGTCCTATTCCAGCTTGCTTATCTCTCTCCTCAACACATCAATTTTGTTCTTTATTCTTCTCTTCCAGAAGTGCTCTTTTCTTGCTTCAGTACTTCTTTTCTTGCTTCAGTACTTCTTTTCTTTATACCTAGTCTCCGCGTTACAACCATAGCTGCGGTTCTTACTAGCCGATTGGTTTCGGTTATATCAACTGTTTGAATGTGCACGAGTACATCATTCACTTCTTTAGCCACCTCACGGAGGTTCTTTCTCTCCACATGTTTCAAAGATCTTGTTTGTTCTGCCTCATCTTCTTCTGGAGCCAGTTTGATATCATTCAGAATATCTCGCTGTCCATCTGACAGTTCTTACGGATTCAGGGCTTCCTCGTCTTCCCTCTCCGATCTACCCTCAGAAACAGGTTCTTGATTTTGCTGCAAATTCATTCCATCATTATTCATCCTATTCTCATTATTCTCGTCATCCCCCGCACTATCCACTCATCGCTTAATCTCCTCCAGCTTGACAGTGGAGAGCCAATTATTGTTTCTAATTGCTCTTGCCTGGTCAGCTAAATTTTGCTCAGACATCCTAAACATCCCTCTATTCTGCCAGTTATTCAATATTCTCCTTCTGTACCCTCTGGTTCCTGGCTTACTATCAAAATAGCATTCCATTACAACTCGATATAACGCATTGTTCCACTTTCTACGTGCAGTAGCTTGATGACAACCGAGTCGTGCCTGTCCGTTCACACCATCACTGACGGACGAGAGATCATTTCTGGCCTCATTCACGTGGTTATCGTCATCTCTATTGTCGCTCATTATTCATCACTTTTGTGAGTTAGTGGTGATAAGGTGACACAACCACCGAGCTATTCTTTGTCTGGTCTCTCCCCTTTGACCGGCAGGCTTGGGTGACCCTACCAGGAGCATTTGCTCCCGCCAGCCTAGCTCTCAGGATCGTTGAGACGCGCATGACCATTCCACCACGACAAGGTGGTAGCCCTCGAGGGCCATTATTATTATTATTATTATTATTATTATCATCATCATTATTATCATTATTGCTCTTCCGCACAGTCCATTTAAATGATCCGGGCTGAAACTAGAAGCAAGTTGCTACCCGCAACCTAAGGTCCTAGAGTTGTATGTCCTTCGTGTCCATAACTCTTGGAATGATTCTTGGTGTTCCAAGTAATACTGTCTCTTGCAGCATTTCAACTGGTATTGCTGTCCCAATCTTTTCCAAAAACCCTTCAAGTCTTTTTGATATTGTTCCCAGGGCACCAACAACTATTGCTATATGACTTCCACTTGGTTTAACGTCCATATTCTTGATATTTCCATTTTCAAATCCTGGTATTTCAAAATTTTCTCCAGTTCCTTCGTTCCCACCCTATTGTCTCCAGGTACTGCTATGTCAATGATACACACTGTCTTCTTTTCTTTGTCCACTATAAATAAATCAGTTTTCCTGTGTTCTATTTCATGGTCACATTGAATATTGAAATTCCACGATAATTTATGATGACTATCAGTGGTGTAACTGAGGTTTTTTCTTAGAAAGAGGGGAGCGAAAACCTAATTTTCTCGACAACCTTTATAACATTATGTTTAAGATTGATTATCCTTGGAATTACCTAACCCTGCGAAAGGGTTAAAAGCTGCACCAAGAAATTTATACGGAATTTGTTTACGATTTAAGACCAAAGCCTTATGATAGTTCAAATTATGTTTATTGCGATGGTCGTCGTCAAAAATTTTACTGCAAACCAAACAACGAACCTTTCGTCGCTTTTTCGAAGGACACGTTGACATATCTATGATCTCTTAAACGATTACACAGGCTGATCAAGTTAAACTCGCAAAGTTCTTTCGATTGCAGCGTGTCTTGTATTGTAGATCCGAAAAGTGAGACCTATCGCTAACGCATTGTAAACAAATAAACACGATCAGCGTACTGCTTCATTCTGCTTTGCACAAAAAGAGCACGCAGGTGAGCTGTCTGGCTCATAAAATCCGGCGAAAGGCAATTCGATTTAGTTCAATCTTAAAAATATAATTAAAGTATATTGCTTTGAATACCGAAACCGTGAGCAATATAAATAATTTGTTTAAAAGACCTTCTAAAAACCCTACCTAATGAGATACGAAATAACCATTTCGGTTATTCCCGACAGAGCAAATTGTTCCGACGAAGTTTTCTGAGGGGACAACTTGCCTCCCCCTGCCCCCCCCCAAGTTACGCTACTGATGATTATTTTTTAACACCCCTTGTGGTTGGTGTTCATACCATTTGTTTGCATGTTCCAAGTTGTATTTCCTACACAATTGGCTATGGACTTTACGGACTACATTGTCATGTCTACCCTTATACTCCCCTTGCGCCAACTTACAGCATTCACTATACATTTCGGTTTCTATTATATTGCCTGGCCTCACATACTCCAGAAATGGCTCAACCCTGTGTTTAACATACCAACCCATACTGTTTTTCTCTCTTTGAATACTGCTTTCGGCACTAATAAGTTTAGGTCCACCTCTTCTCCTTGGTATATAAATTCTGTTAATATCGCTCTTTGGATGTAATGCCTCATTCATTGTCATAAGTTTCCTTGTCCGTCTGTCCATCCCCCATAAGTCATCTTTGTTCCACCGTATTATTCCTCCACTATATCTAAGTAGCGAAACAGCCCATATTTTGATGACCAATATCTTATTTCGTCCGTTCAATTTTGTGTACCAAAGGTGCACCGTCCTTACCAGCGAGTCTATTTGGTCACGAGATTTCCTATATAGTTTTAAATTATCCATGAACAACAGGTGATTGATTTTATGTTTCTTTTTCTTAAGTTCATATCCTGCAGTTGCTTTTCGGAGGGTGCTTGACAAGGGTATCATGCATGTTATGAACAACGGCGGAGATAAGCTATCGCCTTGAAAGATTCCTCTTCTTATGTTTACACTCCCAGGTGATTCCCCACACGATGTTAAATCTCTTCTCCAATTCTCCATGTTTGCTTTAAGAAATTCTTTAACATTTTCCGCTATTCCAAACATCTCAAGTCATTCTATTATCCACGAATGAGGTATAGTATCAAATGCTTTGCGGTTATCCACCCATGCCATAGGTAGATTGGTATTCCGTAGTTTTAAGTCTTTTAGTATCAGCTGATCTATCAGCAGCTGGTTTTTTGTGCCTCGGCATTTTTCCCTCCACCTTTTTGCTCCGGTGGTAGTAAATTTCTCGTTTCAAGGTATGCATACACAGGCTCTGCGATCACTCCAGTCAACAATTTCCACATGAGTGGTAAGCATGACATTGGCCGAAAATTGTCAGCAGAGTTTCCTTTATTAGGATCTTTCAGGCACAGCACTGTCCTGTCATATGTCATCCACAAAAGTATTTCTTGCTTTCCACAGACTATAGCATCTAATTCTTCTGCATTTCTCTAATGGCAGGATGTCATCTTCTTCAACCAATATCCCTGTACACCATCAGATCCAGGGGCCTTCCAGTTAGGAATCTTTTTGCATTGTGTCTCCGCCTGTGTTTTTGTGATTCTCACCTCTTCTTGCTGCACATTTATGTTGACTGTCTGAACTTTCATTTTCTTTAGCCATTCAGCAGCTTCCCTATGACTGATTGGATTATTCCAAATTTCACTCCAGAATGTTCTACTCTCAGCCGTGTCAGGAATGATCTTTTCCATGTTAACTTGCGCATCTATCTCTTTATAAACCTTGTTCTGATCTAAGGTAAACAATTGATTTTGGCGGTATTGCTTAACTCTTTCTTCGTATCATCGAATCTTTGATGCTTTTTTGCTAATACTCGTTGTTTCAGCTCTTCAATCACTGTCCCAATTCCTTTACTTTTAATTCTGTATTTTCTTTCCAAAACTGAATACCTCCCAAGTGATCGTAATTCACCTTTTCTTTTACGCTCTAACACTCTTACTTCCCTTCTCAATTTCTTGATATTTCTTTTTATCCTTCTCTTCCACCATGGCTCTTTCTTTCGTCCATCACTCCGTGTAGTTTTCACTCCCAATTTTTCTGCTACATACATGCTCACTGCTTTCAGCAAATTATTTGTGTCTGTGACATTTGTTGTTTGAAAATACTTAATAGCCTTGTTCATTTTCTGCATTATAATGATGAAACTTATCCTATCTACTCTTTTGAGTGTCGTTGTTGTTTCAAACTCCCCTCTATCCATTATTATTTTCATTATTATTATCATTATTGTTACCATTATTATTATTATTATCATAATTATTATCATAATTATTATTATTATTATCTTTTTCTCATGGTCTAGTTCTTAACCGTTTAGTAACTCACTATCAGGCTACATCCTGTAGCTTAAGGTAGTAAGCTTTCACCATCTATTTAACCATTTTCTAATACTTTTCGGATTATTCGAGCTGTTCCTGGCAAACAAGATTTCTGAAGAAGTTTAAAGCTGTCCTCCATATCTATCCTTTTCAACCACTCAGAAAGTCTTTTGAACTCTTTTCCCAAACGTTCCTAATGCTCCAAGCACAATCGGTATGATAGTTACATTCTTGCAAGTTACATTCTCTTCTTAAGTCCTGATATTTAGTGAGTTGCTCCTGCACCTTCTCCTCCACCATTGTGTCGAACGGACATGCAACATCTATTATCCAACAATCTCTTTTTTCTTTTCATAAACACAATATCCGGATTATTGTGGTCAACATGATGATCGGTCTATATTGGGAATCCCACAACAGTTTCACATTATCATTTTCCAGTCAATGGCGTAGCCAGAGAATCTGATGGCAGGGCCTGGGAAGCACACTAATTAGAGGGGACCGGGAGCATGTTCCCCAGGAAAATTTTTGAATTCTTGGGTTTCTGAAAGGGTATTTCCTGCATTTTGAGGGCGCTATTCTCGTATTTTAGGCTGCCGCGCCGAGCCGGCTTCAGTAGGCGTTAAACTCAAACTGATCTTCCAAATTACCTTTTTAAACTACGCGATATCTCATTGATGAGAACAAATTGTGCGAATTTTTGGCGTGGGAGGAAAATTTGCGCAAAGAAATTCCCTTCGTTGGCCAAACTAAAAGGTCTGATATCAAATTATTCAAAATTTATCTTGTATTTTTCAGTTGAATATGCCAAAGACGTTTTTGGGAGCGCCCATGTTTGTAGCTGACGCCCGGGTCTGGCTACGCCACTGTTTCCAGTACTCTCTCTGGAGTGTGTTCATACCATTGTGCCTTGTAGGGAAGTTGGTATGAACACACTCCAGAGAGAGTACTGGAAAAAATGATGGTGTGAAACTGTTGTGGGATTTCCCAATGCTATTGGGAAATACATCTACCCTCTTCATTGATCACAACTCTTTAATTTCCCATTTTAGCTCGTCATACTTCTGAATCTTCTCCTCTTTCACTCCAACATTTATATCATCAGGGATGACAATGTCAACAATTAAATATCCCACATTTTCTCCTTTTTCACCACACATTCGACATAGGCGTGATTCAACAGTCTTATCTATGTTGAACTTGATGTAGTTCGTCGTTAATGCCAGTTCGTGCGTAGCACAGATAAGAGTTTCTGTTTCTGCCTTTAAATCACTGTTTTTCAAGTACAACCACCTCTTCCCCTTGTCAATGTCATGACTTGTCTCCCTACAGTATTGTCCATACATCTTCTTATTGCTCCACTTCTGCTCTCTTTCCTCTGTCTTACATCTCTTGTACTCTTCTTTTGTCCCTCATTCTTCCGTATTGATTATACCCCCTTGTCTAACAAGATATTCTTAACATACCACCCCATCCCATTCTCTTCTGCTCGTATACAACTTTCACAACTCATTAGCCCTCTTCCTATTTTTCCTCTTGGTAGATATACCTATCTACATAACTTCTTGGATGAAAGGTACCATGCACTGTTAGCAACTTTCCTCGACTTTCTATCCAAGCTTTGTAACTCCTCATTACTCCATTTGACAATTTCTGCTCCATACCAGAGTACTGCTACCGCCTACCTATCAATCGCTTGAAACTTATTTTGTCCATTCAATTTTGACCTTAAAATCAATCTCAATCTTCTCAAGTATTCTTTCTTGAACTTGTTTATCATTGCCTCTTCCTTAATTTCGTCCATCTCTAAGATGCCCGAATATTTGCATCCCTCATCTTCAATAATTTTCATTTGCCAAAACAATACCTTCACACTTTACAATCTTTCCTCTTTCCAGGATCGACACCCCACATTTCTTGATACCAAATTCCATTCCGATATATGTACTGACGAGTTGTATAGTCTTGACCAAGGAATCAATTTGAACTTCACTCTCACCATATAATTTTTAGATCATCCATAAATAACAAGTGATTGATCCTTTGTTGTTTACATTTGAACTCGTATCCCGCTTTCACATTTCTTAATACTAGACTCAGTGGTATTACACATAGTAGCAGATATCAATTCCGTTTTCCATTGAGACGTACAGTAGCTTCTGAACCGTTCCACGTTCTTAGAAATCGCAAACATTTCTAAACATTCATTGTGGTATAATATCTTAGGCTTTTCTATAATCTATCCAGGCCATAGCCAGGTTGGTATTTCTCCTTCTGCAATATTTTAGTACCATCTTATCTATGATTAACTGGTCTTAGTCCCCCTGCTCTTTCTTCTGCATCCTTTCTGTTCATTTGGCAACACCATGTTGCCCTCCAAAAACCCATATATACTTTCTGTTATAATCCCAGTCATGCGCTTCCACATCAAAGGCAAACACGTTATAGGTCTAAAGTTGTCTGCACCGTTACTCTTTGTTGCATCCTTCACACATAACACAGTTCTGCCTGACATCATCCATTCTGGAAGTTCATCTTCATCATTTAAGATTTTTTCCATTAGATCCGCTATTCTTTAATGGCATGATGTCAAATATTTAATCCAAAAGTCTTACACTCCGTCAAGTCCTGATGCTTTCCAATTAGACACCTTCCTGCATCACATCTCAACTTTCTCCTTAGTTATCTGTAGATCGTCTTGTGAAGGGTATGTTACATTTTCCTTGATTTCTTTCAACCATTCTGCTTGCTTATTGTGGTCTTTCACTTCATCCTAAATTCCTCCCCAGAACATTTTGCTTTCTTCAGCGTTAGTTATGATCTTTTCTTGCATGCATTCCCCATTTATTTCTTGGTAAAATCTCTTCTGATCCACACTGAACAATCTATTTTGTCTGCACTGTTTTATTCTTCGGTCGTACCTTTTCACCTTCGCCTTTTTTGCAATTATTCTTTGCTTCCACTCCTCAATAACAACTGTCAAACCTTTTGTTTCTAAGCTATACCTCCTTTCCATTACTTTGTACTTTCCTTTCCTTCTTAATTCTCTTCTTCGCTTACGTTCCAGTATTGCTAAGTCTTTCAGCATTTGCTTAATATCATTAACAATCCGTCTCTTCCACTATGGCTCCGTATTTCTTTTAGATGTAATTTTCTTTTTTATCCCTATCCTCTCCGCCACTAACATACTAACAGCTTTCAGCAACCTTTTAGTTTCTGTAATATTGCTAGTTTCTATATACTTCAATACCAATTTAACCTTTCTTGTTTCTCTCACCACTCTTGTTTTATTCACTTTCCTAAAATATTGACCAACTTCTCCATCTAAATTATTCATTAACTCCACTATCTTTCTCACCATTTCCTTCTCTTCATTCGATGCATTTTCAAAATCATTCAATACTATGTTTTTGGTTTATGTACTCTGCTTGTTCACATTATTCCCTCTATGTTTTCTATCCCTTGTCCACTGCTAGTACTGTAGGTGAAATCCGTACTGTTATTGTCATTTTCTTCTTCTGTTCCAACTGTAGCCGTATCTATTTCAAAGTTCTCTTCACCTCTCTCTTCTTCCTGTATCACTCTTCTTCTTATTTCTTCCAATTCAATTGCCGTTAACCACTCATTTTCTCTAATCATTCTTACCTGCTCACACAGTCTCTGCCTTGATACTGAAAATAATTCTCCCTGTTTCCATATTCTAGCATTCTTTGCCTGTAACCACGAATAAGTTTCCCTTCTTCTGTAAATGGTTTATTTAAATAGAAACGTTCCATAACAGTTACATTTACTTCCTTTGTCCATTTCATTCTTGTAATGACAGCAGTAGCATGATTACGACAGGCCTGTGCTGCTGTCCTATAAAACGCCTGCCGGACGAGAGACCTTCGCTTACAGATCCAACCTCATTCACGTCGTTTTCTAAGTTCCTATGTTTTCTTTGCATCATATAAATGAGAAACTATTAGCCCTATTATTAGGATGGCAAATTATTACCCCGCCAGATGCCAACGTGGAATTTCAAGGTATCGGGGTTTATGGTTGCTATCTTCATGAATCCACCATTGGGTGAGTTACCTTCCACGGTTATAGAGCCCCACCCGCCCTGGTTTTGAAATCAGAGTTGCCCTTCTCCTAGGTGGGCTGTTGACCAAACCTGACGAGCCCCACCTACCAGAAGCTACTGGTTTTTAGGCGCCAGACACCCGTCTTTCGCCATTCTCCTATTGGTTAAAACGGTTCCTCCACGAAAAGGCCGAGAGTTGGACATGTTTGTCAGAAGCTTTATTTAAAGCAGGCCATTGGTTTCACTTTATAGGAAGTGGAGAGCTTATCCTCCACAACCACCCCAGTCATGACAAACCATTATTATTGTTATTATTATTATTATTATTATTATTATTTCTTGACTTAACCAAACGTACAATGATTCTCCAATTACAAAAAAAGGAAAAATTATAACCTAGGGCATATTGTATAACTGGCCAATGTCCTCCCCCCTCTCTCCCACTTTCATCCGGGTTAAGGAGGGAAAGACAATAGCTATCAAACTTTGCTAGCTAATATATAAGAGCATCTCTTGTCAACGGATCAGTCCTGATAATATTTTTCTCATGATAGTTTCGCTTTCCCATACTACAGATTTTTGCATCTCTCTACACGTACATTCAAGTTCTTTATCATCCGTAAACAGTTCCTTTATGTCTTCCTTCAATCGTTTTAAACCACCTTCCAAAGAGCCTATAACCGACGGCACTACTTTAACAGTGAAATCCTCTCGTCTTTCTCGTAATTCAAAGCACAACTGCTGATATTTTCGTATTTTCTTCCCTCTTTTCTCATTCTTGTTTGACTCGTTCGGGCACGCCATATCGATGAACGTTATCACTTTCTTTTCGCTATCCTCTAACGTCAAATCGGGTCTTCTTGCCGTACTGTTTTTCCTCATCTTGTATTCCCAATCCCAATATAACTTTTTGTTCTCGATCACTTTCCCTTTTTTCCATCGTTCCATTTACCATTTCGCTCCTTCTGGAGCAGTCCGTTAGTTATCGCC
Organism: Heliopora coerulea; assembly: GCA_030142905.1. NCBI lineage: Eukaryota > Metazoa > Cnidaria > Anthozoa > Scleralcyonacea > Helioporidae > Heliopora > Heliopora coerulea. Next base: position 509,961 of record JASJOG010000191.1, on the reverse strand, counting down.
CATTGCACCGCCAGTGCCTTTAAAACGTTGTCATGTCTTTTCACATATTCCGATTCAGTTAGCTTTTTGCCTCCTGCTAGTAAATGGTGAACAGTCTGTTTGCATTCTCCACATAGCCTGCATTTATTTTAGTCTGTCAGTCCCTTCATTTTCTTCCATGCTCTCGTCTCGACCATCTGCTGTTGCAAGGTGAAGATCGACGCTGTTTTTCGCGAATCGGTGTTGCATTTCAACCATACGTGATCCTCTTTCTCAAATCCAGCTGGTATTTCGCTTTTTTCTTACAATGTCCTTCTTTCAAGATGTTCTTTAGTTTTCTCCATGCTGCTTTCCAATTGGCGTATCTGTTGTTGCCTATCTTAATCTCTCCGATGTTAAACTCAACTTGCCCATTCACCTTTCGCACCGCCTCCTCTGCCTCTCTCTTCACCGACATTTGCTCTTTTCTGCACTCGTTAATCCAAGAAGCTCGAACCATTGTCTATTCGACATCGCCATGTAACATGCAACTCTTACTTTAGTCTCGTCATATTCTTTGAAAATTTTCAATCCTCCTCCGTCTTGCCTTTTCGCGTACAATCTCTCGTCACTAAGCTCCGTCTTCACAATCTTATCCAGCTCTTTGATGTCTCCTTTCCTCAGTGAGCACACATTCATGACATAGCCAGCTACTGGTACTATTCTACAATTAATCGCTTTCATCAGATTCTCATCATTAAGGTTAATCTTTACCAGTTGTTTCAATCGTTTTTTAACTTCCTTTTTCACCCTCTGCTCTACTCTTTTTACATAAATTTTCTCTCCTTGTTCGCAACCAAGAAATTAGTACACTTTGTTCTCATCTGGGTCTATCGCTTTCATTCTTTTTTTTCCCAAAACCGTGAGACCATCGCCTTTCACCATCTTGCCATCTTTGACAACAATCTCCGCACATTTCTTTACGCAATAACAAGCTCCGGTGTCCATACTGGCCTTCACTACAGTTTCATTGGCTATCTCCAGCTTCTGATGGTTTTCCTGATACACTTTCAAATCATCTCTGAAAAAGCTGTGTGTTCTCTTCAGATCTCTTTCTCCCGGCTGTCCCATTCTGTATCGATCTGTCTCTTCTAGCATCACTGCGATTGGTACATCTGTTAAACAAAAGCCAACAGGGGAATAGCTGTCGTCCTGTAAGAACCCCTTCAAGATGTTTATCCATCTACTGATTTTAACTTCGCCTCTAGTTGTTACTTCTAATCGTGTTTTCCATCCTCTCATCAGCTTTATCAGTACATTCACCACCATCCCTGGTATCCTCATCCAACTATATACTCTCACCATCCCAATCATGTCTGACCATGTCATAAGCCTTCTGATTGTCATAGAACGCTACAGCAAAGTTTCTCCTCTTCTTCTTCTTCTTCTTGTCGTTATTATTATTACAACTAACACCACCCAATTATTATTATCAATATCATTATTATTATTATTATTATTATTACAACTTACACCACCCCATTTTTTGGGTCTTAAAAATTTTTGGACACCCCTCCTTCAAAAATTATCATCTTAACAGTTAGTAGTCGAGTGTAAATGCCAAAATGTTCTATCAAATATACCCTTGTCTTAATCGGCATTACCATCATTATATATACTGAACTCGTGGTCACGCTCTCGCCAACGTACTCCGTGGCTCAGTTGGAAGAGCATCGCACTAGATTCGCTAGGTCGCGGTTTCGATTCCCAACCGGATGACCCAATGTCACATTTTTTGCAACAGGTCCCGGTTGTGTCTTAAAAATATGTAGACACTCGAGATTTTCTTCCTTCAAAAATTATCAACATAAGGACAGTGGATGAGGTCTCAACCTGCTATGGGCGCGCAGTATGCCGCCAGGTTAGGCCGCAACAGACATTGCATATTTCAGGGAACTCGTGGGAAAAGGAAATTTTTTCCATTTAAAATGTCTATTAAAGATGACCCAGGGGGCCAGCCCTTTCTCGCCCACTTAATTGAGTCAGAATAGGGTAAGGGACGCACAACCCTAGAAAGTCCCTGAAAGCACTCCCCAAAGCGTATATCCAGCTTCACTTTAACAGTACTCTGTTGCACTTCCTACCAGTTAAGGTCAGTTTAGATGTGCCACTGCGAGAGTTAAGTCAAAATACTGTTTTATTCTTAGATTAGTGATCATCTGTTTCGGCATTTAAAGCTGGTTCATCCTCCATAAACTACGTTTAGGGGCATCAGTCAGCAGTACGGACTGTCTTCTAGTCCTTGGACTAACAGGGCAGGTTTGCCAACATCTGAAGGTAGTGTACTTGCAGCTGCCAGGCAATTAAGGCAAGCTGAGGCTTTCGAGTACCTGTCTAACGAGCTTGCAAGGCAGAAGCGCCACTCCCTAGGTCATCTCATCAAAGCCTGCTCGTATTATTGAGCTCACTAGCTCTGATATTATTGTCCTGCCTAAGTTCTTCTGGTTTTATCTCAAAGTTACCTTCTCCTAAATAAGTTGCCATCCAAGACTAAATACTCTTATCTACCCTTGGCTAATGAGTTGTTGGCACTTGCCAAAGGTGCCACTCCGGATTGTGGTGGGCGGGAGCGTCCACTTTAGCGTAATAGTCTGAAGCTTTGCTTGTCCTACTCCAGTGCCCTGTTACTATTGTTATTATTATAACAAGTCGCGCACCACCTAATTATTATGATTATTATTATGATCTTGGCTTGATAGCCAATTCTTAACGGCCAATAGCGCCTACTAGATGTACATAGTGGCCCTTCCTATCAAAATTTGTTAAGGTTGCATACTTCAACACTGCATATTCTAACACTCTATATTCTATCAATCCTCTTGGACCACTTTGCTCACCACTTTGCGTAAGTGTCTTACTTTCCATTAATACTATTTTCTGCATGTTACTCACCGCCCATTTAGCTTCCTTCTCATGTCGTATCAGTCTGACGATGATTTTGCAATGAAACCGAAATATCACAAACTCATTTCTCGTCTTGTTTCAATCCATATCTTGGATTTCTCAAGATGCTGATCTTCGGATTATGTTTTGTTTTATATTTATCAATTTGTTGCTGTAATTTATTAACACCACCTCCAAGACATCTTATTACCATTGGTATTATCTCTACGTGGAATCCTGGTTGCTTCACTCTCGTTTCAAACGGTTTTGGTCCTTGTTTAACTTTTCCCAATGTTTTTCTTCAACATTTTGTTCGTGAGAACAAGCCATGTCCTCCAGCCAAACCTGTTTCCCTACCCTGTTCTATTGTGTGATGTCTGGCCTCCTAGCATTATTATATTTCCTCAGTTTGTATTCAAAGTCCCACATCAACTTCAACTTATCCTTCTCCATTACCTCCCATGTTGCTTCCCCCATTGTGAGGCTAGCACCATCAATGCGTTGTTGTGTCCCCTCACATATTCTGTCTCTGCTATTACTGTACATCCTGCCAAGAGATGTTGTACAGTCTCATCAAACTGTCGACACAATCTACACAATACGGATTCCACTTTTAGTCCTCTCATTTCCTTTCATTTCTTTGTTGCAATCATCTGTTCTTGCATGTTTATCATCACTGCTGTCTTTTTAGGGTCTAGATTCCATTTAAGCCATTCACTACATCCACATCCTGGTTCTGATAGACATTGCTTTGCATTTCCTCCTTAATATACTCGGCTTTTTTATTATTATTCATTCCTTTCATCAATTCTTCCTTCAGTTTCCTCCAACAGGTTTTCCAGGGGGCTGTCATACTCTCTCCGTTGGTCGTAACTCCTTTTTCGTTAAAGGTTACTTCCATTCCATATTCTGCTAACGTCTGTTCGGCTTCACGTTTCACTGAACAATACTCACTATCGCATTCTCTCTTCCATACTACTTCAATCCATCTACTCTCCGATATTGACATATAGGTTGCAATTCTTTCTTTTGTTTCCTGGTATAGGGTGGAGTGGGGCAAAATGGGTCAGTGGGGCAAAATGGACCAGCCTGATTTTATTCTATTTTCTCCCAACCTGTTTCATATCATAACCTATGCCGCCATTATGGATTGCATCATCCTATCAGGTGAAATATACAATAGGAATTCTCCATAATTCTTTCTCCAGGAAGTGTTGAGTAAGGTTGCACAGCAGTAGACTGACAGGTAAGATTTCTTGTTTTCTTTATCAAAACTTTTTAAGAAATTTTGCACGAAAAAGTTCTTTTTGAGGTAAAGCTTATCTTTTCCTAATGGAATTGATGTCATAATTACTTGATCTAAATCACTTTTTGTGATTCTCACTTCTTTCCTCTTACATTTTTAATTTTTGATTCAGTCCGCCTCAGGTGGGGCATAATGGACCACCCTAGATTTGAGGTTTCTGCCCAGTGGGGCATAATGGGACAGTGAATAGAACTTTGATTACCATTGATTTTAAGCAACATATCATACTCTACATGAATTCTTTTAAAAATATAAAGGCTTTTAAGCTTTCTGGACTGTTATGTACATGTAATCAGCAAAACATCAAATAAATTCTACATTTATTTCCTATCTTATATGCAACTTCTGCAAAACTAAATTGAATTCCACAGAAGAAAACCAAAACAAAGTTAAATTTTGATCAGGATGTAGAAGACACAATAGCCAGTGAGGAGGAAAAGTCTGAGGATGAGACCAAATGTGTTGTTTGCGACAGGTTGTGGCGTGAGTACAACGGGAGGAAAATTGAAAATGGGCAATTTGCGACATATGTGACGAATACTGCTGCCCCAAATGTATTCCGAAAAACACAGATCTTTCTGATGGCTTCAACTGCCCCAAATGTACTGCTTAAACATTTTGAACAATTTGAACATATGTGTTTGTTTCACATCAATCTGTAAAGCTTTTATATCATATACGTTACAAAAGTGTTTCATTCCATCGAAATTCCTATTTTCTCTCATTGTTAACTTTTCAAACTTTGTACCTCCTAAAGGAGAATTTTTAAGTATGAGGGTATAATTTCATAAAAGAAACGGTTTTTATTTATATAATTTCCATTCCACACTAAGTTATGGAGTCCACAACTTCAAAACAAGAGTAATTTATTGAAAATTCTCTCTTTATCTAATATGTAGATTGACTGGCCCATTTTGCCCCACTAAAAATGCCAGTCAGAGCCTTGGGTATTAATGCCTCTGGAGCATATAGCACTGTTCATAAGACTTTGATATTTTTTAACTTGTTTAGCAGAAGGCCATTTGCACTTTTCAAACAGTTTTTCCCTTTTAACGAGCATTTGTTTGGAAGATATCTTCTCACAAAGTCAAAAACAGCTAAAATTTGACCCATCTGGCCCCACCCCACCCTACTTCTTTCAGGCTCTTTAATCCTAGTCCTACCTATCTGCTTTCTCATTTATAGAATCTTCACCCATTCATTTTTCATACCACTATTCGGCTTGTGGTTGACATCTCCTATCAACCTGGCCTTCTGAAACAAACCTAGGTGCTTAATTCTTGCTTCAACATGGTGAGGTTCTTGGAATTCCTTTCGAGTAAGTTTTTTGAATTCAAGTATCAGGTGGGCTATCGATTCATCCCTCTCTCCGCAAAGTCTACACTTTTCACATATCTCTTGACCATCCATGTTCTTCATCCAATTGGTTCTGAGGGCCTGATCTTGCGCAGCAATTATCAAACCCTCAGTTTTCTTCTTCAGAAATCCTTCCTTTATCCACCGCCATGACTCAATACTTCTTGTACCTTTTGTGCCTCTAAGGAATTTACCATGTAACTTCTTTTCTCTCTAGTGATTACGTCGTTCTTCCTGCCTTCTTTCCTTCGCTACTGAGGTTCTTTGTCCCTTCGTCAGAAATGCTGTGAGTTGTACCTCTTCTATTCTTCTCCAATTCGTCTACTTTTGGGTGTAATCCCATCTTTTACAGTATCTTTTGACGACCGTCGAGCAACTCATTGTCGGAGATAATGTAGGATGTATGAAATCGCTTCTCTATCCTTCTGTTGTGCATGAATTTAAAAACAGTTCGGCAACATGACGTTCACGTCCATGTTTGCTTGGTGCGCCCATGTTGGCTTGGGCATGATATATTATTCAATATATGATACGATCATATTTTTGGTAAGTATTTTCATAAGGACTTTTCTCAAAAAAATTGAGCACCTTTATTTCCCTCACATCAATTCGATTTTCTGCGTACTTTTGTTTTTGCTTAAGTACATAGAACTGTTTCATAAAGATGGGGTTATAAGTGGAAGCGAAGCTTGTCAGACTCGAATTCAAGAAAAACCCAGACAAAAAACAGGGTGCCGATAAGAAGAGCATATGTTTAGTCGCAAAAGTATTCTTTTTGTCTTCATTTTATGCCACAGATGTGAATGTATAGATATGTGAGGTACCGATATTTTTTTATATTTAGAGCAACTTTACGCAATTTTTGAAGCCAAAGTTATGGTGTTTGCAATCTACGCCATCATTCAAACTTTGTCAAATTTTATCTGATATCAATTCCACGTCCCATGCTCGTAACTCCTGGATTTCTATCCATGGCTCCACGTTGACGCGACCTAATAATAAAGGCTTGGTTATATTGGCGCACTTTGCTGAGAGCTTTAGTATTATTTGTCTCCGATATCTTCGACTTCGCTTTACTTGTTGAGTAATATTTCTTTCCCGTCCTTAAGTTTCTTTCGATTTCACAAAGGGAATACATGATAATATATCTATTTAGGAATCTACTTCATAAATCTAACCTGAACATTTTTTCTACAAAATTAAAGCTATATCAATATCAGAAAAGTCTTTTTGTTGGCGGCCATTCCACTATTTCAATGTCAATTCCACCGTATTGACAACTGCAACATAACAGCTTATATATCCGTAAAAAGAGAAATAAGGCTAGGAATAATGCCAGCATTTTAAGAAGAGACAAACATAAACACACAACAACAATAGGAAGCATGAGCAGTAGAGTCAGTTAATTGTCGAGCATTTCCTTAAAGCTAAAGCTTGAGGAACAGATTGACAGAAAAATTGTTGACTTGCCTATTGTGTGAGCATACTCTTGTACCAGCCCCGTTCACACTTGTATAACATTTATCTCATGATTGTCTTACGTACTGACCCGAGCATCGAGTAAGGTCTGAATTTCGTTGAACAAACAATTGCAATATCAACTCATAATTCGGGTTTTTATCTCGCTACAAAAATCTCCACAAAAAAACAACACAAGAACTCTTTTCAGAATTAAACGCTGTCAGTTACTAAAATACACAAATATTTTGAGGTGGCTCGCTGGCGTTTCTATTTTTGTATGGTAACAGTTAAGATAGTCTTGATTTATAGGCATTCCTATCTGTCATAGAATTATAAATTTTTCACCGAGTATTTCAAATTGTAGAGGTATCATTACATTAAATATTTTTCAAAAGTTTTAATCATACATTGTTACTTAGTTTAACGTTATTTACACTCGTTAACCTTATGTTAAGATACATAAGACATAGAAACGCAATAAAAAGATAATAGAAATAATATTGTTGTCTTACATGGGGCCGTGAATTTAATTATCGAATTACATAATGCATAAATCTAAACAGTGATTTTATATAAGTGAGATGGAAATAAAACTAAACCTTACCATAGTAGCAATAGTGTTGCAGCTTTGGGGTATCATCACGTTTATAACAATTAAGACACGCATTATTTTCAGTTTTGACAACCTCCCTTGACAGTCATGCTTTAATATATTGCTATAGCAATATTATTATGAGAGGTTTTCAAGAAAGACCTTTTGCAATTAAAACTTAGTGGGTTTTAATTGCAAAGTGGGTTTATTCTATTTGGATTATTTACCAAATATCAATCTTATTATGAGAGGTAAACTTTCAAACATTGCACATTTACATTGACGCGGACGGTACTGTCATAACAGAATATCATTTTGACAATATCACCATATAATCCTGCGTTCCGAACATATTTGCGTACAATCCCTTGTTTAAAATTATCTTAGGGTGTCAAGTTTATGGAACTGTTTGACCTTTTACACATGTATTGATCTTTGTTTAGCTACGCTTATTCTTGTCATAAATTACTTATTTCTTAGTTTTATTTTCCCCAGAGCTGTTCAGTCAATACATTTATTTACATTCCAGGACCTCACTATACTTTTGCTCCACTAGAAAACCGGACTATACTGTTTCGAGAACAATTTACGATTAATTGAAATGATCGTGTTTTCAATGAGCCTCGAATTATCTCGAGCTTTTACTTGACAAAAAGTCTTCAGGCAAATTTTTTGTAATTGCTCACTTTACAGTATTTACACTCCCTCGACACATACTATAATTATGTTACCTGTGAACGGGACTTTAAGTGCGATGCATTGGCGCGTTGCAAACCTGAGCTTGAGGACACATCTCAGTATTTCAGCTCAGTGGAGACTACATTTTGGTTGAGCATAGCCTCGAAGGTTGGGTCGAATACTTAAAACTTTCTGGTTAATTTACTCCTTGTTCTTGTCAGTATTAATAGTTTCTAAATTTGTTGCCAACATTTTATACTAAGTCAAAGTTATCTGTGACAAATGTTGCTTGTTTGTTAGCTTTGAGGACTGCAACGAATCACTTTTACGCAGTTTAGGACTTCTATTGTCAGTAATGTTCTTTTTTTAATCTTTTAATACTGCTATTGATTAATATGTGCCATAACCAATACCACGCATTAGCACTTAAGTCAAATCGGTCAACACACTCACGTTATTCTCATAGTTATTCTAAGTTCAAACTGCAAAGGTTTGCATTAGCTGTGGCGGGAAAAGTCGATACGCTTTTTTCACTAGTGGCGAACAATCGTCTGACGCCTCTGATTGGTCAGACGATTGTAGTCACTAGTTGGAAAAATCGTCTGACAGATGAGGATCGAACTTCGCCAATAAGAGACGGCTTTTATCTTTGCGCTTGCAGCGGAATATATCACAGTACTTATATGATAAGTGCACTAACCGCTATCCCTCTGCAAGTGTCCGACATTCTGGAGAGGACGTAGCGTAATCGCTCTTTAAGCTGAAGTGGAGACTATGCGCGCACCAAAAAATTAGTCAAAAGCGAAAGCAGTACGTGTTATAGAATATGCTACAGCACTTAAACCATTCCCTAAGGTTTTTAAAAGTTTTATCTTATCAGATATATATATATATATATATATATATATATACATGGGGACAATGCTTTGGATGGCATTTGATGAATTCCATTGCCTTGAATAAATGAAGGTTCTATCAAAGAAACTTATTCACATCAAACCTACACCTAGAAACTTATTCACATCAAACCTAAACCTACATCAGAATATCCGACTGAAAAGGAAACTCTTCGCCTTGAAGTAGAAAAGCTAAAAGCAGAGGTAAAGAAATTAAAATATAAGCAAGAACATAATCCTGTATTTGACATTGATAACTATAAGACGAGCGACAGAGATATTTCATTTTATACTGGATTTGCAAACTATGAGACAATGGTATTGTGTTTCAATATACTGAAACCTAAACTTTACAACATAAGTTATGGAAGTCACGCAAGAAGTCAATTTGACCATGAAAGACCAGGCAGGCCTAGGAAACTATCACAATGGCAAGAATACACTATGGTTCTTATGCGTATACGCTTGGGCTTATTTGCAAGGGATCTGGCACATCGATTTCGTGTTTCCGAGGGCACCGTTTCAGTGATATTCCGTGCCTGGATAAAGTTCATGAGAGCAGAGTTGGAGCCAGTTTGTATTTTGTGGCCAGCAAAGGAGCAGATCAAATACTATATGCCAGCTGTTTTCAAGGAATTTTACCCTGACTTAGTGTCAATCATTGACTGCACAGAAATATTTATGGAGTGCCCTTCTGGGTTAGATAATCAGTCTGCATGTTATTCTCACTACAAATCCCATAACACAATGAAAGGCCTTGTGGGAATTACACCAAACGGGGTAATATCATTTATTAGTGACTTATATAGTGGTTCCATAAGTGATCCATAAATTGTCAGGAAGTCAGGTTACCTTGAACATTTGAAAAAGAGTGATTTTGTTATGGCTGATAAAGGCTTCACCATTCAAGATGACTTAGCTTCTGTTGGTGCCCATCTAGTTATGCCCAACTTTCTTAAAACAAAGAATCAGTTCTCCAAGGCAGAAAATCAACACAATAAAAAAATTGCAGTTCTGAGAATTCATGTAGAACGTTGTATGGAGAGGTTGAAAAATTGGCACTTTTTTGACCGACCAATCCCTATAACATTGCATGATATTGCACCTGATGTATGGATAGTTGTTGCATGTATTTCTAACTTTTTACCACCACTTATCAATTAAATGAATCTTGCATGTTTGTCCATCTGGGTTTCGTTTTCTTTCGAGGGAACAGGAGCATCAAATGTTAACACATCAGTAGTTTCTGCCATCTCTGAAAACCCTTCGGTTTGTCCTTGGCTTGTCCTTGTTATAGAGGCATTTACTTCTCCGTCGGCTGCCCTTTCCTTTGATGCAGAAGACAGAAAAACATGTTTTTTTTATTTTTCTGCGAATGTTGACTTCTTTTGTCCACGGAAATATCGATGGCAGTTGATTTCTGGCTACTCTTTCCCCTCCAGTGAAGTGCTTGCCACAAATTCTTGTGCTGGAAGAATCACGAAGGTTATCGTTTCGGATTAGTCTAGCATATTCCTTCCGCACTGCTTCATCACTTGGTATAGAATGCACTTTAAGATTTGGTGAATTTCTCCAGTTGTTCGTACAGAGAGGAACACAACAATTCCATTTCAAGACCATTGTCGTATTTATTTTATATCAATCGTTTATAACTTTGAATCAATGAAGCGTTGGCGCGTCCCCCAAAACAGCCCCATACTCCCGTGCGGGATACGAATCCGTACCCAGTCCCTGCAGTTTCTAAAGTGGCTAATACGTGTGACGTTTGCCTGTAAACAATGGCTGCAGAGGAAAAGTTTGGCAATCACCTCGCTTTTGCAAGACTTCGTCTCGAAGAGATTATGGAAAATACCGTCGACGAAGACACCGGTGTTACAACATTTGCGTACGAACAGCTCGGAGAATTAGTTCGGCGATTTGAGAAGGCAAAGGATGCAACAGCAGATCATCTAATGGAGTTAGAAAAGGATTTTGATTGTATCAAACGGTGGAGAGCAAAATGTAAGGGATCAATCTAGCTATTCAGAGAGGCGCGTGCTCAGTTAAAAAATCGGATTGAAAAAATCACTGAATGGGAAGCTCATAAAGGATTGGAACAAGAGCTGTATATTCAACAAAGAATGAATAAGGAGCAGATGAAATACAAATTACTACAGCAGAAGAAAATAGAGGATGCGTCTGTTAGACAACAGCAAAAAGAAGAAGAGTGGTATGAAAGAAAATTTGACCTCGAGAAACAATTGAAGGAAAACCGAGCAGACCGAAACAAGGAGAAATCAAGTTCATCTTCACCGCAAACAGTCAAACTCCAGAAGTATATCATAACTTCCTGGTTGCGCTTTTGGAATCAGTTCTCTATACAACTGGATGGACCAAGCATCGCAGAGATAAGTAAATTTAATTATTTACAAGGACTGACCAAAGGGAAACCAAGAGAAGATTTCATGGGATTGCCGCACACGGTGGATGGATATAGAAATATCTAGGATAGAGGACGAGGAAGACCAAAGAAAAGTTGGAAGAAATGTGTTCAAGAAGACCTCACAAACATTGGAGTTGATGAAGAAGAAGCTATGAACAAAATTAGTTGGAAAACTGTCATCAAACGTCTAACCTCTTTAACTTAGTTTAAGGGAACCACAGACATAAAATGGAAGATAATGATGATGATGATGATGGTGGATGGATATAGAGAGGCAAAAGGAATCCTTGAACAAACACACGGCAAAGACACCTAGTTACATAAGGCGTTAATCAAAGAACTAAAGAAACTACCTACAATTACGAGCATTCATAAGCTGAATACTGTTCACGAATTCTATAATAAGCTCGCAAGGGTAGTCCGAACCCTGATTGCCACGAAGAAGCTGGTCACTGCCCAAAGCGCCGTTTACACTTTGATGGACAAGCTTGGCCAGGTTTGCAAAATCCTTGTACAGAAAGATGACCATTGGGAGGAATGTAGGTTAGAAGCGTTAGTTGAGAACTTATGAAAGTATGTACGTGGAAAGGAACCCGTTGCCAAATGAGGATGAAAAGAATGCTAGAAACAAGGATTAGTTCCCGTGATACTGGCCACGGAAAAGAGACAACTTACTTTTCGGAAAAACTGATGAAGAAAAAACCAAACGAAAAACATTTGCGTATTGCAATTTAACAGATCATTTTAGCAACAACTGTAGGAAAGTATTGGATGTGGCAATCAGGAAATCCATATTACTACGCAACAGAATGCGCTTTAATTGTTCGAGAGTCGGGCATTTGGCGTCAGAGCGCCGACCAAGGGGGTGCAAGAAAAGTCAAGAAAAACACCACATGTCCCTGTGCGACGAGGAAGAATCAACTGTCAATGCACTCCAGAGCTCTAAGGCAGAGAAAGGTTCAAAACAACCAACTTAATTAACCATCAAAGCTTCGGGCGTGGTGCATCGAACTTCAGTAGACTCCCAGGCAATCCGGCACAATCCAGGCATGCCTGAAGAGACACTGCCTGAAGCAGCTCGAGCAATGACTAGCATTTCACGAATGACAAAATATCGTGTGAATGGAGATCCCATTGCTTCCCTTGATACCGATCCCTTATAACCATTTCGTTTAAATGTTAATATCAACACGAATGCATGACACGCTAAATTAACCAATAATCAGACGTATTTATTTAAACAACATTTTCCGGTCATTGTGACTTATTGTAGTATTTAGTGGTCCACAGTAAAAGTAAAGAGCAAAGTTTCTTTCGACGTTTGAGCAAACTTGATGATGATACGTTCTTTGTCGTTATTAAGCTGCAGCGCGATATCCTTTTCCACAGCAATCAGCATAAGTGCCTCAAGATTGTCCTGCGTTAAGAAGGATCTTAGTCTCGTCTTCAGTATTTTGAGTTTTGAAAAGGATCGTTCGCGCAAGCATTGTGTTATGCTAAGTGTAATCAAATGCTTGGAAACTACAGTGTAAGTACAAGTTTTCGTAGGCTGTTGAGAATAGCCACAGTTTTGGCAAACGATCTTCTTTACCAATTCCTTTGACTTTGAGGGTGGATGCTCATTGACTTCACCATCTAAGTTTTCATCTTCAGCTTCACCTGAATCATCGTCGGAATCCTGTGGCAGTAGGCCTTGTTTGAGTGCAGCGTAATTTGATGGAAGGGAAACGAGATCCTTTCGTAATGATAAAGTGTTAATTTCGGGCAAGACTTCAGGTATTGCGCTAAGCTTTGGTAAGCTAGCTGTGCTAAGCTAATTTTTTCGTACAGATCTTTGTGATCACTGAATCGTCTGTTGATACTTTGTATCAGTGTGTCTAGAATGAAGTTATGACAGGAAATCTCGAAACGTCTCGTTGAACTTTCTACTGCGGTGGGCGACTTGGATCGTCGATTTAAACTAATTTCTGGGAGGTTTGGTAAAAGATAGATATTTTCACCCGATAACTTATCAATCATTTCATTGATAAATGTGGCTGCATGTTGGTGGGCGTCGGCAACATCTCTAGTAATCGAGCTGAGTCTGTCGGTTGAATCGTTTATCATTCTCCATGCTTGCAGAACGTCCAATCCGGCATTTTTTTATGCTTTTATGCTTTCTGCATCCGTGAATTGGCAGCTACCTGTGATTATCAGCGACTTTTCTACCATTCGAGAAATAATCGATTTTTTTTTCCCGTCCGGGTGTTTTTAGGGTCCCCAGTGGACCCCGCCTTCGGTCCACGTCCGATTGCTGGACCGCTCACTCTGCCCCTGTGCATGCCTGCTTTTTGAGTCTGCTTTTCTTTCTTTTCTTTTTTATGGGGGGTCGGGGGGTCGGTATTTTCCACTCCCGCCCCGGGTGTCAATTTACCTCGTTGTTCCACTGGGGTTAGGGTTAACTGATCCTAACGCTAATCCTGATCCTAATCCTAACCCTAACCCTAATCCTAAACTTCATTCGGGAAATTACCACTTCCGGTAATTGCTTCCCTGTATATATAAAATGGGAGCTTGCGAATGCACGACGTGACCTTGCAATTTGATTCCCTTTATGCAACAAAAGGAATGAATAATCCCTAGAGTATTCTTGACGCCTCCTTGGCTCCAGTAAAGAGACGAGAAAAAACATTTTCACCGTTTCCCGGTAACGGCAGCTCTTAAAACACCGGGAACTTTGAAGTGTGTTCAACGAAAAACGTTCATGGAGCGACTAGAATGGCTTAGAAGCATTTTAGAAAGAAGAAAAAAGTTTAGAATATGAGGTTTGCTTCACGGCTGTAGGATTGGAACTACTTTGTTTACTGGCGTCGGCGCCACAGCTTTCGTAAACTTTCTTTTTATAACTGCTAATTAGAGTATGAAAGCAAATGACAGTGTAGCTTTAATACGCCAGGAATTGAATTAAGCGACGTCACGTCATGACGGCACGAATTTGTTTAGATAAAGTTTCAAACTATCTTCAATTCTCAGCATGATCGAATTGTCGCTTAAAGGTAAAAGTTTGATCCGCCGCCTCATAAATCGATCTATTTACGTCTGACAGATTTACCAAAGAATGAAAATGAACGGGCGTGATAATTTTCACTACCTGTGGTACAGAATTTTATCTGTAATGTTCAGAGGACTTTAGTGAAAATTATCACGCCCGTTCATTTTAATTCTTTGGTAAATCTGTCACACGTAAATAGATCGATTATTAGAGGCGGCGGATCAAACTTTTACCTTTAAGCGACAATTCGATCATGCTGAGAATTGAAGATAGTTTGAAACTTTATCTAAACAAATTCATGCCGTCATGACGTGACGTCGCTGAATTTCGATTGCTTGGGGCCCATGGGTTTTACCCACTCTTCCCAGCTTGCAGACTTGCAGTTGCACCGCTGTAACAAAGCCATTAAAAGGTACAATTGAACCTGTATATAACGGCCCGGTATTAAGCGGCCACCCTCTATTAAGCGGCTAGTTTTCAAAGTCCCGATGTTTTTTCTTTTGAAATGCTACATTTGTCACCTGTATTAAGCGGCCACCTGTATTAAGCGGCCGCGGCCACAGTTTGCTTCTCCCATGTCTGTCTTTTGTTATTATTTTTACCCGTATTAAGCGGCCACCCTCGAAATGAAACCCGAGAATATTTAGGTAAACACGCATATCACATTTTATATGGACTTTATTCTGCTCAAGTGATCTGTCAACATTGTGAGCAAACAAAACATTTCCTATATAACTACATTGTATAACATTTATTCATTGTTAGCATGCAGTTCAGTGTCGCTATTCCCTACCCGAAACTTCTCTTTAGCTAGGTTGTTTTTCAGTCATTTGATTGAAAATGAATCGCCTTCAAACGTATACTTGCAAGGAATTTCCAGGCTATAACCTCCACCTATGTTAACGCGCTTGCCCTTTACAACAACTTTTCCGCTGTTTGTTGGCCGTTTCAGAAATTTGGTTAGCCATAATGCCATCAACTTAGGGACATGACCAATCACTTCGTAATTGTCCATCATTGCGTTAGGGTTAGAATTTGGTTTTGAAGCAGTCTTGCGGCAAACATATCTTGTTGATCTTGATGTACGTTTTTAGCAAGCAACTGCCACAGCATTGGTGTCTTCTTTATTTTGCGGCTCTCGTTTCAGTTCAAACAACTAATCGACCTTCGGTTCCCAAATACCCATGTATGCATGGTACCCGCAAATATAAGAATCTAAGGGAAAAAGTTCCATAGACATTTTAATTTCAGACAGAATTGTAACCGTGTAGCGACAACAGAGTGTCATTCAAAGCTTCCGCCAGTGATATAGCTGTCAAAAAGGCGACAAATATGTTCTAGTATTTAGCTGAACTCAAACAATACTGCTCAAGGCGCAGCCTGTGATTACTTTCGAACTGTACTTCGTCCGCGATGTCTAATAAGAAGCAAAAATGTTTTTCTCTCAGCAAGAAAGTCGCTGAGAGAAAGACATTTCTAATTGCGTTATTCAATTCGCAAAGGCTAACCCTAGTTTTGGAACTCGTAAAATTGCCAAAAAGTTTGAAATCGGGCGGACGCAAGCTCAAACGATTCTACAAAATAACTTATTTTGAAACACTAACTTCTTTTGAACCACTCGATGGACCACAAACAAATCTAAAGCGATTTCGGACGGGAAAGTTCGATGATGTTAACAAGGCGTTATGGGACTGGTAGAATTGCTGTAGGAGTTCCAATATACCTGTCTCAGGACCCATGCTTCAAGAGGAGACGCAGATTATTGCCGACAAGCTTGAAATCACTGGCTTTGCTGCTTCTAATGGATGGCTTGAATCATTTAAACACCAGCACAATATCTTTAATATGACAGTGTCGGGCGAGGAAGGTGGAGTTAACCCAAGCACAGTAGAGAGCTGGAAAGAGCGAGCCCGTGAAATCACTAGAGGCTGGAATTCAAGTAATGTATGGAATATGGACGAAACAGACAGTTTTTGGCGAGGCTTGCCGGCGAAAAGCCTAAGCCAAAAAGGAAAGAAATGCACTGGTGGTAAACTAGTCTAAACTAAAGTCCAAACAGAAGAACACCTGGGCCTTCTTTGTAAACGCCGCTGGTGGAAAGGAACAGCCCATTGTGACTGGTAAATCACAAAAACCGAGATGCTTCAAAAATGCAGAAAACAAGAAAAGTCCATGCAACTGCCAGTATTTTGTCAATCCAAAGGCCTGGATGAACACTGAAATTATGAGTAAAGTACTGTCAAAACTCAACCGGCGTTTGAAACGACAGAAAAGAAACATTTTATTATTTATGGATAACGCGCCATGCCATCCAGAAAGCCTCCAGGATAAATTTTCGAATATAAAGATTGCCTTTCTTCAAAAGAATACGACCTCAAAGACACAGCTACTGGACGCTGGAATAATTGCCAATTGAAAGATCTATTATAAAAAACGACTGTTGCGTTATATATGCGGAAAAGCAACGAGTTCTAGCACCGCATCTGAGATTGTTAAATCAGTTAATTTGCTGACGGCAATTGAGAGGGGCAAACAGGCTTGGGATGAGGTATCTGATATGACAATCACTAAGTGCTTTAAGAAGACAGGGCTTTATCCTGATTCAGAGGATGCTGACGAGGACCTGTTTGAAGGCGAGGATCTTCAAGAACTCAGTGCCTTGCTGAATAGGCTTGACGCCTCGTGCACAACAGAAGAATACATTGATGAGGAGGATGACCTGGAGGTTTGTCAACCACTGATAGATTCTGCAGATCCAAACTGGAAGCAGTTTGCTCGAGACCATGCCCTAAATCAGCATGATGACACAGACAAAGAGGACATTGATGCAATGGAAGATGAAGACGTCGAGGAGAATAACGAAGAGCCAGAAGTCAAGTCACTGGCAGATGCAATAGAACATGCGGAACGATTAAGGGCTTTTGCGCAGTATAACGGATACCAAGAACTGTCGCTGGCAATGTCGACAGTTAACGACTTGCTCTATAAACAAAAGCTTCAAAAGCCGAAACGCCAGACATAGTTGTCTGACTTTTTAACGTTGCAGTAATTATTGCCTTTTATTACTTACGAACCTGTGAGCTGTATATCATGTCACAGAAACATTGTATGTTAAGCAAAGAATTGTTTTCCCTTAAGACATTAGGTTTATATATTCTATTGTTACTAGTACCTTCCATTTAAATGTTATATTTATAATACAAATTGTTTGAAATAGCACTGCTTGTCTTATTCTTTTCTTGAATGAGGTGTTGGTGAAATTTGGCCACAACCAAGTAGCCCCTCATGGAGTATTTTCGGTCATCCTGTATTAAGCGGCCACTTTTCAAAGTCCCGAGGGTGGCCGTTATATACAGGTTCAACTGTATTCTTTAGTGCTCGATCGAAAGTTGGACAAAAGTAACCAAGCAAGTGAATTGTCTCACCTTTGTGAATCTCAAAGAGTTGGTTGTGGGCTGGTTGCAAACGATGTAAAAATCAATCGTTTTTAATTACTTTTGATAAAATCGGGAAAACAGATATAGACCGGTAATTGAAAAGATCGTCTACATTACCACTCTTGTAAGGTGATGTAACTTTCGCCGTCTTCCAACGCTGGGGATAGATGCCAGTTGCAATGGAACAACTGATCAACTTCGCGATTGTTGGGGCAATGACAGGTGCTGCTACACGCAATACACGAGATTTAATTCTATCGATATCAGTTGCTTTACGAAGGCTGATCTTGCTAAGAATATTAAGAACTTGATCACTCGTTATGTTCGGAGTACAACAAAAGACCTCTTGGTTTTTCTTAGACAAAACAAAATTAACTAATTTCGAACGGTCAAAGCTTAATTGCTGTAAGGTAGATTTCAACTTGTCAGCTATCGTAGAAACGTGTATGTTGAATTTATCCGCAATTTGTCCTGTATCTTCAGTAGTCGAATCCCCAATCTTTCAAGAACACGGTTTGCCTACGATCTAACTGGAATTGCTTTGAATCTAAGTCAAAGTAGTTACAGGTAAAGGAACGCAAAGAGTTTTTAACCTTTTCTGTAACAAAGTTACCATCCTTGAATTGTTTGAGTCGGTCAATCTGGTCTCAAAGGTTATCCACTAAGGACGTCATTTCTAAGTTGCTGGGTCGTGTCGCAAGGACATGGCGTAATCCAAGTTTGATCTGTTCTTCCGAGAGCTCTTAGTCAGATTCAAAACCGTTTCATTTGGATTGTCTTGTAGTCCGTCAATGGTCTTTTTAAGAGATAAAAGAACTCCACACAAGTGCTGTAGCACGACATTTTCTTAATTGTTCTTACGCCCAACACATCGCTGATCTCAACGTCTTTCATGACAATCTTAACACTTCCTTTCACGTGCCAACTAATCCGACAAATCTTATCTTTAGTAATTGTAAGATTATTCACTCTTGTAAATCAAATAAACCCAACCAGTTACTTATAAGGAGAAACTTTTCATGATAATCTGACACAGCCAAAGTCAACTGAAAAATGTTGACTCGAACTGAATCTGAACTCGCACCTTCGGTTAATAGGCGACGACATTGTCCTAGGGATGTATATATAAAGATAGCAGTTAGTTTGCTTACCAGTTGGTTTTGACAATGATTTTGTGATAGAATAGAATAATCACCGCAACCTTGTCTCTGCCTTGTCTTGTTTCATAACTTGAATAATAAGCTAACAAGATGACGTTTTTCGGATTATGTTTTTTTCTTTACTTTAAAAGCTTTAGAGAACATAGCAATACCTACACCTACAAGGAGGCTTGTCAAAGATCAATAACTGCAAAAGTTTGAATATATGTCATGTAATCGATAGCTGAATTATGACTTACCGAAACACTCAAACATTGAAAAAGAATCTTAATGCTTATCGTTTACGTCTTGTGACCTCTTTAGACAACAAATTTACTTAAAAGTCAATGGATTTTCCGGTGAAAATATATTACAGTCATTCAACGTTAGTTAATGTAACGGACATCGTAAGTTATATCTTTGAGATGTAAAGGTCGTCTACATATCTTTATACCAGACCTAAATTTTTTGAAAAGCCAAGTGACCAGATATTTTGTCGCACATAGAGTGGTGATGACGGTAGTAATAATTTTAAACATTTAAGTTAAGCTTATTTGACTATGTCCTGTTATTTGTTTGGAGTATCACCGTTAACAGAGCTGTTAAGCCACAATAAGTTAAATCCATTCCAAGCTTCAACCCAAATAAACAAAAACGATGATAGAGTCAGTAAGCATTTTAGCGGAGAACGTATCATGCAGTGTAAAGTACTGTAAAGTTCATCTTTACGCTGATGATACTCTTTTGTATTTTGAAAGCAACTCTGTACAAATTATTGAAACTGTTTTGTTCAAGGATCTTAAACATATTGTTGGATGGCTGAACCAAAACTATCTCCTGTTAAATGGACATAATAGAATACATGTTAACAAATTTTTTGCAGAGGTGAAGAAAATCACGCTTGAGGAGACACGAAAAAACCAAGAAAAAGCAAGTCAACCATCCATGCATCCTTGCATCTATATATATAAACATAGATACACAATGCAAAAATTTTTCACCCTCGCCACCACGCGTGTAACAGAACTCCACGTGCGTCGAGATTAGTACCCTCGCACGGCGTTTGGTACGGTGGGTGAGGGGACAATACTAGTGATATAAATATATTTAATCGTAAATTTGAGATTGGTTGGCAGTAAACAATAAATACAGACACGCATACTTATGATATGAACTTATGTCAATGCAGAAATCGTCATGAAAATGACAAGAGATGTTGGAATACATTTCCAAAATTTTAGTATTGTTGCCATTCATTCATTCTTAGGGCATTTTCTAAATGTATATCTAAAGTATAGATGAAAATATTGAACATATACGTTTGGATAAGAAATCTGACTCCGATAGACTGAGACAACTGAATTACACAGTAACAAAATGCTGATATTTTGAACAAAACACCACTTCACGAGAATGAAGCCTGTATTTATAGCAAACCATCGTCTTTGTAATTTCTGATCATCAACCGTCCTGTAATATGGAAAAATGACTGGGCCGTCTCTTTGACGACCCAAAGCAACTGTCAGTACAATTGCAGCCAGAGCCACAGCCAGAACCTGATCATCAACAGTCCTCCAATATGGAAGAATGGTTGGACAGTCTCTTTGACGACCCAAAGCAACTGTCAGTACAACTGCAGCCAGAAACACAGCCAGAGCCTGATCATCAAAAGTCCTCCAATATGGAATCATCAGAGATCCATGAACTTTTTTAACTTATAAAGGGTGGACGACAATTTATATCAATTTGGTGAATAATAGCAAAATATATGTTTTACTAAGACTCTATGTCGAATCTGTTTTCGTGTCGGAAGGATGAAAATAATACCTAGAGCGGGATTCGAAGCCACGTTTTCTAGGATAATAGCCGCAGTGTCCTAAACCACTCGGCCATCCAGCCAACTCAACACTTTATTTTTTATTTTCTCGAATAAATCACAAAACATATCTGAAAAGCGGAACTTCAGAGACAAGTCACGACCAGCCGACAACTTAAAAAAGTATAAAATAAAACATATTCATAAAGGGACCCAATAAGTAAGTGATAACATTTAACACCAGAGTTTAGTAGTTTGACGAATTGCTTACGGGAAAAGCCATGTTTTTGATTGAAGTTCTGAAATAATCATTGGTAATCATATGAGCAGTATATAGAAGGGCGGTTCTGAGACGCGGGGTGCGGGGCGTGCTATTTTGCACCACCCGTGACGTCATCTGGTGTAGAGGATTTCTTTTGTATTTCTAAGGCTGTTCTATATAGCACTGAGTTCGACAGAATTGTGGGACAAGATATTTTTGGTGACTTCACCAATTCTCTGCCATTATTTGTAGTTTGCGCAGAAGTGATAGTGATTTTTAATTTGCGAGATAGGGGGTGACATTTCGCATTTTTAGATTTTTGATTTTAGTTCTTAGTTATGTCGTTTTTATATTCATACACTGCAGTAGCCTTGTAGCAAGGGTAATGGCGTGTCATTAAAAAAAAAGAATGAACCAAAACGGCCCATTGGATAAAAAGTTATGTCAAAAAATGTGTCCTCAAAAAAACCATTAACTACTTTTGACTGCCACTGTACTTTTATAAATTTTCCTGTCCAAATTAACCCTTGGTATGGGCTTTTTGGAAGACTAATTGGCAAGGTACTTGGTCCTGCTAATAGTGGGGACAATGCTGAAGAGATCACCTAGGCAGACGTAAATGAAGGTGTCTATACTTCTCTCAATTGCGTTAATTTAAGTTTTAGCTGTTATTTTTGTCAATTGTGTGTTTACTTAGCTGTGCTATCTCTCGAGGACTTAAATCCACTGAAGCAACCTTTTCCAACTGAAGTGAGTAATATTGCAGACAGTAAAGATTTCAACAAACAACTTAGCGAGTGATGTGTCATATGAAAAGTATGAAAACGGTTGTAAAATTACGCGGGTTTTAATCATAATTATATAGAATCGGAAAACGATAAATATAGGATAAGACACATACCAAAAAATGTCATCCTGAGACTTAATAATCAAGTTAAAACAAAATCAGACAAGTTAAATACGGTGGTATTTCGACTGTATTTTAGAGTCATCATCCCATAACGCAATTCAATGGTTTGAATCTTACCTTCAGTTATAGAATGCAGCGTACGTCGCTTGATAACAAGCTGTCGGATGTTCTACCCATTTCCCATGGTGTACCTTTTGTATTTATTTCTTGTCAAGATTGAATAAAACCGATTGGATTATGCTGTTGAGACGGAAGACTACTCTAATAGCTTAATCGCTAGCTTCTCAAATAATCACGTGCTACTAATGTCAATCATTCTTAGCTAGTAATTCGTACAGGTACTAATTACATTATTATTAAGATACAACATCCCTCCCTTGATTTTAGTTAGTTTCTTTATTCTGATTAAAGTTGGTTGGAAACGAATATCAACATGTTCATTACTTCGCCTTAAATGTTTGCTTTGAGTCCATTTCTAAGTGTGTAGCTCTCAGTAATAACAGTCCGGTCTTATTTTATCCCTAGATGATGTACGTAAACTTTCATTTACTCTTTCATTCTGGTTCTCGTTTCTATCCGCTTGAATCTCTTCAGTTTGGTTTTCTTCTTGGTATTCGATCTGCCGAGTTCTGTTGTGGTTCCCCTAGAATTTCTTCTTCACGATGGTGTTGCTTCCTTTCGCATAACTTTATGTGAGATAAATGTCTATGATGCTGTGTTCCGTATTTGTCTTTCAGAACGATTTAGGTACCATTTATCTCGACAATTTCCATTGGATCAGGGTTGAATCTTCATGAATATTTGTTGCGACGTTTTTGGGTAATAAGGCCTTTATTTCCTTCGAGATTTCTTGGAATTGCTTTGCGTTTCTGACCGGTGTATTCATATGACTTCTGTTTCTCCATTGAATCTTTGTCGCTCACGTCTTCTATTTCCATATGTGTCTGTTAAGTGGGAAGTTTGACCTTCATTTCTCTTTTCAGGAGTAAGGAAGAGAGTATCTATTCAGATTTATGAAAACAGTCTATGCTTCGGGTATATACCAAAAAGGAACACATTCATACTCGTGGAACCCACGAGCGGATGGACAGGTGTGGGTGGGACTCAGCAGAAACTACTCCCGTAAATTCGCTGTCTCCGTGGGGGGTAGGGGATTAATAAATAATCTGCGATTAGTCACGTATTAAGGTTCAAGGTTCATTGCTATGGCTGTCTAAATACCAGTCATAACTGTAATAATAACGAGAAACTAATTGTTTTGCACAGATGATGTTGAGGAATCCAACGAAGCAAGCGGATCAGTTGGAAAACTTGGTAAGCAGTAATAAAGTAAATTAAAAGTGAAAGGAAAAGTAAAAATAAAAGTAAAGTAGTGTACTGGGATCAGTTGTTAAAAGGACGGCTAATACTAATCCTGGGTTAGTAATTAATCAGTTTTAGTTCCGGATATTTTGGTTGACCAGTCCAATTTAATTTGAAAACAAATCGTTTCTGGGTCCAACCAAAGTCTGCAGAGAAAACTTATAATTTTTATTTACCATATCCTAAGAATTTGTCCTTAAAGTTTTCGTTAATCGAAGAAAAAGCTACTCACCTTTTTAACAACCGAATCAGAGGGTTGGGCAAGTGTGTATTTTATGGCAATTTTGCTTACGGAATTATGTGATAACTAATGCAGATAAGATTTTAGCTAGTTGTTTTGTTATGATTTTATACATTTTTAGCTTCTGTCTATTAAATCCTCTGTAATCGTTATGTAAATTTTTAAAAATGGAAGCTTGGTGTGAAATAATACCTATTTCGTACACTGTTGGAAAACATTAGCTTGGGCATGTGAGGGCACCGTAAAACTCAAGGATCAAAAAGACTGTTAGAACGCTTTCCCGTTTTAATTAAAAGTGTTTCTTCAATTTTTAGCGTATTTCTATATTTTCATGAAATTAATTTTACTGCAAGAAATACGAATACGCGATCACTTCTCGGCCACCCTGCATCATATCCCTTGAGGATGTAAACGAATTGGGACATGTTTGTGGAGGTTGATCGTCCAGGTTAGTGTAGTCTTGAGAAAGACTGTTGGTGAAAGTGACTGACGTTTCGACAGCCTTAGCGGCGGTCATCTTCAGAGTCAAAAGGAGAGTAAATGTCAGGTTCGCCTGTATTTGTATCAGATACAAAAACAGGCGAACCTGACATTTATGTCACAAATATGTCACGATTCTCCCAGGTTCAAACCATTTACTTTAAACGAATTGGGGAAGTTTCATCCCCGTGCGGGGCTGACGTCACTATGTACCTGATTGGCTAATTCAGTAACGTAGGCAAAACATGTAGCACACACGATCGCAAAAAGTTTATTTGCTTTTACAATTTGTTTCGAATATTATGAATAAAATCTTGGTTATTTTCAATTCAAAGAAATTCGACTCTATGTCATTACAAAATTAACGTGACAGAAATTTCAGAGATTGCCTAAACGAAGTATTCGTGACTGGAGTACTGTGAACGTTCATGGCTGAAATAATACAATATTGCAAGTACATTGTAACTGGGGATAACAGTTTTGCTAGAATGTTTATAGATGTCTTCCGGAATCTTCATTTCAGGTGTTTAAGAACGGACACATTAGTGATGTAATAGTTACGCAAGGCTATAACACGTTTTTACTGAAATGGAATTGCTTGCCAGAGACGAGGAAGTATCAATCCTAACCCTGAAGAGTGCGTACAACTGGTTGAGGGTACCAAAAAACAATGCTTTGCACTTTTCTTTATCCCCTATATTTTTTCTACCTATTGTCGGTCGATGTTTGGCTTTCTTTCCGCAAAACCTTGACTTTCAAACGAGCATCAAATATCCTTGTACTGGCATATACTTTGCTACAGTCGCACCCTATATATTGAAGCCAAATGCTTAGTAGTTGCTTATTGTGCATTGGTACGTGATAGATAATTAAATTATTAAATAATTATTTGTATATACATACATATACATATTTGGAGATCTATCCTAAAGATTTGGAGTTAAAATACGAACACTTAGGTACCAGCGCTACATTACTTGAATTTGACATCACGGTTCGGGATGACATTTTTGTGTATAAGTTGTATGATCATAGGGATGCTTTTCCGTTCTTGATAGTTCGTATGCAAAATCTTTCGAGCAATATTCCCTCAAGCATTTTTTACGGTGCAGTATTTTCGGAATTTTTGCAAGTTGCTAGAATATTATTTGCCGATTTTATACCAAGAGCTTCTCAATTATATCGTAGGATATGTTTACAAGGTGGATCAAAAGCCAAACTAAATTTGCAGATAGGATAAGCTATTAGAAAACATCCTAGTGCTTTTGAGAAATTTACTACAACACCTTAACATGTAGTAAGTAAAATAACAAACCATGGTGGGGAGGTGGCAGTTGATTACTGCTGCTGGGGGGCCAAGGTTCTATGACTATTTTGTCATTAAACCTCCGAAATAGTCACCTTGGTAGACAACTGATGAGCCCTTTGTGATTTGTTTCTGATTGATGTTTTTGTACGATTGCTTTGTTAAATAATTGATGTGAACTTGTATTTAACCATTAGTGAAAAAAAAAAAACAGAACAAAAAACCAAACAAAAAAGAAAAAAAAAAAAACAGAACGAAAAACACACAAATTCCTTGAAAAAGATGCTGTATGTTTTGAAATATAGGACTGTTTCACAAGTGGGGGCAATTGCTTCCATTCTTTCCTGGTTGAGCCCCATACAGTTTTCCACTGATAATTACGACATTCGTTGTAAGACTAGTTTAGTTATTTGTGGTCTACCTAAACCACACATTTTTAATTAAGTTATTCTGTCCTTCACCCAAGATGACTATGTTTTTTGTCCTGTGAATCTCTGGGGTTGAGTTGAAACGATCTATATGAGTTCGTTTTTGCCCTATGGACTTGCAACGTATCAGACAAAGCTTAAATTTTTCTTGGAAAAGCCTATACATATCAAAAATATGCAATAAATAACAGCAGTCCAAGTCCAACTAAAGATGCTCCGACCTTCATTTAAATGCACTTTTTCGGTCAGTTTTTCAAAGTTAGGATACCTTTTCTGATGGATATACTGTAATGAGTAGATGAATTCGCTATTCAGTGAAACATTAGCCGACTAAACGTAGTAAGAGGACAGTGCTGTCGTTCCTTTGAATAATCAAAATTGTGCAATGGACACATGTTGTTTGCTGAATAGGAGTTATCCTCTGGTGACAAGTTAACCAAACTTTGAAAATCTTTGAATAAGAAATTGAAATTGTTTTGCCATGTTTGTATAGCGTGATGCAAACACGAGGAGAAGGTTGAGAGAATTTGAATTATACAGTCGCTTGAGAGTTCTCGCAACCTGTCCGAGTATTTGCATCAGGTTATATTAACAGAAGAAAACAGTTTCTATTTCTTTAATAAGACGAGCAAAGAACTGAGCAATAATAATTGTGAATAACGAACTCAATTTTCAATATCAAATGGCAATTTCTTATAGATTCGTAAACTAATCAGAAGTTCTAATTCGCGCCTAGAAACAAATTCTGGAGTCAAGCGGCGCTGTGATGTTAAAACCGTGTTTGCATTGCCTGGTATAAACAAAGTAACTGACCAATCACTGCATTCCCTTCTTCAGCTACGCCCAGCATCCTGCCCATTCTTTCTCTATCTTCTAACCATCTTTCCAGACTTCTTTTCCCTAAATTCAACTTCCACTCCAACTTCACGCAGCGCTTGTTCTGCTTCCCTTTTTAAGCTCTTGTATTCGCTGTTATGCTCTCTCTTCCAGGCAATCCTTATTTAGCGGCTTGTGCTAATAACCATGTACGATGCTACCCGCACCTTTGTTTCCTTATAAACCTGCCGCAGGCTCTTCAAGCTGCGCCGTCCATCCTGTCTCTTCAGGTAGAACCTCTCATTATTTGTCTGTCGGATCAGCATACCTCTCTTGCGTAGAATATACTTCACGAACATGTCAAGGTCATGTAACTTCTTCTGGGTGAACTGGCATACATTCATGGCGTAGACCGCAACCGGGATGACTCTGCAATTGATCGTTGTCATGAGATTCTTATCATACAGCTCAAGCTCTACAAGTTTCTCCAACCTCTTTCGCATTTCTTCTTTGATTCTCTGCAATACTTTCTCTTTGTTTATCTACTTCCCCTGCTCTATTCCAAGGAATTTGTAGAACTCATCCTTCTCTGGGTCCAGCGCCTCTGCCCTCTCTTCCAGTATAGTTAAGCCCTCGCCTTTAGTCATCTTACCTCTTCTAAATACTATCTCCGCACATTTCTTCACCCCGTACACTGCCCCTGTATCGTCGCTAGCTTTCACGATTATCTCGTTAGCAGCTTCCATCTGTTTATGACTCTCCTGGTAGGTCTTCAGGTCATCAATAAATAAGCTGGGCGTCCTGTTCGAGTGCTTTTCACGGGGGGTCCCATCCTATATTCCGTAGTTTCCTCCAATAGCATTGTAACTGGGACCTCAGTCAGAAAGAATCCTACCGGCGAATAACTGTCCCATTGTAAAAAACCACACCGTATTCTAATCCATCTACTCTTCACCTTGTGATTTCCAGCGTTCAACTCCAACCGTGTCTTTCAACTGCTCATTAATTTCCGTAGCACATTTATAAGTGGCTTAGGTACACCCATCCAGTCGTACGCCATCATCATCCAGTCAATGTGAACTTTGTCCTACGCCTTCCTGTAGTCGTAAAACGCGACTGCCAGGTCCCTTTTGCGTTCTCTTACCTGGTCCATTATACACTTATCAATAAGTAGTTGGTCAACCGTACCCAACACTCCTTCTGAGGCTCCTAGTTGTCCTTCATTCCATATCTCGTTACGTCGAGCATGATCTCTCATGTACCGTCTTATTATACCAGTGAATAACATGTACGAAGTATTTAGACAAGTTATCGGTCTGTACTCTTTCTCAAATAACAAGTCCTCGGTCTTCGGTAAAAGGACTGCCCTGCCTAAAGTCACCCATTCCGGAATGCCCTCTGGATCTTCATTCCAGCTCTTCATTGTTCTTTCTAAAGTCTTCCAGGTTCCACTAAACTTCTTCCACCAAAAATTCTGGATTCCGTCAATACCAGGGGAGGTCCAATTCTTCCTCCTCTTTATAACTTTCCCAATGGCCTATTCACTTATCTCGATATCCTGTACATCCCTGATCTTCTTTCTCAACTCTTCCTTGATTTTCTCTATCCACCGTTGTTCAATAGTAATCTTCTCCTCCTCCCACATGCCTTCCCAAAAATTCTACGAATTTCTCCATTGCTGGGGGCTCACCTTTAAATTCCTTTGTATTGTTCACTTTCTTGTAGAAAACCCCTTCATCTGTTACAAACATTGCGTTACTTTTTCTTCTCTTCCTCTTCTCCACTGCTTTCAGCAATATCACTTTCTTCACTTTCAGTTCATCCAACCACTTCTCCGAGGCCTCCACAAGCTCCTGCGTGCCTGCTGATCCTCCTTCTACATACTTTCTCAGTTCTTGTGAGATCCTCACTTCTTTCCTCGTTGCTTTTCTTTGTGTCCTCCTGCGGTAGAGCTCATTATCCACTCTCGTTGTTCTCTGTATTAGTGTCTTAATCTGTTTGCATAACCTCCTTTCTCTTCTATTTCCTTCTCCGTTCAATTTCCTTCCTATGCGCGGGACTCTCATCTTGGCATTCAATTATCTTGCTTTTGCCCTTCCCATGGCATTAACTGCATCTGCGATCTCCTCCAACCTATTGGTACTTTTCAGGTATTCGCCAAGTATCTTATTTGCACACTTTGCTATTTCTGTGTACAGTTTTCTTGAGTTTCGGAAGTCTGTTCCTTTCATCGATGTTGGTCGCATTTGTTGGTGTTAGCTGCGCTAATTCCGCTGTGAAAACCTCTCTTAATGCTTCTTCTCCCTCTGTCCCAGCTGCTTCATCTGCTTCTGTCCCTCTATCTGGTTCCTGCTCCACTTCCTTCTCCGACACGCCTACTACTCTTACTGTCTCCTCCAATTCCCCATCGTCAACTCCTGCCTCAGGTTCCCTCCTCCTCACGCTCCCCATTTCTTTTTCTCACCAAGAAAAGGTTCGCAATCTGTTTCTCCTTCGTAAATCTAGCAGCATTATCTCTCGACTTTTGATCTTTTAACTTCCTTCCAAACTCCCGTTCCCATCTATCACCTACTCTCTTCATGAGACCAAATTCACCTTCCCTTTCCTCCGTATCTGTTTCAACCAGTCGAACCTTGAATACTCTCTGGTGGTGCCTCAGACTCAAGCTTCTCTGATCGTCCTTCTAGCTGACCCATTACTTCCTTCTCTAATTTGAACCTCCTGGCATTATCCACTAGGTTCTGGGATGAGACGGTCTTCTTTGTCCTTGCTTTATTTGACCATCTCTTTTTAACACGCTTCATGAATCCGCTTCCTCTCTCTCTCTTTCCTCAGTTTCTATCTTGACGAGTAGTACTTTCTCCTGCAAAGTCGACTCCGGCCTCTTCCCTCTTCCTTAGTTGTTTATGGGTGCTCTAGTAATACTCTCAGCTTGCACTACATTTGTTCGTTCTAGAGCAGGCTTATCAAACATGTGGCCCGCAGGCCGCATGCGGCCCTTCATAAAGTCAAATGCGGCCCTTTGACAATTAAAATTTTATTGATTTTTAGTCTGTATTATGACCCGGCCACGCTGAGCATAGGCTGCGCTTGTCGTACACGCGCTGTACCTGTATAGCACGTGTACGTTTGCAGGCCCTTATGCGGCCCCTGTGACAATATGTATTGGCAATGTGGCCCATAGACACTTTTCAGTTTTACATGCCTGGTCTAGAGCATCTACTTCTAAAGTTATAGGTCGATTCATGATTCTACATCCCAGCAGTTCATATATGGACTTAATACGCACGATCTCAAGCTGTTCTTTCAGAAAAACTTTCTGAGTCCCTGACGGGAATCGAACCCGTAACCTTCTGATCGCTAGTGAGAATTGAGGTGCGTATTAAGAACATAATAACCAAGCTTCCACAATTTCATCATATATAGACTACCAGTAAACTTTACATGCACGGGAATGTTCAGTCATCCTAAAGTTGCCCGGCTCATCAGGTGAAGCATTTCTTAAAACAAAGGTTCTACACCTCTGTGAGTTGTACGTTCGCGACCTGCTGTCGTGTCGGCCTCCGTTCTGGCATCCCCTCAGCAAGTAACTTCGCCTTGGGATGACGGGTTTTTCTGTCGAGGCTTTCCTTCCCTTAGACGATTGCCATACGCTAACGAGCTCCATCACCCCGGGTTTTCTGTTACGGTTTCCTTATAGTGCAGTTTTCCTTCTCCTAGATAGGTTGCGTTCACCACGGCTTAAGAGCCCCATTTCCCCTTCCTGTAACCCTAGGTAGGGGGGCTTGAGGGTCCTATCACTTGCCCAAGGTGAACCCTCAGACTAGTGGAGGGAAGAAGTCGTCTTTTTTCTCCATTGTAGACCGGCTAGAGGCACGATCTAGCCACTGCCCTTAAGATCTAGCCACTGCCCTTAAGATCTGGCCACTGCCCTTGAATCTTATTCAATATCTATTATTATTATTATTATCATCATCATCATCATCATCATCATCATCATCATTGCTTTTCCGCACAGTCCATTTAAATGAACCGGACTGAAACTAGAAGCAAGTTGCTACCCGCAACCTAAGGTCCTAGACTTGTATGTCCTTCGTGTCCATAACCCTTCGAATGATTTTTGGTGTTCCAAGTAATACTGTCTCTTGCAGCATTTCAACTGGTATTGCTGTCCCAATCTTTTCCCAAAACCCTTCGAGTCTTTTTGATATCGTTCCCAGGGCACCAACAACTATTGTTATGACTTCCACTTGGTTTAACGTCCATATTCTCGATATTTCCATTTTTAAATCCTGGTATTTCAAAATTTTCTCCAATTCCTTCGTTCCCACCCTATTATCTCCAGGTACTGCTATGTCAATGATATACACTGTGTTCTTTTCTTTGTCCAATTATAAATAAATCAGGTTTCCTGTGTTCTATTTCATGGTCACATTGAATATTGAAATTCCACAATAATTTATGATGACTATCAGTGGCGTAACTGAGGTTTTTGTTAGAAGGGGAAACGAAAACCTAATTTTGTCGACAAACTTTATAACATTATGTTTCAGATTGATTATCCTTGGAATTACCTAACCCTGCGAAAGGGTTAGAAGGTGCACCAAGAAATTTATACGGAATTTGTTTACAATTTAAGACCAAAGTCTTATGATAGTTCAAATTATGTTTATTGCGATAGTCGTCGTCAAAAATTTACTGCAAACCAAACAACGAACCTTTCGTCGCTTTTTCGAAGGACACGTTGACATATCGATGATTTCTTAAAACGATTAAATGGGCTGATCACGTTTTTCCCGCAAAGTTCTCTCGACTGCAGCGTGTCTTGTATTCCAGATCCAAAAAGTGACACCTATCACTAGCGCATTGTAAACAAATCAACACGATCAGCGTACTGCTTCATTCTACTTTGCACGAAAAGAGCACGTAGCTGAGCTGTCTGGCTCATAAAATCCGGCGAAAGGAATTCGATTTAATTCAGTCTTTAAAATATAATTAAAGTATATTGCTTTGAATGCCGCGGCCGTAAGCAATATAAATAATTTGTTTAAAAGAGCTTCTAAAAACTCTACCTAATAAGATACGAAATAACCATTTCAGTTATTCCCGACAGAGCAAATTTTTCCGACGAAATTTTCTGAGGGGAGAACTCGCCCCCCCTGTCTTCAAAGTTACGCCACTGATGACTATTTTTTAACACCCCTTGTGGTTGGTGTTCATACCATTTGTTTGCATGTTCCAAGTTGTATTTCCTACACAATGGCCAATGGACTTTACAGCCTACATTATCATGTCTACCCTTATACTCCCCTTGCGCCAACTTACAGCATTCACTATACATTTCGGTTTCTATTATATTGCCTGGCCTCACATACTCCAGAAATGGCTCAACCCTGTGTTTAACATACCAACCCATACTGTTTTTCTCTCTTTGAATATTGCTTTCAGCACTAATAAGTCTACGTCCACCTCTTCTCGTTGGTATATAAATTCTGTTAATATCGCTCTTCGGATGTAACGTCCCATTCATTGTCATAAGTTTCCTTGTCCGTCTGTCCGTCACCAATAAGTCATCTTTATTCCATCTTATTCCTCCGCTATATCTAAGCAGCGAAATGTTGATGGCCAATATCTTATTTCGTCCGTTCAATTTTGATTTAAGCACAAGTTTCAGTCTCCTTATATACCCCTTTCTTAATATTGTCTTTATTTCCTTTTCCATGACTTGGTTACATTCCAATATTCCTGAGTACTTGTATCCGTCTTCATCCATTTGCTTCATTACCTTGCCATCAGGCAATATTATACCATAACACTCAACTGCTTTCCCTCTCTTTAGTATTAGTACACCGCATTTCTTTATACCAAATTCCATTCTGACATCTGTGCTAAAAAGGTGCACGGTCCTTACCAGCGAATCTATTTGGTCACGAGATTTCCCATATAATTTCAAATCATCCATGAACAACAAGTGGTTGGCGCTTTCTTATTGGCTGAATTCACTATACCCTCCAAATAAGTAGACTCAAATTTCTTGTTTTTATTGGTACTCTTGCCCTTAATTCTAGTCCTTAATTCTGATAACCCTACTCCTCACCCTAATTCTAACCGTATCCTAATCCTTAGCTTTTAGGTTAAGGTTATTTAACCGTGTCTTAATACTTAGAAATTAAGTTAGCAACCTATCGAAGATTCATAGATTTTGTGAAGAAAATGAAGCTTACTGAAAATTGCTGTTGGCCACGTTGATCACCAGTTCTCAAATATTTTTGTTCCTCTTTATTTTAGAACGACACGAAGACGTGTCCTGCTAATGACATCTTTTTGATCAATTTTTTTTTTTCCCAGATGAAAAGCTGCAAGTGACCAATGCTGTCGTATCAGAAACGCTAAAACACGGTAAAAAGAAAAACAATCGTATATCATTACTGTTCATAGGTCAAGATGGTGTGGAAAAAACGTCTCTGAAGAAAAGTCTTCTAGGTGAAGAGTCAAACGAAAAAGAACCGAGCACTGTTGGCATCGAGTTCGATGTTGTTGAAGTAAATGATAATGATAAATCCAAACCTTGGAAACGTTCATCAGATGACCGGTTTATAGCATCTGAAAACTATGCTGATGGTGTCCTTGGAAGGGAAATAGCAAAGAAAATGGCTGAAAATAAAGAGGGACCAAATACAGGCAGAGCTCGAAATGGAGAGCAAGCTAGAGGTGACGTTGGCACTGCAAATCAATCTAAAGGTGAAAGTGGTGACGGGATTAAAGATGAAGGTGAAAATAGAGCTAACGATGGAGTGGGACTGCGAAGTAAAAATGGAGCTGGAACTGGAATTGGAGCTGGAAGTGAGCCCCGTAGCGACCAAGACGGACGTAGAAAGGATAGCAAAGGAAAAAGCAACACGCAGAAAAGAGTTGAATTCACAGATCATTTAAAACGCAAGATTGAAGAAGAAATAAAAAATATCGAACATTATCGAGATGATACCATGGACACACTTAGATTCATGTTGGGAGACGTTGGTGGCCAGTCCGTTTACTATGACGTGCATTCGATGATGCTGAGGTTGAGAACGCTATTTATTCTTGTTGTTGATCTTTCAAAGTCCCTTGGAGCCATCGCACAGCCAACCTTTGTGGATAAGGAAACGAAGAAAGAGAAAGATCTCGGTAATCCTCTGAAAGAAACGAATTTAGACTATGTGACGAGATGGATGGCAGCCCTTCGCAATCTGAACCCATGCAATAAAGAGGTTGGAAAGAGTTCCGCTCAAAGTTTAAAGGAACCCAAAACTATTTTAGTTTTCACCAAACCTGATAAATGGAGGAGTCACGAAGAAGTGGAAAGGAAGCTGAAAGAAACCACTGACGTTCTTGAGAAGACCCTGGAACGTACTGGTTGTGCATCGTTGATCGTCGGGAAGTATGTTATTAAGAACAAGGTGCCAAGGAACTCTGATGAAGCCAGTGAACTAGAAGCCCTACGAACGAAAATCTTTGAAACAGCGCAAGATATTCTGAAAGCTCAAGAAGAAACTCCCGTGAGCTGGCTAATGTTAGAACGTGCTCTTGATACCGTGAGGAGGTCTGAAGACGTAAAAGACCATCCGTACATCACGCTTGATGAAGCTAGGGAGCTTGATAAAGAACAATCAAAAGTGATCGAAACGTTCAGCGAGGCAATGAAATTCTTACACGACGAGAACATTATTGTCCATTTTCACGATGATCCAGCCCTTAAGAACCTAGTTGTTCTTGATGCAGCGTGGCTTGTAAAGCTATTTACAGAAGTACTCACCGTTGCTCCACATCGTTCGTCTCCGACACCACTTTCACTCGCATGGAAAGACCTGACGGAGAAAGGCGTGCTCTCCTTCGAAAAACTTCCCAATCCGTTAGTAAAGAAGAAAGCGTTGAAGGATATGATGGTTCGGGTAGGTTTAATCAGCCACTGGAGAAAAGATGTCTATCTAGTCCCATCAATGGTGACAAGAAGAAGGGAAGAGAGCGACATTCATAAGATGTTGTCGTCCTGTCTTCAGCCATCACTATACATTGATTTTTGTGGGGATTCCATCCCCCTTGGAGTTTTCACGCGATTCATGGTGGAATTGTTTAAATGGGCTCGGGGAAAAGTTGAAGACGACGACGACGTGAAAATGCCTGAATTTTTGTGCAATTACTGCCGTATTTTTAAGTGTAAAGATGGCATTGCGTATTCCGTGATCCTGGTCAGGCATATATCTCGTGTTCAGGTTGCCATATCAGGTATGAACCTCTGAAGTTTTCCTTCATGATATAAACTGGTAAAGATGGAGTGTTTAACTCAATGAACAGACTAGTGAGTTAAAAGTTGTACTGTTTTTATTTCTTTTCAGTAAATGATGTGGGAAAAGACGCGTGGACTGATATTGCAAGGAATGTGTTGTCTATCCTTCAGGACGTAATGAAGAGAATTCAGTCAGATAATCCGAGCTTTAAAGGCATCCGATACGATTTTGGTTTCAAGTGCGATCTTTGCGGTGAGGAAAAGACGCCATGTTTGCGCCACCAGAAAGAAGGTTGTACCAACAATGACTGCGTGTGCATCCTGAGTCTTGAATGCTTAGAGAAAAAAACAACTTTTTGCGAGAGAAATAATGGTGGCAAACGGATTTCTTCCAGGCTCCATGAAACATTTTGGTTCAAACGAAAAGGTAAAATTTTCTTTCTCCCTCATTTCTACTGGTCACTAGTATCTTAATTTTGATGGTTATAACTCTTTCTCGGTGGGAGCTCTCCCTTTGACGAGCAAAATCGTCTGGCATTAGCCCTAGTAAAATAATCGAAGTCTTATGTTGTCGAAAAAGTGTTAAGGGCCAAAATATCTTAAATTATTCCCTTACAGAAAATTTGGTTCAATTTCACAAATTAAAATAGAACTTAATTTGTGAAAGGGCATCTATTCCATATGTGAAAAAAAATTTTATATTAGAATAAAAACAATTCATAATAATTATAAAAAATTAATTATTATTAATTATTAAACAATTAATAATAATAAAAACAATTCATACATGAAATACATGTTTCGTATACTAAAATTTCATATTTGAAAGTGAACCATGTCATTGGTCATGAGAATTAGATTTTTTAAATGTAATAATGTTCCGTTTTCATTTGTAAAGTGAAAACTTCATATTTGATATGATTCCATTTCCATACGTTTTTCACAAGTGAAATGACATGCAATTTTCGTAAGGTTAGCACGATAAAAAACTGACCCGCTTAAAATCATGTCATTTTGTTCCATTTGTTGCATTATAATTTGTCTTCTTATTCGATACAATATTAAATTTATGTGTTCGTGTAAGCCTGTGAGCCTGTGAGCAGGTTATCTTGATGTAAATGGTGCGATAATCAGAAAGGAAGGGGTTGATTGAGTCGTAGTATTCTGGTATGGAACGGAGCTTTTTTATAACGGGATTCAAAATAAGATCATCGATTATAGCGGCAACAAATCTGGTTCCTTAAACTGGTGCTGGGCTATAAATTCTGGCATCCAGCTCTATTCCAATAGTATATAACTCCCGCTTGCTTTTGGGGCTGTAATGATATGTCTCCCATACAAGATGGAGACAGCCAGATAGATCTTCAACCATGGGGCAGACTTTCTGTAGTTCCAGCAAGGCCAGTTTAAGTCTGTGTGCCATACAGTGGAAATCAATCAAGTGAGGAATATCTGCTCGAAGTTTTGCAACTATTCCATTTCTCTGTCCCATATTCACTGTTGCACCGTCAGCACAAAATCCAACTGTCTTTCTTTTCCACTCATCCTCTTCCATCCCCACTTTTGGAAATGAACTCTTGATCCCAGATACAATTCTATCTCTGTGTGAATGTTCCAAAACCTCCAAATCTAGCATTTTGTTTGTTGGCTCTCCAGTTTCAACGATACGTGCATGAATTACTTAATTATCTGAAACAGATCTATCTGTCGCCTCATCAATCATCAAAGAAATATAATTTGAATTCCGCAGAGCATTGGAATTACTGTGTCTAATTGTACTTGTCACTATTGACAGCATTTCTGCACATCTTCTATCATTCGCGTAAGGCGGTGTTATCGACAGGCCATTCTTTCTTTACAAAATCAATAAAGGTCTGACCTTTGTATGTGGTAGCTCTTCTTTTACAATGCAATACTCTCTGTTGAATTTCATCTTCAACTTCTCGGTGGCTTTTTCTTCATCCTTCTTTTCTATCGCAACAAACTGTTTTGCAATTTCAGAATCCTGAACGTGTTTCTCTTCGACAGAGCCGTCGAAATTCTATCTATCTATCTATCTATCTATCTATCTATCTATCTATCTATCTATCTATCTATCTATCTATCTATCTATCTATCTATCTATCTATCTATCTATCTATCTATCTATCAATAGTAGTTTCCGCTTAGGCTGAAAGACCAGCCAGCGTTTTCAAAACAGATAGCTAGTATTTCGTTTTACCGACCAAAATATTTTTAGGATTTCAAGTGTAACTTCGTTGACTGGATCCTTGTGTTGTGTAATCCCAAAACGTGCTAAAAACGGATTAAATTTCGTAGTTATCTGTATGGTGTATAAGTGTACCTCTTTCGGAATATAACTGTTCAGAATCCCTCTGGTAACATGAAGCTCTAGATTGCTCATTACTCGAAACATTTGACCGTATTACCGTTCCGAAAGCTAAGTACAGTTATAGCTGCATTTACTTCGCATGTCGTGTTCGATAAAAACTTCTCACGACACTAAGTCGTGTAAGATGTCATTACTGTTGTGATGCTTTTTTATGTGTGTTAGATATAAAATTTGCTTTAAATTGGTGTTTCTCAAGGGGTAGACTCTAAACACTAGTAACCTTAACCATTCAACTTATTCTTGATAGCTCAATGCCAAGAGGCCTTGCCTGATAATGATAAGATTACCGGTTTGATCCCCCGTCTAAGGCTCAGAAACAATTTCTGAGGACTTGAACCTCACGACCGTTCGCATGTCGTCTTTCGGACTGTGGAGAGCTGTTGTTGCACATTGTTTGTTTGATTTATTATAAGGTGGGGGACCAGTCTTCTGTCGTAAATTGTGAGGAAATATTAACAGCGTGCAACAAAACACGGAATAAAGCCTTGAAACATGTTCAACATTTTTTCTTGAAAAGGGGAACAACTTCTTGGAATCAGTTCTGCACAACAGTTAGTGTACTAATCTGGCTTCCCATCAACTGACCAGTGAGAACAAAGATAAGAGCAACCTACAGAACTTTAGTTTACTTGAATCATGTTCTATGCCAACTGAGCAATAAGATCAAAGTTTAATACATCCTACAACGTTTGGTTTACTGGTCTGATTTACGACCCACTTAACAATGAGGTAAAGGTTGACAATAAACCCATACATTTAGTTTATTAGTCTGATGTTCAACTGAGCAATAAGATCAAAGTTTAAGACATCCTACAATGTTTGGTTTACTGGTTTGATTTACGACCCACTGAACAATGAGGTAAAGGTTGACAATAAACCCATACATTTAGTTTATTAGTTTGATGTTCAACTGAGCAATAATACCAAGGCTGAGTAGAAACCACAACCTTTGGTTTACTGGTCGGATGATGTACCGTCTGAATTATCAAGCCAAATATGAAAATAACCCACGACTTTCAGTACTCATCTGATGTTCTACGAACTGAGAAGTAAGACCGAGTTTGAGAACAACTTACGACCTTTGGTTCGCCGGTCTGATCTTCGATTTACATAACTATTAGACTAAGGCTAGAAGCATATCAAAAGTTCAGGTTTGCTAGTTTAATTCTCTAACAGCTGAACTTAGTAATCTATGAGATTAAGGTTGAAAGATACGCAAAATTTTTCGTCTACGACTCTGATGATCTACTAACTGAGCTACGGCACTAAGGTTGGAAGAACTTGGATCGCGTGAAGATGCATCGTGGATTGACTTTCCGGCATTTAAGTTACTGCTTTCATTACGTGAAAAAGCTTTCTTGAGTTTCCAACGTAGCGTTGAGGAACGATGCCAACTTTTGAATGCAATCGTCCCTAGCAAGGTCGTTGTGTGACAGACATCCATCATTCAGACCCTTCTTTTCTTCGTTTTTGGGTAGTTAAACTCTTTGTTAACTCTGCTGTAACGCCAAATTTTAAGCCTGGTAGAAAGTTATGACTGTTTATTTTGTGTTGACATCAGAAAAGTTGAGCTCTATCTGTAGCAGTGGCTAAGGAATTTGGAACGTATTTGTAGTCATGTCTGTACATAGAGCGTCTAAACAAGCCCCATGTTAAACAGATAAAGTCTGAGTGATGGGTAAATTCCACATAATGATCTTTTTAGGAAATTTTGTATCCTATCTGAGTGCTGTTTTAAAGAGTTAAATTTTTTCATACTATGAAAAAGCTGCAGCAATTCTGAAGAAGTTACAGCTGGAAATTACGAGTTCATGACATTTACTATTGAAGCGCGAGGTTCTCAAAGTAAACTTACTATTTTAGTGGGATACTGCATCCATGGTCGTCATTTTC
Organism: Heliopora coerulea; assembly: GCA_030142905.1. Lineage (NCBI taxonomy): Eukaryota > Metazoa > Cnidaria > Anthozoa > Scleralcyonacea > Helioporidae > Heliopora > Heliopora coerulea. The sequence goes on along the minus strand of JASJOG010000191.1, from coordinate 470,570 downwards.
TCGAATTGAGTACCCTTGTGAAAGATGTTTCATTTACGCCGTTGCTATCTGTAAAAAAAAATAAGATTTGCGAATTCAAATGACAGCTAAAGTCAAGCTTTTCTCGACATAAAACTTGGACGAGTTGTATGAGATAATTGACCTCAAGAACATCTGTTAAATGGAAACATCAACAGGACGTAACTGAAAAATGAAAGATTCAGTAACATGAAGGACTGTCTAGCAGATATAAGGTATCTTATTCAATGAACAAATACATTCACTGACAAAATAAGCGCTGAACAACGCTTAAATTTTTGACGCCAGTTCTTGGAGTGAAAAGCAAACAACATTACGTCTGTTTTAGGAATGAATTTTTGTTTGGGTTTTTGAGTTGATATTATTTTGCAATTAATGCAAACAAAGCATTATCGATCATTACGACGAATTGAATACAAAATGTTCTGCAATGAAATAATTAGCTTAATTTCATTTTCACTGGAATAGTGCAAAGCAAACTTCCATTTTGGATATTTTTCTTTCATGGAAACATACGGATAACTCTTTCCAGATATCCATGTATCCTAATTAAACATTTTCACTCTTATATAAAACAGGACTTATGAAAACATACAAAGACAAAACTTGTAAAATTAACAACAATTGGCAAAGTTTACGCGTGGATCTGTAAGAGCTCACAATAACACTGATTAAAAACGAATTTGCAAAATACCTAATGGAAAGAATTGCAGAATCTTATACATGTTACCCTCACGAACGTTCGCCATCTTGTTTTGCCCGAGTCTTGTTGTCTCAACGTTTACTACAGCAATTAAAGTCATTTGAACTCTATGGGTCGTTCCTCGGCTCTTATTCACCTCAACTGGCGTGGTGGTAACGATCGGTCTAACCCTAGCAATTTTCTTTGCCAATATCGGCTCGAAAGCACAGAAAATTAGAGCCGAAACAGCGTTCAAATTTGCTAATTCAACACGATCCCTTTACTAAACGTTTAAGATGACTTCCACTCACAGGACTTCGAAACAATGGTGCCTCTCGAAAGTCGAGACGATCATCAGAATCAAGAATTGGAAGCAAAATTTGACACACACCCTCTTGTTGGACAATAACTTTGCCCCATTTGTAGCCGAAGGAGCTTCGTGGCAGAAGTAAACGAGAACCCAACTACTCAGAACTTTCGAAGATGACGGTGAAGCCATCCAGAAGCAAGACGATTCACCGTGCTCAGCAAAAAGTGACCTTTCTCGAACTTGTGTTTGGGCAAATCGCTGACTAAGCCCAATTATTTCCAGGAACATTCTAGTGAAAAATTCGACTTCGTTAGAATTTATATGGTAGATAATCAAACAACTTCCCTTTTTCGAGTGACTAGAGCTCATTTCATTGACTTTTCGGACACTAATTTAGAAGCCGACGAGCGTTCCGAGGACCTGTTCCAACGTTTGATGGCTTTCGCGGAAGACTCCCTACTGCGAACCAATGGCCTCAACCACAACGGTGAAACAATAACTGAAGACGAAGTACTCACGTCCACACTAGATAACCTAATGGTACCAACGTGGTCAAAGTTAATCCACCCTAGCCTGTTCCGTCTCGTTAAGTCACACTATGGAACCGAACTAAGATCTCGTACCCTAGCGTCGATCAAACTGGAAATATCACAAACAATTAGTTCCCTCCTAGACGAAATCGGTGCATTTGACGATGCCAAGATTTTCCACACAGCCGTCTCTACCGAGTACCGTGGCCATGCCAACAAAGGCATATACAAAGCAACCCCCAGGCGACCCCGGCAAGACAAAGTTTTCCCATTATGCAAGCAAGCAGGGCGCGCTCTGAAACATGCCACTTGCTGAGTAAGTGCGAGTACTTTCGGATAGCGACAGACAGCATATCGTCAAAGCAAGGCAGATAGTTGGCATCCTCGCAGTCAAGTCGGAAACCGACGACGACCTAGACATCAATGTCCTGACCCGCGACTCCAACCGTGGAAAATCAGGTGAAAGCACTGTAGTCTACCGAGTTCAGATCCGTCAGTCTCCATACTTTGATGTATTTTATAGCCATCACGTGACGCACATCAGAGTAGATAGCGGTGCAGCCGGCAACATGATACACCACTTAACTGCAAAAAGTCTCGTAGCTAACATTATATCCAGTGGTCAGTCAGTTCACCAAGCCGATGCCTCCTCTCAACTACAAGTACTTCGCGAGAAACGAATTTCCTTTACCTGTGACAACAGGGAATTCAAGTTCGAAGGCCTTATCGTGGGAAATCAAGATGTTGCCATCCTCACTGGTACGTCTTTCATGGAGGCAAATGACGTGGCTGTACGCCTGCCCAAACGAAATGTAATCCTCAAGAACGGCACTATTTACAAATACAGTTCTTCCTCCTGAAAAAGTTCCAGCACTGCTGCTCGCCGATGGTTTATACTCCACGCACCAATTCCTAAAACCATTTGGCTTGAAGAGTTCTTGGAAAGGAAACTTTCCAATGGTGCACAATCCGACGCCAAGTATACCATCGAACCACGCACCGATACCCCAAATGTACGAAGGCTCAAACCTTTGCATGTGTGCCGCAGTCCCAGTATATGTCTTTAGCGTTGCGAGGAAAATATGCATACCAAACCTGACAAACGAGCCACATAACTTGAAATGCAATGAACACTTTTGTCAGGTTATCCATGTCTTTGAACCCATGGAGGAGCTTGCAACTCAAGAACCGTCACAAAACCCAGTGACACGTCCATCCACCCACCCACCCATCCAACCAGCCACACAAGTCATTCTTTCCCCGTAAAAGTCGACCCCAACAACTTACTTCCGCAAGACAAAAGAGTCAACTTTCAATCACTGATCAAAGAACGCGACATGGTATTTGACCCAAACGTTAAAGGTTACACCGGAACAGCTAGCCCCTTCAAGGCTAAGGTAAACATGGGCTCCGTTGAGCGACCACAGAAAAAGATTAGCCTCTCTCGGTGACCCTGTGGAAAGCTGGTGGACCTTCAGAAAAAGTTTGACCAACTAGAAGAGATTGGTGTACTCAAGCACCCAGAAGATCTCAATATTGCTCTTGACAAACTCAATCCATCTTTTCTTGTTAAAAAGCCCAATAGTGGCTCTCGCCTCGTAATGGCCTTCACTGACGCGGGACGCTACGGTAAGCCCCAGCCCTCCTTAATGCCGGACGTTGACTCCACCTTTCACCAAACTGCACGATGGAAACAACTAATCACGGATCTAACCATCGCTTTCTACCAGATTCTCCTTATATCCAAATCGATGAAGTATTGCCGCGTAGTCAGCCCCTTCAAAAGTGGATGGGTCTACATTCGCTCCACAATGAGAATGCCTGGATCTAAGACCGCTTAGAGGAACTCATTTGATGCGTACTTGCCCATTTACTACAGAGTGTCGTTGCCAAACAGGCAGACGTTCTTTACTATGTAGGAAACACTTTCCAACAGCTCCACTAGAACTGTAAGAAAGTCCTCCAGGCCCTTTCAAAGTTTGATATCTGGCTCTCCACGTCGGAAAAGCTTATCAACTCGATGTCCACCAGTATACTTGGATAGATCTGGAACGCCGGTACTTTCCCAGCCAGTCCACACCGCGTCAATACCCTGGCCACCTGCTCCGAACCTGAGACAGTGGGCCGTATGGGATCCTTCATCGGAGCGTACAAGGTTCTGTCCCATGTCATCCCAGGATGTTCCGTATACCTTGCTCCACTCGATGACACTACAGCAGGCAGCCAGTCTCAAGAACCCATCTATTGGACTGATGAGCTAAAGGGCTCATTTTCCAAGGCACAACGTGGTCTGTCCACTTGCCGCATGATCACTTTACCCAAACCAGACAATCACGTGTGGATCGCGACCAATGGTGCTGTCAGAAAACCAGATATAAGAGCTACCCTGTATGTGACGCGCATTGCGACGTCAAGCCTAGCTGGGTTTTTTAGTGCCAAACTAAGAGTGGCCCAAATAACTTGGCTGCTATGTGAGGTAAAGGCACTCTCCACTGCCACCGCAGCTAAACACTTTAGTCCCTCCGTGGTGCAGTCCTACAAAACTCCTGTATCCTCACTGATAAAAAAGCCTTGTGTACAGGCCTACGAGAAACTTAGTCATGGAAAATTCTCGGCCAGTCCCCTGGTTTTAACGTTCCTTTCCATGGTCAGTAGATATCAAGCATCCGTCAGGCACGTCTCAGGTTCCTCAATTCTACCATCTGACTTTGCAAGCCGTTAAAGCTCCTCCATGCGAAGACAAGGCCTGCCAGGTTTGCCCCTTTGTCATGCACATCCAGGAATCTGTTGTCCGAATGACATCTGTCCAAGATGTACTGGGTGGAAACGTGTGACTCTCCTTCACCAGTCATCCTGCTTGATCGGCGATACAATTCTAGTGCCCCAATTTACGCCGTACCCAAGCTCACTTTATCCAGCGTACTGGACCATTCAGAAAACTTTCGAATGTTAACGAAGTCAAATGATGCCGTAAATGTTACTACAGTTGCTGCCGATGGTTTACTAGTTGTAAATCGTACCGACCCCCTGACCCACCTCGTGAGTATATTGTTGTCCCACACCAAGCTTTAGATTGACTGTTGACAGCACTTCGCATTCAACTCAACCATCCTTCCAGTAATAAGCTCAAGATGGTGGTCAAATAACCATCATAAGTTGACTTGTATGCCCTCGATATTGACAGAAATGTTGAACACGTCACCAACGGCCACGGAGCTGCCACTCCTGTGCCACTCTCCGACAGACTCTAACCGAACGAATTGAGCAGTCAACCTCTTCCACGCCCGAATCAGTTGGTCAGTCCTTTGCAGCCGATGTCATCAAGTGTTCTCGTCAGTTAACACTAGTTCTTTGAGAGATCGTGACATCCTACACTTCAACCCTCCTTTTCGAAAACGAGCGACATCGAACACTACGGGATGCCCTCATACAATTGTACATCCGAAAGCGACCCATGGACGGCCCTCCGGCAGTCATCTGCACAGATAATCCTCCTGGTTTCATAGCACTTGTCCACGACAAACTGCTACACCAGTACAAAATAAACTTGAAACTTGATCATGCCAAAAAACTTAACAAGAACCCTGTCGCCGAAAAGGCAATCAGAGCTTGAAGGTGAGCTACTACATCAAGATCCGTTAGGTGGACCTTATCACCATGCACACTAACAGTAGTGACTGCCGCTTTGAACTCTCGTATCCACTCGCGTGAACTGTCTGCTCGATAAATGTGCATCCAGAGGGACCAATTCTTTAATGTCCAGTTACTTCCAGGCGACGGCAACCTGATAGCTTCTCAACATGAACAGCATCTCACGAATCACCCTTTCAATATGTGTTTTACTGCACAGGCTCGGCCTACATCTCCCATTAAAGCTGGCGACTAGCTGTACCTCCACCCAGACAGGAACAAATCACGAGTTCGACACCGTAACCTTGTAGTGTTGGTTGACCTCCCATTCTGCAACATCGAGAAGTTCAACGGGTACCAGTTAAGAAGCTCGTTATAGATCGTGAGTTATCTGAGTGCTTTAAGGTTCCACCCGACATGCCAGACACACTACCGTCACCCACATCATACCGCACAGACGAAGAGTAGGACCCCCTTTTGGAACAGCATCCTGCACCTCCACCCCCATATATTCCCGACGCACTCCTAACCAAACCCCGCCACAGCGCAGAAGAGCCGCAACAAACCCTACCATTATTATTATTATTATTATTATTATTATTATTATTATTATTGAGTGAGAGGAGCAACACGCCATCAAAGTGACGCTGGGGTACTAATATACGAAGCCCGTGCATCTCTGATCATGGATGGGAGTAGTGGGGGAGCATCACGGCTATGTGTTGGGAGGGAAGTTTATTATTATTATTATTTACAATATTTTTACACGGTGCGATTTCACTGTTAAAAAAAGGGAACAGAAAAGAGTGATCTTCCAACTGGCCGTGCTTATTTACAAAATTTAACAAACTATTCTTAACTACTATTTACAATAATAAAACTAAATTAATAGATAAACAAATCACAATAAAAACAAATATAAATTATATTGAAGTACAGTTATATATTTACGAGTGCATCGTTGCATGAAGATAAATGTGTGCATATATATTTTATTATCTCATGTTACGTCTTAGCAAAGATTTGAAAATGGTAACACACTCTGTTTTTTTAAGACTATTGTGTAATGTATTCCGATTTTCTGCACCTCTATAGCTAAACGAGCATTTCATATAATTTGTTATTGGCTTTGGCTAAGCCAAATTGACATCTGACTGCCTAGTATTATGATTATGTATATCGCAGGTATTTGTAAACATATCTCCCAGGTAGTCGGGGACCAATTTCTTATTTATTTTGTACATAAGAATCGGAAGTTGCTGATTTCTTCTTTGCTCAAGATTTGGAATATTTAGTCTACTTAGAATGTCAGTTGACCTTGTTGAATAACTCTCTCTAGTAATTATACGAAATGCTCTATTTTGGAGTTTCTGTAGTTTATTTGATAATGTACTACCGAGACAACCCCATATTTGTGCACAATAATCGAAATACGGTTGGATTAACGAATTGTATATGACTACTAAGGTAGAGAAATCAACCGTATCTCGTAACTGTCTAAGAATACCAAGACCTGAAGTGACTTTACTTATAATGTAATCAATGTGCGCATTCCAGCTCAAAGACTCATCTATATTCAGACCCAAGGATTTTGTCTTTTCTACCGTTTTAATATTGAAATTTCCTACATATATAGTTGGGTTAGATGTTAATTGGCTCAATCGTCTCTTAGAACCAATGAACATATACTCCGTTTTGCTTTTATTAAGAGTTAATTTGTTTGCGGACAACCAATTCGCAACATTATTTAAATCATCGCTCAATGTTTCAACAATTTCATTTATATCATGGCTTGCTGTTGCAATTTGAGTATCGTCAGCAAACAAATGTGGTTCTGCCTTTTCTAGGCAATTTGGTAAATCATTAATGTATATAAGAAATAACAAAGTTCATAAGCCTGAACCTTGTGGTATACCTGTTTTCATTATTGGCGGGCTAGATTGGCTGTCATTCACATAGCAATACCAGCACCAAATTAACTTACCTCGCCATCAGATGATGGACTTCGCAGATCGACGCGCACCCGACGCCCACCAAAGCACTACCAAGACCATATAACAGACCTCCAAGTATATGATGAGTTCTGCGTTGTGCAATTTCATGAGACAAGATGAAACAGACTTCTGCCATTGGGCGTGCGTGCGTTTACATTGATATTTCAACTAACTCAGGCATTGTTACATCAGTTCTATTTATGGTAGTAGTGCTTTAAACTTTACGATTTTCTTAAACGTAAGAAAAGGGAGTTGTGACAGTATCGATTAGCAACAAAGGTTTATATGTGTTACCCTCACGGAGGTCGGCCACCCTGTTTTGCCCGAATCTCGTTCGTACGACGTTTACTACTATGACTAAAGTCATTTAAACTTTACCAATCGTGCTTAGGCTCTTACCCAACTGGCATTGAACAAACTTTGGCGAATAATCAACAATTATCCAAAAAAAATATTGACATCAAACTTTCCTACTAGGCTAGTCTGGATTCGTCATTGCCTTTATTATAGGCATCGTCTTCACAAACAGTGATATATGTCCTTCCTTTTTGAAGTCTAAAGTTTTTTATCACTTTAAACGTGCGAGGTTTGAAGTTCGTTATGTTGAAGGGACCTGAAGGCAGCTCTACAAAAGATACACGAGTACTTTAATCAAACTGACAGTAATTTCCAAATCTACAAACATCTCAAAAGAAGGATTCCATATCCTAATAAGATAAATTCGAACAAAAAAGCAAATGGACCCTTTACTGTCTTAACTTGAACATCTTAATTGCAATTTAAAATCCTTACAATTTATAACAAGGCAGTACTTCAATTTCTATTGATACTTTTGTTATATTATATCGCGTATTTGTTTTGTCGTTGTAATCTATAATGCTATATTTGTATCAGTTAATTCCAAGATTATTTCAAATCCATGGCAATTGAAAAATCGTGCATAGAAATGACGCAGTGGACGTTGTCTTCAACTAGCAAAATCGAGTACAGCAATCTTGAGTCGTAGCAATCATGAAGTAGGACGATTTGTACGTTCTAAGCATATCAAATAAAAATGAAAACAGACTGAAAAGCGTTGTGCAGCTCGTTTAAAATATATTTCATTCACGTGTTTTATTGCAAACTCAATGATCGTAAATGGTACTGGCCACGAGTTCGAGTAGTTCGTCCACAGAATGACCTTATTCTTAATCAAAATACCTTGATTAACAGATGTTCTTAATAAAAATACGTCTACTCTTGGTATATTAATCAATTGCCGAAATATGAATTACATTTAAGATCGCATTTAAACCATGCTACAATGAGCTTATTTGAATCAAATTTTTTATACTGCTGTCATGACATTTGAGGTGAACCGATATTTCTGGTCCTTTTATTTTAGAAAACGTGAAAGGAGATCAAGGAACTGGGAAAGAAGCTTTGAAACATGGTAAGTAGCAAAACCCTGATCAACAATTCTGGCTAACTCCTGTACTGCCAATCATCTTCTCTGCAGACTTGTAGCGTTTGTTTACAGACGTAGTGTCAACTAAAAGACAGCTGTGAAATAACGAAAGCTGGGTTTCGAGAGTTCTTCAATGTAGAAGAAACTAGTTTGGCGGCATATCATATCAACTTGTCATCAATTGGTCTTTGATATGTAAGTTATATTCGGCCTGCCATTGTTGCGCGATACAGTTCCATACTTTTCAATGTCATTGCAAGAAATATTGGTTCCAGAAAGACCGGGAACCTGCAGGTAACAGTCGTTAAAAGATTTGTCGGTGACTGATGACGGTAACTTAATTTCAAAAGAGCGGATTGCAGTAAACGTCAGCTCATCAAATGCTACCAAAGAACAGAAATAAAGGACTTTAAATTTCATAAAGATGTTCTGAAATATCTCTTACAACCCTCTGTGGTGTCTTTATCACCGCTAAAACATACATAAATAGAACATTCGGTGGTTTTGTATGCCTTGGACAAACCAGTAACTAATGAAAGTGGTAACAGCAAGGTAGTATTGACTTATTGTGCCCTCCGCTTGAGCATTAATAATGTTTTGGTGAATTACAAATAGTGTTGTTGACCATGCCCGACATTCAATGTGAAAGATTTTGAAAAGGGTTAGTTGAAACCAGAGAAGGTGGCTGGAGAGGAAGCAGATGTGAGGGATGAAACTGTTGAAAGTTGGCATGAAAGAGCAAGAGATATTACAAACAACAGTCGTTTTACGGCCAAACAACAGTCGTTTTCCCTGCTTACGCAGGGGTTGGCTGTCGGTTCTACACAGCAGCCTCTTCCACCTCTCCCTATCCTTCGCATCTTCCCTTTTCAACCCGCACTCTCTCATGTCCCTTTCCACCACCTGCCTCCATGTCATTCTCGGCCTTCCCCATCCTCTCTTACCTTCCATCTCAAACGACATGATCTTTTTCACCCAATCATCATCATCCTTCCGCAGCCCATGTCCCAACCATCTTAACCTATTCCGTTTCATGGCATCAGACACTTACTCAATCTCCATTCTTTCCTTCAGCTTTGCACTCGGCACTCTATCCCTCGGCGATACACCACACATCCATCTCACCATCCGTACATTCCAGTCTCCCACTCTGTTCCGCCGTCATGGCCCACGTTTCACTTCCATATACCATAGCACTCTTCACACACGTCACATTCAGCTTCTCCTTCAATTTAAATGACACTTCTTTCATTGTCAAGATCTCTGATAATTCCTTAAACTTCCTCCACACACAATGCACCCTTGCCACGGATGCAGGATTCGCTCCTCCACCCCCATTCAGCATATCACCTAGCTAACAAAACTTTCCAACATTCTCTAACTGAACTCCATTTCCCAGATCCAAGCTCTCCTCCACATTCCTATCTTCTTCATCACCTGCTCTTTCACACGTCTTGCACACAAACGGATCCCTAACTCTACCAAAGAGCACTTCACACCTGAGCATTACTTGTGTACCCATCCATTGCATCTCGTACATCTGATGGAAATGCCCCTAACACCCTTTCCACATACAGTACATGGCAACGTCTCCAGTCTTTCAACATCACCACAATTCGTCTCTGACACCTTCACCTTTGTTTTACCAATGTTCACCTTCAACCCTTTCACCTTCATGTACTGTTTCCACCTCAGCACTTTCCCCTTAAGTTCCTCAATGCTGTCAGCCATCAGAACTAAATCGCCAGCATATAACAGCTCCCACAGCAGGCTCTCCCTAACGTCTTGCGTCAGCGCTTCCATCACAACCACAAACAGTAATTTACTCAGAACAAATCCCTGATGTACCCCAACCGTCACCTCAAACTCCTCACTGTTTCCATGCTTTGTTTTCACCATTGTTCTTGCTTTCTTATACATTATCATCACTGCTTTCACCAGCTATTCTTCAGCCTCCAGCTTCCTCAATTCCCACCTAACCACTTCTCTTGATATCCTATCCAATGCCTTCTCCAGATCCACAAATGCGTAATACAATAGTCTCTTATTTGCTAGAAACGTTTCCTGCATCTGTCATACCGCAAAGATCCCATCTGTCTTCCGAGTCCCTGGCATAAATCCAAACTGCCTGCCATTAATATTTACTTTCCCTATCAACCTTCTCTCCAGAACCTTCTTAAATACCTTCATCCCGTGTTCTAACAACTTTATTGTCCCATGTGCCCCACACTCCGATTGGTCACCTTTCACATTTTAAATGGGTACTCAGCTCCCAGTCCTTCAGTATCTTTTCCTCGTCCACTACCATATTGCAGATCTCTGTCATCTTCTTCACCCCTAGCTGACTAGCTGCACGGATAATCTCATCCACCAATTCCACCGGACCTCTTGACTTCCTGCTTTTCATTTGCCTATCGTCTTCTCTACTTTCATCTCTGTGATAAGCTCTCTTGGTCCTTCAACTATCCGACACTCTACAATTCCATCCCAATCATTCTCTACATTCAATAGTTGCTTTATATACTCCCTGCATCTCTTCTTTATCATCTCCGGATTCATATTTATATTTCCGCTCTTATCTTTCAGGCAGTTCACTTTAACCATATCCTGCCTTTCTTGAACACAGATTTCTGCCCTTCTTCTGCGTTAAGCTTTTCTCCTAATCTCTTTCTCTCATACTGCTGGGCTTGAGCAACCGCTTTCTTTCCAGTCTTCTTTGCTGCTACATACTTCTTCAACACTGCTTTTTCTGTAGCAGTACCCTTTGCCCGACACCACGCCTTGAACTTCGACTTCTTCTCATTCACCTTCTTCTCAACCTCTTCATTCCACCACCATGTTTGCACATGCCTTGGTGGGTTTTAACAAGAGGATGGAAAACTGAAAACGTTTGAAACATGGGCGAAACTGGAGCCTTTTGGCGCGGATAGCCTGAGAAGTTTTTGAGTGAAAAAGAGAGACCATGCAGCGGTCGCAAGAAGGCAAAGCAACGGAATACTTGAGCTTTCTTTGAGAATGCTGCTTGAGAAAAAGATCCCATCGTCATAGGAAAATATGCCAGGCCCAGGTGTTTTAAGAATTTAAAAGATGTCATATGGCAGTATAAGTGTCAGTATTTTTCAAACCCAAAAGCTTGGATGAACTCTGAAATTTTGAACACGATTTTATCGAAGTTAAACCAGCGCTTGCTGAGAGAGAAGAAAAACATCTTTTCGTACATGGACAACGCACCATGTCATCCACCAAGTCTTGAAGGAATGTTTTCCAATATCAAAGTAGTGTTTTTGCCCCAAAACACAACATCTAAGACCCAGCCACTAGACGCCTGAATTATCGCTAACTGGAAAGTAAAATACTAGAAACATCTCCTCCAATATGTGTGTTTCAGAGCAGATGGGTCGACAAACTCATCAGAAATAGTAAAGTCTATGAATATTCTATTAGCCGTTGAATGCGGAAGAGAAGCATGGAACGAAGTATCTAGCAGTACAATAAAGAAGTGCTTATAGACCATGGAAATGTATCCACAAGATCCAGTCTTGGAAGACGATCCTTTCGAGGGAGAAGATCTTCATGATCTGTAAAACCTTATCGACCGATTTGAAACACCATGAACAGCGAATGAATTTATCGCGTCTGAAGATAAAATTGAACTTTGTTCTAATTTAATTGACAGCTCGAATCCCAATTGGAGGAATGACGTGTGTCAGGATCTACTTTGTGGCAACGAAGAAGGCAAACCCCTCATCGCAGCAGAACACGAACCAGCAGTAGAGGAATAAAATGCTGATTATAATCTGGATGCTAAGCAGCCGTCTATTAAAACAGTGAGAGAGGCTATACAATTCGGAGTTGTGCTTGGAGATTTTGCCCAAAAAAATGGACATCAAGGACACGCATTAGCCATTTCCGGGGTGAATGACTAGCTGAGCCTAATCAAACTTAGCAGGCCGTAGCAACAAACACAAATCAAGGACTATTTTCCTGCGCTCTAGCTCTGTATGAACACTTTCTCTACCCAATTTGTTAAATTTACATTGAAGTTACAAATACTGTTATTTTGTGTTCATTTTTCTCTTTAGATGTTCCCTTTATTTTACCATAAAACTTAAAAAATACAAAATACATGACTTATGACAGCGTTTTCAACTCTGATAATTGATTTATTAACATATGTTAAACTTTTAATGACGGATAAGCCGTGGGATGATTTTTGGGTTTGACCTGCGTTAAGCGGTCACTCGCTCAATCTCAGAAAGTAACCGCTTAATATAGGTTCGACTGTACTTTGTTAATAACGAGATACTTATAAAGTTACTAGTAAACACGTTTTTCGATTAAGTTTGAGACAACAGACAAGACTGATAATTGTCTTCAATTTCCACAATCCTCTCACTTTTCTGATTTATAAATTGGTCCCGTCAGTGGCATAAGAAGCGAGTTGAACTTAGGGGGCCCGTGAACAAAATTTTGGTTCAGGGTGGGTGTTTTTATGTTGATGTTTTAGTCGCCTATATTTCTGACAATCTGGAACAATTCTTGCAAATTTACGTCTATGGTAAAGCTCATTACATGTTTAGAAGAAAGGAATGTTCTGCAGTGAATTACTAATTACGAATTAAAAGACTAAATACAATTATAAAATCTCGTGACTTTTTTAACCCTTATGACGGATACTAGAAGTTACCACAAATTTATCTCCCTGCAACTCTAAATTACAATAAGTATCAACCATCATTAAAACTATATGCAGTACATAAGATTTTTAAATTTTGAAATGCATGTACGTGCGATAGAAAAAATTAGTAAAAGAATTTCCATAGTGCCACCATAACTGTTTCTAAGGCGGCCGACCAATATTGCGGCCCCTCTTAAAATAATGTTAGGGCGAACGCGCCCCCATGGTCCCCCTGCTTCGTACGCCACTGGGTCCCACACAGGTATTCGTTCAGTCTTTTGGAAAAATGCACCCAGTAAGTGATTCAAAATATGTGATAAGAAAGGGGCCACAATTGAGGTTGAGTCTTATCATAATCGTGCGGAATTTTTTTCAAGGCCAAAGGCCTTGTTTGAACTGATATTTTTCAATGATTTGAATTCTTTTGCAACTGTTATGAATACAAACTGAAAATCACTGTCTACAAACTTCACAAAATCATTGAAACTAGAAGTCGAATTTTAGGAATAAGAAACGGAGGTGGGACGAAGAGATTCCCGAGACGGAGTTGGCACCTTTTCGAAAGTGGAAAGATCAGCTCAGTGACCTGGAATCGTTTAGCCCTCCTCGATTTTATTGATCAGTTCCTGCTTCACCAGTTAACACTTAAGCCCACCTCTTTGGCGATGCATCCGAATCTGCTTTCTGTGCTGTCGCCTATTTCCGTTTCCTGCACGACGATGGGTCGATCCAGTGCTGTTTTGTGATGGGAAAATCTCGAGTTGCGCCTCTTCGACACCTGAGTATTCCGCAACCCGAGCTCCAAGCCGCATTTATGAGTGCTCGTTTGTCGGAAGTTGTGAAGGAAAACCACACGTACGACATTGACTCTTGTCACTTGTGAAGAGATAGTCGCACTGTCATTGGATGGATCAACAATATAAGTCACCGTCACCCAGCATTCATTGCCAACCGTGTGGCAGAGATCCATGATTTGACGAACCCTGAACAGTGGCGCCACGTACCGAGCTGAATAAACGTGGCTGACGATGGAAGTCGTGGATTGCATGCATTAGACATCCGTTTTAGTTCTCGATGGTTAAATGAGCCGGCTTTCCAATCTCAACCTGAAGGATTTTGGCCACAGCCAGACAACATCGTCGATTAGGAAAACGTTGCTGACTCAAAAGGTTGGACGAACGCCACGGCCTTAGCACCCGTTAACTTCCTCTACCCAAACCGTTTCTCATCCTGGGATGGACTCCTCCGAATTACCTCATGGGTCTTACGTTTTCTAAGCAATTGTCGACGCCCGAAAGAGAATTGTAAGGTTGGACATCTTAGCCTCGCCCGAACTAAGCGAAACTAAAGAAATCTGGATAAAGAGATGGCAGAAAGAAGCCTTCTCGTGAGAAATTAAGTGCTTAAATAAGAAAACACGGGCACCCTGTTCGAACCGTATCCTGACGTTGCCTCGTTTCCCAGATTCAAAGGGGATCCTACACGCTGGGGGTCGCATTTCGAAAGCTCCCGTGTCATATGCGACTAGCCACCCAATTATTCTTTCACCCAAATGTCATATCACGAAATTATTGATAACTAACTACCACCAATGCTGCCACCATGAAGCCAACGGACACGTTCGCCATGCCATTCAACTGGAATTCTGAATACTTAACTACCGTGCGACCATCCGCCATTTCACATATCGATGCCCATACTGTCGACGACACAGAGCACTGCTTCAAGTACCGATCATGGTCGATCTACCGGCAGCCCGACTCTTCGCGTATTTTCCTCCTTTCTTATATGTCAGATTAGATTATTTCGGACCGTTTGCTGTAAAATGGTTGCGAAAGGCCAGGAAGCGATTATGTTGCCTTTTCACGAGCCTGGTAAACCGTGCCATGCACATCGAGGAGGTGCATACCCTGGAGAATGATTCTTGCATCATCACCCTGCACAGGATGATCTCCAGACGGGGCAAGCTGCAGGTTATCCACTCAGATAATGGTGCAAACTTCGTGGGCGCCGAGAAAGAGTGACGCATCTACTTAGATCGATGGATTTACCACCGAATCAATTCATTGTTGCAGGAAGGCATCGAATGGTGTTTCAACCCACGGTCCGCCCCACATTATGGCGTAATTTGGAAACGCCTTGTGAGGTCGTGCAAACGAACGATGCGCGCCATACTTCAGAATCAGGTGCTCACCAACGAAATCCTCTTGACCATCGTAAAGGAAGTCGAATCCTTACTCAGTGGCCGTCCTCTGACGCATGATAGTACTCACTTGGCTGACGAAGAAGTCCTTACACCCAATCACTTCCTGTTGGGACGCCCGAATCCAAACCTGCCACCCCATGTCTTTGTGGATAGAGAAGTCTCCAGCAGGAAACGATGGCGCCAGGCTCCAGTACTGACCGTCCACATTTGGAAAAGGTGGCTTAGAAACTGCGTATCTTCCCTCATGGAATTAAGAAAATGGACAAAGGATGTGAGGAATCTCGAGAAAGGCGATGTGGTGCTCATGGTAGATCCACATTCCCCTCGTGGAGTGTGGCCGTAAGGTCGCGTCTTTCGTCGTATAGTAGGTAAAAACAGAGTTGTCCAAGCAGTTGAGATGAAGACCAGGATGGGAACATGGTACGACCGGTAGCGAAACTTGCACTTCTTGAAGAAAGCATCGAAACTCCGCAAGTGGACATGTCCGCCTCCGAGAATGAGAACGATCACGGAGCTGGCTGTGCTCCGCCCGCACATCGTAGACACTATTTTGTTTGTTTTTTATTTGGTAGCATTTAATCTAATAGTATTTCCGAGCACTAACACTTGCACTTTAATTCATTACACCCTAGATTAATGTAACTTGCTTTAACCAATAGCGCACTTGCGGTTAGTTTCCTAAGTGTGATCCCTGGTCAAAAGATATTTTGCTTTTTCGCCCTTCTGTTTTTTTCGTCTTTTTTTTTTTTTTCAAAAACAATATAAACATATAATATAAATCTTTATCTAAAGCTTTACAGCTGACAAAGAAGTTTATGTACGATTTAGGTTTTTATATAATATTTTCCGTAAAAGTATTTATATAAAAAAGACCTGTTATTTAAAAATAAACAAGACTTTGACAATAAAGGCATATGAGCATCGAAATTCTATTAGTAATATTCTTTTTGTCGCATTCTGCAGAGGTCGTTAAAGAAATTAATGAAGAAACATCTGAAAGTACAAGAGCAGGTAAACATTTGTTAGCACTACGTATAAATGTGGCGTTTATTTTCTGGCTATATTAGTATGCACAACTACGGTTGGTGGTTAACCTGGTATCCGTAACAAAGTCTTGCCATTTTAAAGATTACTACCTCCCTTTAACTCAGCAAACCATTTTCTTGCATGTCAAAAGATTTTAAAATGTCGTGAATGTAAACGATCTATGACGATATCCCACATCTGATATTCACACTTCAGCAGCATGTTTTCCATTAAATAAATACAGCATGTTACTTAAACTGGTGTGATATAGTACTTCTTTGAAAAGACTATTGAAAAAACCTGTAGCGTTGCCGGCATCCCAGCATTTTTGCTACGGCTTCCAAAGCGTAAGGATACTTTTTCATTTACTTTTCCCGTGATAAAACTATTAGTAAAAATACTTCTGAACTTTTGAATGTTTGAATTAAATGTCATTGAGGTGAGCGCAAAAATGCCTTGACTTCTCCGCAAATTTAGACTTAGTTTCAGGAGTAGTTTTAGGAGTTGCTTTTCTTCGAAGAATTCAATTAAAAACAAAATAAGTGAATATACATGAATGTTAAGTAAGCATTCATGCGTTCATGGAGCAAAACGAGATCAAAAGAAAATCTCACGAAAACAAAAATTGCTCAAAAATAACGAACAGAACGAACCAAATACTGTACAAAATAGTTTGCTTTTTTAGTAGAACTGTCGTTATCGGCCTTTGATTAAAACAACTTTAGCTTTGGCCATTGTTACCAATCAATTGTTACCAATGTTATTCTAATATTCTATATTGTTTCTAAGATGTCTAAATGTCCATTAACTCTTTCCTTGCGGGAGCTCACCCCTTGACGAGTAAAGTCGTGTAGCGTAACTAAGAGTAAAAAACCACAAACAGAGGACAATTTGAAAAGGTAAAGAATACAACACAGACCGAAAATTGTCATCTTGTGACTTGATATTCAAGTTGGAACAAGAAACAGACAAGTTGAAAAACGGTAATATTTCGGCTTTATTTCAGAGTCATCATCAGACCAAGATGATGCAAAAATATTACCGTTTTTCAACTTGTCCGTTTCTTGTTCCAACTTGAATATCAAGTCACAAGATGACAATTTTCGGCCTGTGTTTTATTCTTCGTAACTAAGAGTGAAATAATACAAGTTCTATCTTGCTGCAAAAGATTTAAGAACGTATCTTCTTGTTGGTCAACAAGTTGCGGACACGCAATAATATGACTCATAGGTAACTGTGGCAAATTCAACTTCCGTTCCGTTTATTTCGCCAATTTAGCTTTTCCAAACCACCCTATCATCGCAACATGTTTCATGTTGACAACAGTCATGTTTAACATGCTTTTAATTTTCTATCAGTACATTTTGTACACTTACTCCGGTCATTTCTAAAGTTATACACTGAGTACGAGGTGTTTAAGTGATACCAAGGTTTAAGATATATAACCTCCTTATATCACCATTGGTGCATGAGGTTTTCGAAAACTAAGTTAGCAATGTTTGCAATTGACCAGTCTCCGTTGACATTTCGTTCCAGATATTTCCATTTTCTAGGGTATAAGTACGGCAGATGTTTGGGTATGGTTGTAGGGAATATCAAACGCTTCCAAACGAAATATTGATCACGATTGTGGCAGATTAAAGGTGGGGGGATAGGGGGGATTTTGGGAACGTGCTACCGGCTCCGCGCTTTTTGGTGCCTCGCACAATTTTTGGGGGCCTCGCGCTTTTTGATAATGATAATGATAATGTTATTTTACCAGGGAAATCACATCACCGAAGTGTTTTTCAGTGAAGCCCTGATTATCAGTGGCGTGTATATAGGGAAGCAGGGGGGCGACCGCCATCCGGCCGGAAATTTCCGTCGGAGATTTAGAGCTTGTCAGAAAATTTGAGGGAGGATACCTTGCTATATTTCATTCGCTGAGAAGTCAAAAAACCTTCAGGACTAGAAATGTCAAAAATTGGACATTTGTAGATCATAGAAATGATACGATATTACGGTAAATGAAAATTTGAAACTACTTTAAACATCTTTTACCTAAACCGAATGTAGAAAACCGAATGTTTTCTTCTGAAATATGGCAACTGTCTGCCTATAAATTAGCATTAGAAAATTCATTCCTCGCGGTTCGTGTTGACAGGTGCCTAACAACGTAAAGTTTCGTCCAATAAACTTCAACGTTTTAACTTTGAAACAATGCGTTAATTAACGCATAGTGTACAGTCAGTTGCAAATGCAGTAGTACAAAATAGGAAAATCGTGTAATCAAAAGAGCCTATAAAATTGTTGGTAACATTTTGTGTCCTGAAAAGAAGCCAGTCAATGCTAGTTGGTTGGCGCCGCTGTGTCCGCGTACTACAGCCAAGGCTAGACTGCTATTACTAATTTTCAACTCTAAATGACTAATAAAAATGCATTTGCCGTTTGTTCAGGTAAACCGATTTAGGCTAACTCCTGTCGGAAATTTTTCAAATCTCGCCTCCCCACCAGAAATTGTTATATACGCCGCTGCTGCTGATTATTATTATTATTATTATTGTTATTATGTTTCTATTAACCAGTTCATATTCTGGCCATTATTCCCTCCCACCAAATATTGCTGGGAGGTAACCGAGGTACACATGTTCCCATTGGTTCACACTGAGGCTGACGCGCTTCGGCTATACGTTCACTACTCTGGCTGTACCACTCCGCCAAGCACTTTCCTAATTATTGTTTTCCCCTCAGAAAGCACCGTCTGCTGTATTGTAGTGATTATCTTAATCACACTGTCCTCATCTCCAGTAATCTTCCTGCTCTGGTTGCACCTTCGCCACCAACTCCCAGGCATCCAATTATTACCGGCACTACTTCCACTCTGTACCTTCTTATTTCTTTGGTTCTGAATACCAGCTGCTGATGCTTCTGTAACTTCGTTCTCGTCGTTTCCTCGATGTTATGCTCTTGAAGGGCATGACATGTCCACTAACCAGATCTTCCTCACTTTCTCGTCCTCTAATGTCAAGTCTGGTCTGTGTGCAGAGCTGGTCTTTCTCATCCTATGCTCCAAGTCCCAACACAACTTGAACCCGTTCTCCTTTAGGACGTGGCCTTTCTCCCATCTAACAGTGTACCATGCCGTATTGGCAGGGAGAATTTCTCACTCAATGGCCAGCTAACAGCCAATACTATCAAGGCATTGTTGTGCTTAACGAGATACTCGGTTCCTGCCAGAACCTCACACCCTGCAAGCAGGTGTTGAACGGTTTCATGAAACGTCTTGCACAATCTACATTTTCCGTCCTCGCCTCCAATCCCACACAACACTTTCCACTTCCGAGTCTCCACCACCTGCTCCAGCACTTCCATGATTCCAGCCGTCCTCTGCGGTGTGATGTTTGTGTTCAACTACACAAGACTCTCGTTCTCCTGCCCTGTAAACACTTGACTCTGCATACCCTTTTCCTTATAATCATTCTTCAACTTTTCTTTGACCATTCTTTCTCTATCTTCTCACCATCTTTCCAGACTTCGTCCTTCCTAAATTCAACCTCCACTCCAACTTCACCCAGCTCTTGTTCTGCTTCCCTTTTTAGGCTCTTGTATTCGCTGTTACACTCTATCTTCCAAGCAATCCTTATCCAGTGGCTCGTGCTACAAACCATGTACGTTGCCACCCGCATCTTTGTTTTCTTATAAACCTGCCGCAGGCTTTTCAAGCCGCCCCCTCCATCCTGTTTCTTCAGGTAGAGCCTCTCATCACTCTCCTGTCGGCCCAGCATACCTCTCTTGCGTAGAATATCCTTCACCAACATGTCAAGGTCATATATCTCCTTCTGGGTGAACTGACATACATTCATGGCGTAGGCCGCAACCGGGATGACTCCGCAATTGATCGCTCTCATGAGATTCTTATCATACAGCTCAAGCTCTACGAGGCTCTCCAACCTCTTTCGCATTTCTTCCTTGATTCTCTGTAATACTTTCTCTTTATTTATCTACTTCCCCTGCTCTATTCCAAGGAATTTATAGAAGTTATCCCTCTCTGGGTCCAGCGCCTCTGCCCTCGCTTCCAGTATAGTCAATCCCTCGCCTTTAGTCGTTTTACCTCTTCTAAATGCTATCTCCATACATTTCTTCACCCCGTACACTGCCCCAGTATCGTCATTAACTTTCACGATTATGTCGTTAGCAGCTTCTATCTGTTTATGACTTTCCTGGTAGATCTTCAGGTCATCAATAAATAATCTGTACATCCTCTCCGTGAGTCTTTCACGGGGAAGTGCCATCCTATATCTTGTTGTTTCCTCTAGTAGCATTGTAACTGGGACCTCAGTCAGAATGAATTCTACCGGTGAATAACTGTTCTCTTGTAAAAAACCACACCGTGTTCTAATCCATCTACTCTGCACCTTGTGATTTTCCAGTATTCAACTCTAACCGTGTCTTCCAACTGCTCATCAATTTCCGTAGCACATTTATACGCGGTTGAGGTACTCCCATCCAATTGTACACCATCACCATTCAGTCGTGATGAACTTTGTCGTACGTGTTTCTGTAGTCGTAAAACGCGACTGCCAGGTCTGTCTTGTGTTCTCTCACCTCGTCCACAATGTAGTTATCAATAAGTAGTTGGTCAACCGTACCCAACACTCCCTCTGAGGCTCCTAGTTGTCCTTCATCACGTATCTCGTTTTGTCGAGCACGATCTCTCATGTACCGTCCTATCATTCCAGTGAATAACTTTTACGAAGTATTTAGACAAGTTATCGGTCGGTACTCCTCAAATGACAAGTCCTCGGTGTTCGTTAAAAGGACTGTCCTGCCTAAAGTCACCCATTCCGGAATGTCCTCTGGATCTTCGTTCCAGCTCTTCTTTGCTCTTTCAAAAGCCTTCCAGGTTCCACTAAACTTCTTCCACCAGAAATTGTGGATTCCGTCAATACCAGGTGAGGTCCAATTCATCCTCCTCTTTATAACTTTCTCAGTGGTTTCCTCATTTATCTGGATGTCCTGTTCATTCCTGATCTTCTTTCTCAACTCCTCCTTGGTTTTCTCTATTCACAGTTGTACAATAGTAATCTTCTCCTCCTCCCACATGTATCCCCAAAATTTCACGAATCTCTCCATTGCTGGGGACTCACCCATAAATTTCTTTGTACTATTCACTCTCTTGTAGAAAGCACCTTCATCTGTTGCTCATCCAGCCAGTTCTCCGAGGCCTCCACAAACTCCTGCGTGCCTGCTGATCCTCCTTCTACATACTTCCTCAGTTCTTGTAAGATCCTCACTTCTTTCGTCGTTGCTTTT
Organism: Heliopora coerulea; assembly: GCA_030142905.1. NCBI lineage: Eukaryota > Metazoa > Cnidaria > Anthozoa > Scleralcyonacea > Helioporidae > Heliopora > Heliopora coerulea. Next base: position 448,757 of record JASJOG010000191.1, on the reverse strand, counting down.
CTTTGTGTCCTTTTGCGATGGGGTTCATTGTTTGCTCTCGCTATTTTCTGCCTTAGTGTCTTAATCTGGTTGCGTAACCTCCTCTCTTTTCTATATCATATATCAGTAATCGACTTAAGTTAAACAGCTATGTCCACACGAAGCAAACTCGATATGCTAATTTTAATTTAATTTCCCCCTAGATTCAATCGCCAGACCGAGGGTGGAAGAACTTTTACCACCACAACCTGTCAAAAGTGTGGAATAGTTTATCGCTTTCTTTAAGACAAAGGGACTCCGTGAAATCTTTTAAATCTTCTTTTTGGAATGAACTATTTAGACAACAGCAGACTCTTAATCATTTTATAATTTAATTTTTCATTTTTATAGTGTCTATATTTGATTATCAATTAGTTAAGATTTTGGCTTTTACATAGTTTTATCCTGTATTAATGTATAGTTTAGTACTTTTTAAGTTATATTTTAGAATTATTGTAATTTTTAATTTTAGCATTATAGAGGGCCACAAGTTTATTAGCTTTGCTATTGAGTGTAACCCTCTCTAAATAAAGTCTTCATCATCATCTATTTCCTTCTCCATTCAATCTCCTTCATATGTCTGGGACTCTCATCTAGGCATTCAGTAATCTTGCTATTGCCCTTCCCATTGTATAACTGCATCTGTGATCTCCTCCAACTTATTGCTACTTTTGAGGTATTCGCTAGGTATCTTATTTGCACACTTTGCTATTTCTGGAGGAGGTTTTTTAAGTTTCGAAAGTCTGTTCCTTTCTTCGATGTTGGTCGCATTTATTGGTGTTAGCTGCGCTAACGCCGCTGTGAAAACCTCTCTTAATGCTTCTTCTCCCTCTGTCCCTGCTGCTTCATCTGCTTCTGTTCCTCTATAGGGTTTCTGCTCCACTTCTTTTTCTAACACGCCTACCACTCTTGCCGTCTCCTCCAATTCCCCATCCTCAACTCCTGCTTCAGTTCCCTCCTCCTTACACTCCTCATTGCTTCTTCTCACCAAGACAAAGTTTTCAATCTGTTTTTCCTTCTTAAATCTAGCAGCATTATCTCTCAGCTTTTGATCAAAGATCACTGAAAAGATTGTTGCCGATCAGATGATTGATTACATCTCAAAGAACAATATGGCTGAGCGCTTTCAATCAGCATAAAAGCAGCATCACAGCACAGAAACTGCGTTGATCAGAGTTCATAATGATAAATCTTGTGCTATAGACGATGGAAGATCAGTTCTTTTATTGCTGTTGGATCTGTCGGCAGCATTCAATACTATTGATCACGGGATTCTACTCTCACGATTGACCCAAAAGTATGGTTTCTGTGAAACGGTCCTCGATTGGTTCTCATCTTACCTTTCAGGTAGAAGTCAGTTTGTAAGTGTTAATGGAGGTTCATCAACAAAAAGAGATCTACATTATGGTGTTCCACAGGGATCGGTTCTAGGGCCGCTTCTCTTTCTACTCTATACTGCTCCACTTGCTGATGTCATTCGTAAACATGGCATGAACTATGACTCTTTTCAGTCCTTAGTAGTCCATGAAACTGAGGCAGCTAAAGCCAAGATGGAAGTTTGTATTCAAGATTTATATGCCTGGATGTCATTCAACATGCTTAAATTGAACACTGACAAGACTGAACTGCTTGTTTTAAATTCAAAACATCGACCTTTGTCACCCATTACATCTGTTTCAGTATGTCATGATGTCATCATGCCTTCATTGAATGCAAGGAATATTGGTGTAGTGTTGGATTCGAATTTGTCTATGGAGACACACATCGATACAACTTGCAAAGCTACACTATTCCACCTTCGCAACCTCAGTAGAATCTGCAAATACCTTTCTACAAAGTCAACTGAAATGAATGAAATGAAATGAAAGACTTTATTAAAGTGTCATTGATATTTAGCTTAAAGAAACTAATTGGGGACACTATTTACGCATTAAGGTATATCTAAGCTTAAAAAGTTAAAATTAATTACAATTTACTTAGAGGATAAAAGAAATCTTAATAGATAAATAAATAAATAAATAAATTAATAAATACATAAATAAATAAATAAATAAATAAGATATATGTAAGAATATAAAGTCTTATATATAAAAAGCGTATAATATAAGAATATAAAATTTAGACTTCATAGCGGTCTAGCAACATATGTCACATTTGTTACACTTGTCTATCAAAAGTGTTAGGTCTTTGTTCTTGATAGAGTTTTTGAAATTCTTAACGTTCGGTTTCTCCCTATCACTATAGTCTAATTTGTTCCAAAGATGGGACCCAAAATATCGTAAATAATGTTTTCCAAAATGTACTGTACGAAAACGTGGAATGTTAAAATCAGCGTTCCTTAGATTGTATCTTTTCGGGGCAGTATTAAATATTTCTGTAATATAGGTAGGCACAAGTCCGTTTTTTACTTTATACATAAGAATGGCGATATTTTGTAACCATTGTTGGTACAGACTTGGTAAACTTGCTCTTTTTAGTAGTTCACTGTAGGTCTCTGATTTAGATTTATAGACTGCCCTGAGTGAGCGCTCTTGAATTGTCTCCATTTTCTTCTTATCGGCTGATTTGCAAAAGTGCCAGACAGTATCACAATATGTAATGTGTGGTAAGATATTAGATTTATACAGCTCTAACTTTGCAGACCATGGAATTAAATTACGTAGTCTCATTAAAACCCTAACCTTACCGCTCGTTTTCTTGCAAATATCACTGATGTGTTCACTAAATGTCAGTTTGTTGTCGATGGTTACGCCGAGAATTTTAAGATAATCGAATGATTTGACTTCATGACCATCAAATTCCATCGTCAATGCATACCCAGGAGTACTCTTGAAAGGTTGTGGATCAATGGTAAGTATCTGGTATTTCTGAGGGTTGGCTTGCAGTAGGTTCTCTTTACACCATTGTGACACTGCCTCTGTTTGTGTTCTGAGCGTTTGAGCGGCTTTCTCTATATCATTATCATTGGTGTACATTTGATGATCATCAGCATACATAAATAAATTGACAGACTGCCTATGTAGGGAGAGGTCATTTTGGAACAAGTTCCAGAGAAGAAGCCCGAAGGAGGAGCCTTGTGGACACCCTCTTTTTTGTTCTTTCCATGCGCTGTACGCTTCTTGTAATTTGACTCTGTTTCTTCTACACTCAAGAAAGGATTGCAAAAGATTCAGTGATGTCTCAGAGAAGCCGTATGCTTCAAGTTTCTGGATCAGTAGCGCAGGGTGCAGCGAGTCAAAAGCTTTACTCATGTCGGTGGACAGAACAGTCACGTATTCCTAATTATCAGCGGCCATTTTCCAGTCCTCTGTTAACCTTATTAGCGTAGTTTCACAGTTATGTGTTTTTCTGTAGGCAGACATTTTCTGGTATAGGTGTGGATTCATGGTTTTCATGATTTGCTTGGAAAGTAATGATTCGAATACCCTGTGAACAGAGTTCAGTACTGTTATAGGTCGATAGTTTCCCGAGTAGGTTTTATCTCCTTTCTTGAAAACAGGGGTCCATTCCCTCCTTTTCCACATGTTAGGCCAATTTCCCTTTCTGATAATGGTGTTATAGAGACTTGTTAAGGACGGTGCTAAGCCTCTAGCAGGTAACTTTAGAATTTTCGGAGAGATTCCATCCCACCCTGTGGCTTTGTTTGATTTAAGCATTTTCAGTTTGTTTTCCACTTCACCTGAACCAATTTCATTAAAATCAAATTGAAAGCCTTGATAAGCTTGCCGAATGCTCTCGACACTCGGATGTTTTTCGAAGTCTTTCTCGACTAAATTCGTTACTTGCGCACCACCAATGGCATTTGCAGCGGTTGAAAAATAATTACCAAGCTCATCTGCCACTACTTTCTGGTTTGTTACAATTCGCTAATTTATCCTGATGGCAATTTTTGTCTCCTCTTTGGTTTTATCACTTATAAATGGTTTAAAGGTTTTGTAGAAATCCCTCGGTTTCTTCCTCAACTCTTCCGATTTTTGGGCCCAGTAGGCTTTGGTGGCACTTCTCCTCTCTTTAGTTGCCAAATTTCGCCATTTCCTTTTTAAATCCCAGTTTTCTAGGGTTCGATTTTGGGCAAACAATTGTGCATATTTCCTCTTATTCCTAATTGTCATTTTCCATTCCTCAGTCATATATGGTACATCTTTCTGCCTAACTCTCATCTTCTTTTTCGGCATATGTTTATCCAGTACACTTTCAAAAATACTTTTCCAAGCGTCGTATTGGCCCTCCATGGTGTCGAATATTTCTCCAACAGACCAGGGAGCACTAGCCAAATCCTCATTAAGCTGATCCGCATCTACATTTTTCAGGCTTCTGAACGTGATAGTCTTTCGTCTATGCTGTGATGCAGATTGCTTTAAGATTCCATAGATAAAATGGTGATCACTTATCTCTGGATTGAAAGAGCCACTGGTCCTGAAAAGATTTGGTTTGTTGGTTGGGATGACGTCCAGCAGGGTCTCTGATGTTGGCGTAATCCTCGTAGGCTTGGTAATTAAACAATGCATTCCATGCACTTCTTCTAGGTCGGCTAGTATTCTTCCTTCTCTACTTTCTGGTTTTAGCTTGTCTAGGTTCAGATCACCTGTAATAATAACTGTCTGTTTCTTAAGGGAGGCCCACATGCAGACGTCATTCAGTTCCTCCTCTACACGTTCCAAATAATGTGAGTCTGATTAAAGATGACCCGACTGCTTTGGGGGTCGGTATATCCCTAGGAAAATGACTTCATTGTTACCAAATCTACCTTCTATTGCAAGAATCTCGAGTGTTTTGTATTTCGTCGTTACTTTTAGCTCTTTTGAGGGTAGACTAGAATCAAAATAGGTTATTATCCCACCTCCTCCTTTCTTTCTGTCTTTTCAATACATGTTACAGCCCGTTAAGGTGAACTGGCTATTGGAGTAGGACTTGTCGATCTTTGTCTCTGACAGAAAAACTATATGCGACTTTATCTTATCATTTAGGAATTTCAGTACGTCAAATTTATTTTGCAAGCTGTTGATGTTCAGATGGAACATTAGTATTTGATTTGGAAATTCCTCCCTTTCTTTGAATAGTTGATGAAATTCCTGTTGTCCGCAGTTGTTAATTGCAATATCCTCCTGGGAGTAAAGTTGTGTGTTATTCGACTCATTTGCATCAAGTTGTAGAAGAAGCTGATTTGCATAGTTTCCTTCGGTGGTCATCATTTCTTTATCCTCAAGGAAAAATGAGTCCCCCAATCTCGGTAGAGAACATAGCGGACAAGTCCAATCAACTTCTGGTCGTTCAAGATAATATTTAAAAGCTGATGTAGACATGTTGAGGCACTTTGCATGGGTCCAAAAACCACATTCAGAGCATAACAGCGCATTCTGATTATTCCAAACACTCTTCTGACATTCTTTACAGGGAAACTTTATCGGGCCTGGATTGAGGTGAATATCTCCAGAACATTCTAGTTGTTGGATGTTAAACCAGCTCCGTTCATCAGTTGAGTACCGCACTCGACAATGAAGAAATCGTTTTCCACGACAGCGTGGTATTTGACTTTGTATTCTTTTAATTTGGAATCCATATTTCGTCTGATAACTGGTTACATTTATCGTTTCTAGGTGTCCCAAGGTCTTTAGTACATTTTTTGAGGAGTAGATTTTGGTCTCAATAGAAAACACGATATACAAAACCAACAAAGCAATAGAGTAGCGGGAGCTTATCACCGCGTGACCGACCGCCATGACAGTCAAATATTGGTTCATGCATTGATTACTTCTAAGATTGATTTCTGTAACGCTATACTTTATGGAGCGCCTGAAAACCTGTTACAGAAATTGCAGAGTGTCCAAAATTGTGCGGCAAGATTAGTCTGCCTAAAATCCAAGTATGAACGCATCACGCCTTTGCTTCAAGAACTCCACTGGTTACCTGTAGAATATAGGATTGAATTCAAGATTCTGTTATTAACCTTTAAGTGTTTGAACAACCTGGCACCCTACTATCTACAGGAATTGATTAATGTTTACAAACCCAAGCGACAACTTCGATCCTGTTCTAAGAACTACCTTGAGCCAACTACCTATAAGCTACGGAGTTATGGATATAAGGCGTTTAGTACATCAGCTCCTAGACTATGGAACTTACTCCCGGACAATTTAAGCAATTACACAAACATCTCTCTTAATATGTTTAAAAGCCAGTTAAAAACTTATTTATTTAAGAAAGCTTTTAACATTTGATTTCATTTTTAGACTGGTTCTACTTTTTAATTATTATTATTATCATTTTCTGATTTTCAATTTCTTTTTTACTATTGTAAAGCGCCTTTGGGCTAAAGGGAAAAGGCGCTATATAAATCTTATTTATTAGTATTATTATTATTATCTTTTAACCTCTCTCCATACTCCTGTTCCCATCTATCACCTACCCTCTTTATGAAACCAAGTCCACGTTCCCTTTCCTCCGTATCTATTTCAACCAGTCGAACCTTCTTGGCTGTCGTCCAGAGCATACTCTACTCTCTGGTGCTGCCTCAGACTCAGGTTTCTCAGATCGTACACTATGCGTGCAACATTGTCGTGCCTCCACTTGTACTCCATCTGTGCCAAAATGGTACATCCACTAACTATTTGGGTTACAGTTTCCCCTGCTACACCACACAATCTGTACAATGGAGAATCTCCTGTGTGGTCAATATTGTATTTAACATACTTGGTGCGCAATGCCTGTTTTTGGGCTGCATAGATCAAGGCCTCCGTTCCAATTTTCAAATAAGATTTCTTCATCCAGGCTCATGTGTCTTCTTTATCAATCCCATCTCTGTGTTGCTCTTTTTCCATATCCCGCACAAATTCACCATGCATTCTTTTCTCTCTCCATACTCTAATCTTGTCTTCTTTGATGTTCTGTTTGAATTCTTCTTTACTCTTGCAGTTTTCTGTCTCTATTATCCCTACTTGTCTCACTCCATTCAAAAATTGTTCTTCACTGTTTTTTATATACCATCCTAGTCCATTTTCCTTATTTCTTATACAATACTCGCATCCAAGTCCCCTCCCTCCTTTGTTTCTTGGTATATACAGTCTATCTACATCACCGTTCAAATTAAATGCTCCAGATATCGTCATTTTCTTCCTGGTTTTCCCGTCCAATTCTTTGACCTCATCCTGTGCCCACTTCAATATACCCGCTCCATATCGTATAACTGCAACAGCCCATGTGTTTATTGTAGTGATTTTGTTCCTGCCATTCAATTTCGAGTTCAACACCAGCTCCAGTCCCCTGTAATACTCAGTTGTAAATGCTTCCTTCATTTCAACCTCCGTAATTTTGTCCATCTCCAAAATCCCAAGATATTTGTTACCATTCTCTTCTATGTCCTTTCATCACCTGTCCATCAAGGAGCTCTATCCCATCAGTTGCAATCACCTTGCCTCTTTGCATCACCAATACGCCACACTTCCCAATGCCAAACTTCATACCTATATCACTACTAAAATGATACACTGTATTCACCAATGAATCAATCTGATTCTGACTCTTGCCAAACAGCTTGATATCATCCATGAAAATCAAATGGTTGATTTTCAGCTTTCTCTCATACCATTCATATCCCATTCCAGTTTTTCTTAACAGTAGTGTAAGCGGTATCATGCATAAGACGAAAAGAAGAGGTGAAAGACTATTCCCCTGAAAAATTCCTCTTTTTATATTCACCTCTCCTAGCACTGTCCCTGCAGAGCTTAGTTGTGTTTTCCATGTTGCCATACTTCTCTTCATGAATTCGGTTACATTCTCAGCGATTCCAAATATCCTCATGCACTCCGATATCCAACTGTGGGCCACAAGGTCATACGCCTGCCGATAATCCACCCACGCCATGGCCAAGTTCTTAAGTCTCCTCTTACATTCTCGAAGTATTGCCTTATTTACCAGCAATTGATCCTTAGTGCCTCTGCTCCTCCGTCTACATCCCTTTTGCTCTTCTGGCAGTATGTTTTCAGTGTCCATAAATGTGTACATACTCTCAGCTATAATCCCTGTCATTAATTTTCACATAAGTGCTAGACACGATATTGGCCGAAAGCTGTCCACAGCATTCCCTTTGTCCGGGTCCTTTAAACATAGCACAGTCCTCCCGTAAGTCATCCAAGTTGGTATTGGTTTCACGCTATTTAATATATCATTAAGTTCAACTGACATTTTACCGTGAAGAGATGTAAAGTTTTTTAACCAATACCCTTGAACACCATCTATGAAACACGCCGTGAATCGGTAAAAGTACAAAGCATCTGTGAAGTGATATTTATATAAGTTAATTAAATACTGACATAAAAGAAGCAGAAGGATTGTGAGTGTGATGGGTTATAAGCTGAAAATTGTGTTGAAGTGACCACACAAGTTCATCAAGTCAAGACAATTTTCAGCTTATAGCCTATCTCACTCATAATTCATCACTTTAACAAACAATCACCTTAATACACAAGTCCATCTCTTCTAACCAATTTTTAATATACATTTACTCATGGTAGCTCATGGCAAGGAGCGTTTGTCATTATATCATTGCGACTAGCGTTTTGGATATTCTTATGCTACTTAGTGCTTAGCAGTAAGGTCAAGTATAGTTATGACTGCTATAACTTTGTACTACGTGTTTCAAAGAAACTTCTGAAACAACTCAGTCGTGCCAGATGTCCTATGTCTTTGAGTTACTTTATACTTATGTTTAGATATTTGTGTTAGTTCATATTTTGCAGATAAAACCTGCGCATTCGTGTTGATGATCGTCGACACGCTAAAACCATTGAAATAACAAAACTTAAACGGAGATTAAAAGTTAAAAATGTATACCACCCGCAACTTTTTGATAACTAGTGTGACGCTCTAACCATTGATCTACCGAGACTGAGATGGAGAGCAAACATTACAAATTTATACAATCCTTAACTTTTTGATGACTAGCGAGACGCTCTGACCATGCATTGAGCTACCGAGACTCAGATGACGAGCCAAGGTCACAAATGTGTACAGCTCGCAACCTTCAAATTACCCACTAGACTCTAGCCATTGAGTTACCAGGTCTGACATGGTGAGAGCTATTAAAATATATGCACAACACCTGTTTCAAGCGTTTGCTTTTGGCCACGAAGATCATAATTTTCCGACATATGTTACTTATGGAAAATAAATCTTAAAAGCTCCATTGAGCGTTGGGAGGGAGGCGATTGTCTCGCACACACCCCCCCCCCCCCCCCGCGGTGTATCTCTTCTTTTCAAAGTTTGCTAATTTTATCTGTTACTTTTTTATTTATTTTAACAAGGTGCGAAATCCCATATCGACTCAGATCTTTGCTGATTGTTAGATTGTTTAAAACTTATCAAAAACATGGGGGAAAAAGAAAATTCAGTCTGTTTTAAAAGTCCGTCTCATAGTCATGAGGCATCTTTCATTCTACACTTATCTATCGCACATTACATTGAAATTAGGTCAAGGGATGCGATAAACTCTTCTTTCCTTCTTTCATAAACCTCATATAAAGGTCTGTTTCTTGGAATACTGCTAATGATTATACTGCCAGTCATGCTACTCTATTCAGTGTTGTAACCAGTGTTGTAAAGGTTGAGCCATACAAGTAGATCTAATCTAGTCGAGTCAGATTATAAAGTTTTGATTAACCCCAGATATATAAGTTGAGACGAGAGTGAAAACGAATAAAATGATGTGGCGATAACCAGAGTAAAATTGTTTGCGTTAAGCAGGATAAAAATCATAAGCATCTGGTACGGTCCCAAAGAGTTAAGCAGGTTTCTCGTACTAGGCTTGATTTTACACAATGAGGCAAATATACTTATTTGAGTAAACATATCTACATTAATTTATTTCTCCGTTCATGTAGCTAGCCATCAGTCCGCCCTTCTTTCCGATTATCTGACCTTCCATTTCCGCAATACCTGCATTAGTTTATCTGTCCATCCTTCTATCCATCCATTCGTACAATATTCCATCTTAGGAATTCCATCACAATATCTAAATTCGTTCAAATTGCAAGGGGTTTTTTCATTTCATAGTAAAGACAAACCTTAAACCCGTAGGAAATCGTCAAATTCTTTTGGTTTTAGGCTTCCGAATTCACGAGAGACTAGAGGATGCTAAATTTTAATCTTTTAAAATTTTCAATGTCCTTTCTATATCTTGTTTAATTTTAAAAGAATTTCATGAAGCGTACGAGATTGGAGAGTGGAGTTGAACAAACTGAAGATGAGCCTTTAACCCTATTCCCCACGGGTTGATAGGGGGGTCATATTGACCCCCGTGGGGCATAGGGTTAAGCCTTTGGCCTTTTTACGCGAAGTTAATCTGATACGTGTTGATTTCTTCATTAATATGTTGTTTTCTTTTGATAAAGGTTTCGGTCGTGGCAGTTGCAAGCAACCGGAAAATGATGAACGAATTATTGAAAAAAGTAAGTTAGGACATTGTGCAAAAAATTGGCGAGAAATGCATTAATTTATTTAAGCGATAGGTCACTGATTTAGCAGGTACTTAACTTTGGCACCTTTCTTCTCAATCTTAGAGTGTGGGGATTGTGACGAACTTTGTTTACAGTTAATGCGAGGCCCAAAACCTAGAACCTACGAAAAGAAGCCAAGTGTTTTTCCAATGTTGTCTCGGACAACGGAAGGGCCGCGAAAAGAAGGAACATGCTTTGCTCTAAAATACCATGAAGACAAGTTCCGTTTGGTTTCGCCTTCGTTGCCGGATAAAAAGTGCCATTGCTTAGTGCCTGTGGGGGATGGATTTAAAAAAGTTGATTTAAAAGATGGTACTAAAGACGTGGACTACGTAGTCACCGACGTGCAAGATCCTGAGATAAGTGAATTCTTTCAACTTAGTGGTGGCAGTGACGGTAAAAAGGTTTATATGATTTCACGTCGCGCTTATTGCGGAAAGTGCAACAATTTTTGGCTGAGGTATTTTTCTAAGAAATGCAAGGTCGTCAAATTAGGTGAGGGAGAGTATAACTATAAGAAAAAAAACGGCTGGTTTAAAGACGACTTTCTGGTTGGTGCTCCTGTCGTGGATGACAAAAATAAGGTTGTTGGAATTGTCAAATCGGTCGATTCTCAGTCGGAAGTTTTTGACGTGAGACCCATCAATCGCTCGGACCTGGATTAATCGTAAGTTTTTCAGCCTTTAGATATTTCACTGGTCTTAACTGCAGCTGTCGAATGAGTCAGGGATTTTTCATCCACAGAAGAACGAGACAGGGTACCCAGTTGCGAATGTTTACAAATAGTGTCAGGTAGCATCCGATGAAAGCGGAGGCCTCAATCAGTTCACTAAATATGCTGAAAACCTACTCCAAATGTGCAGTAGTTTTTCTCGACCAACCGATAGCTGGGCATTTTGTACTGACCATGCAAGAGAAAAGCGTTGAATTTCAATAAGCGGTTCAGCTCGCAGTTCATATTTTCACAAAGTTGTTTGTTATGATGTTTTTTCTTTTCCTTTCTTTTTAATCTTTTTAACATTTCAGACAAGCTCTTTACCTTAAAAAGCAACCAAAGCAAGATAGTATATTTTATCTGTATTTGTAACAGTGGCATTTTATTGCAAATTCTTTAGTTCCCGTTATGTTTTGGTATAGCCATTGCTCAATGTCTAGAAATAATTCTGTGGCCTTCATAACAACAGAAAAGTGAATGTTCCTTATGCTGTTTAAACATTTTCATTCATTCATTCATAAGTCTTTATTAAAAGTATACCCAGCAACAGACGTGCGAGTTTACAGAACAAATTTTAACTAAATTATTTACATACTATAACAAGTTAAAAAGACTCCTATTTATAAAAGAACGTTTGAATCGTTCTGTTCGAACGCATGGTAATATAAAATTATGACCTCGCTTTCGAGTATCTCTTGTCTTCTTCGGTGGAAGGAGGTCATAAAGAGGATGGACTTCATTATCTCTAATTTTGTTCCACAACTTTTGATCTCTTTCTCTGATAATATCATAAATTGATATGTTTTTACTTGTGTATCCAAACCTGAATGCTCTTCTACAAAATTTATCAATTCGACTGATGTACTTATCTTTATAGGCACTCGCCCAAATCTCAATACCATACAAAAAGATAGACATGACTAAACTATCAAATAGGATATTAAGCTCTTGTACGGAATAGCCATAATGTTTACATACTCTCAGAATATACAAACGAGAGCTGGCTTTATATAACATTGAATCAAATTGTTCATCCCAATTACACGGATTTTCATCAAAGTTCATTCCCAATAATTTCAAAGAAGTTTTCCGTTCTATTGATGGTATTGGATCAGGAAGCAGTTTCTTTGTTTTACCTTTTACCACCATCTCCCATGTTTTACTTAAATTTAACACCATACCATTATCCTTGGACCAATTCTTAATATTTTCAACTTCCTTGGGAGATGGGTCGGGATGATTTGACCGTACAGGCACACTGAGAGTCATATCATCAGCAAACTTGATTAATAATTCTTTACGTGGATTCTCAACGGCAATATCATTTACCATGAGGGAGAAAAGTACAGGTTATGCAAAATATTGTGTCAGGTTATGCAAAATATTGTCAAGAAATACTTTCAATGCTGACCTGTCATCATCCCAAATTTGAATGTGTTTTAACCACGATTGTTGAAAAAACTGAAACCATTATTCTTATTAATATATGCAATTATATGCTTGCTAATAAATTTCCTCTGAGTGAAACTGTTAATTCAAACTATATCTCACTTCTTTGCCCAATGAATAACTACGAAGCAATGATATTAAACATTAGAACAGTGATTTGAAATTATTTACATAACGTGTCATGCAATTTCCTTTTCTATCTATCATTTTTACACTCTACAGATTATGTTTTTCATTTCTTTAATTTGCAGGATTTTTTGTAGCGTAATATGAAACTGAAAAAGGCAGTGTAACCTGGTGTTGAAGGAGAATTAACAAAAAACGAACATAAAAATGGTTGATGGAGGAAATACATTCGAAAAGAAGAAATGTTTGTCACGCTATGTGCTTATATATACACGGGACAAAATTACAGATTTGGATGAATTTTACATGAAAGCAAATTTGTTGTAAGTTTAGCCTCCAAATTTGCAACAGATTTTCGCTGGTAGTTTTGTCATCTTTGGCACATCAAATTTGCTCTACATACACCGATACGTTTGCACATTTGCAAATCCTTCAACGCAAATTTGCATCGAATTTGCAATGGTTGTCTTGACCAAAATTTATCAACTTAAATTTTGCATCAAATTTGCAGTGGTAGTTTTATGATCTTTGAAACTTCAAATTGGCGATACATACAGTAATACCTTTGAACATATGCAAATCTCCGTGACGTTTACCCTGAATTTGCCACGGTTGGCTTATAACTTTTGCGAAATCATATTTGTCATATACTCAACTGTTAGCATAAACAAATTTGTGAGCTTGAATTTTCCTCAAACTTGTAGTCGTTTGTCATCTTTTGTTTCACCAAATATGAAAGGGAGGGCAATATTTTGAGAAAGGAGAGGGGCTTTTATTGGAGGATGGGCAGTTAATCGAGTAAATACGGTAATGCAGTTCAAATCTGCGTTAACTTTACGTTGGTCTTTTCACTGTCATTGTAAATAAAATCTACAATTCACGTACGCAACTTTACATTTACGAAAATTTTGATGAATCAATTTTATCGGATTCGCGAAGGGTAATTTTTTGAGACCAGACGCAGACCTCGACACGCAAACACGTGTGTATAACAATAAAGAAACCTTGTTATACTCAAGTAAGGAATGTGATGGAAAAGAAACGTTCTATTCAGCGTTCACTCGCCTGGCTTGGGAGTATTGTGACCATGGAGAGTATTGCGGAAAGTCCTTAACAATCTCACCAAAGTTGTGTTTATGGGTTGCCTGGGCATTGTCGCATATCACGCCATTTTAAAGAGGCAATGAAGATAAACTATCCTTTGCCCATTTGCAAACGCTGACTTGGTCAGACTACTGGGCTAAGCTTGACCTGTAACCAATCATGCATTAACTATGAATAACTAGTGACAAGAAAAGAATACTGTTTTATACCCACGTCCTCAAGCTATTCTAATTGGAAAACTTTCTGAGTCTCTGACGGGATTAAAATGCAAATGGTGATTAAAATGTATTACAAACTATTGTGTCCACACCGAACAATTCTAAAATTGCTTGTCATGTTTTAGGGCAGGTTTATAGCGAAAGGCGTGTGCACTTGTATTTTAAAAGTGCGTATTTAGGTGGATCCAACTTAGGAAAGTCATTTGTAAGTTGTGTCGTAAGTAAGTTACCGGCGACACGATATCGCTCTACGAGTACAGTACCTTTCTCGAAATAATACTGAGCTGTCAAGTGTAAAAGAGAAAAAAGAACAAAAATTTATCCTTTCGGAACATTCCCCCTAGAGGAAATCACAGCCATTGGGATCCTCAGCGACATTAACACATGAGTCTTATATTTGACGATTTCGGGACAAAGAAAGTTCATCTTTTATCTCGGCGCTTGCTACAGACAGCGCAAAGAATAGAAATATTCTACATTCCAACCCGAATAATTAAGGTCATTGCGTACGACCTGACTAGTTTACCGTATTTTCAGAATTAATGCCACAGGAACGACTTGGGAAGCACCATGTTTGTTTTTTTAACAGAGGATCTTTCAAACTTAAATAAGTTTCTGCCACGAAGAGTGCAGTTCTCAATTTGGCCAATACCATATAGCCAATGGAAAGGAGCCACGTTCTCAATACTTTAAAAATATTATAGTTTTCAGTTTTAAATCATGGATCCTACTTTTTTTCTGCCCCAGATTCAAACAGTTCAATTCAACAATGAAGGATGAATGGACAATTCTAATTAGTTGCTCAAAATAATTAAATTTAAGTATTTAAAAGTTCCGAGGAAAACCTTCGTGAAAAAACTGGGTGATAATAATCTTTCCAGTCTATGGAAATATTTTTCTCCTAAACAACAGGCGTTCAGGTCCGCAATGTTGAAAAAAATAAAGACTTTAAACAAGTTTATTTGGTCAATGTGAGCGAAACCTATAAGATTTGGTAAACTTGGTCGAATTGCATACCTGATTGCATTTCTTGTCAACTAGTTACACGTTACACAGTAATTCAAAGTGATAAAAAACGTTAAATCCTTTCACGAATAAGAGTTGTTCTCTAGTGACATTTGATTGACATAAGAACTCCAATCGATACTGAACGTTCGACATTTTGATCAAGATTACATGGACTGCACACTACATTAAAGTCTCGTTAAAGAAAATGAAGCGATTCTGGGTTTCCTAAGCAGATGGTTGAACAGACACACATATTAAACTGCGGTAAATGTTCTTACACAAAATCTTGTCTTGGTAAAGGAAGAACAAACAACAAGTTTTCACTATTCACGCGATCCTTCCTAGCGAGAAATTGTCCAAAAATACGTTGGACAGGTCAAAATGACGATGGTCCGAAAGGTTTATAGAGATTTGAACACCAAACCTCCAGTGAACCTGGACGGGAGCCGCAAGAATATCTCTCAGGATGGTATTGATACCAGGAAACACGTTTGTTGCCTGTTTATTGTAATTGCTTGCGTAAAAAAGTACTGCACTAAACCAGGCCTGACGTCTGACGACGGATCTATTTCGTCATCATCTCTTCCCGCCCATTTAGTCAGAATATTTCCAAACCTCTTATGCCAAGAACACAACGAACCATATAAAACACCTGCAAATGCTACGGTGGAATAACGGTCGAACAGGACGGGTACAGCCCCTTCTGGAATCTCGGGAACGAGGAATCTGTAAGCCCTGGTCATGTAAACAAGTTCATCATTATCAAATGCTTCAAATGTGTGTGTGGGGCCACATTTGTACTCTTTACAGTAAAGCAAAGTTTGCTTTCCGTTTCGATATCAACTTCACGTAGTTGCAGCAGCGATAAAGCAACGTTGCAGTCCACTTGTCCAATATTTGCAGCCGTGTTTTGCAGTTGAGATTGTTTAAATATTTGTTCAAAGTTTTCTTGATAAACATTAGGCGCTGCAAGGTCATGCAAATGCTGATCTCTCAAAAACTTTCTGAAAACCTGAATTTCCACCGACTTATTGTTCGTCTGATAGTCTCCTAATATGCCATTGTACCTCTCAAAACCGAATAGCCAAAAACTATGCACTGGTCCATAGTTTAAAATACAGTCTGCTAAAGGCGTGTCAAGATGCATGTTTGGCGTAACCTTTGCACTACCGAACAAAACGCTCAAACTCTTTACAGAATTGCATCAACAACGAATGGGCAGTTCCTATGTTTTTAACTTCATTCATTGATGTGGAAAGAATCCGCCATGCATGTACGAATAGTGTCCAGCACTGATAATGTTCCAATTGTAATTTGTTGTGCAAGGCGAACAACGAAAACATAGTAGTATAAGACTTCCACTGTTCCGCAGTGAAACCAGCAAAAGACTTAGCGATTTTAAAAGGAAGTCAACCTATATTGCAAGGAGCTTCAGTCCCATCAATAACGTTCTCAACTGCTTGCAAGTCACCTACATCCAAATGTTCTTCATCAAGCCAGATTTCAAGCATACTTTTCGCCATTCCAAAAAATAATGTGCATTGGATCCACAATGGTGAAACGAACGTAGTCAAAGTAGGGTAATCTGTGAAGTTCAGGGTAGCGCATTCCCTATAAATTTGTCAATTTATCTGTATCTTCTTGGCTTGTTTGACGTGAAATCTCGGCCCCTGACGCCTGTGTTCATCCTTTTGTCTTCGAGGACAAGGTTCGAATCCAGAGTAATCCGAAGGCCCCCCGATTCCTCCAACTTTGAATTCCTTTTTGCACTTTCTGCACCTTGCTGCAGATGCATGACCAGCAAACCCACAAAGTAATGCAGCCTTGAAAATCTGAAGGAAAAGAGGTGACCCTGAGTGCGTTAGCTCTCGACACCAGGGTTCCAGAGCTGTAAGAGTTCATCTACCAGAGGCGATAAATACGGATTAATGGTCAGACGGTTCGCATGGTCCGGGAATAATCCCAATGAGAAAAACGTTTTCTCGCTTAAAACGTTGAATTTGAAATTAGTTATTTAAAAATAACATTATTATTTTAATCTAGGAATTAACGTTGAGTTCGAGATATCTGTGAATCCGTCTGCCGACCTATCTGTATCCGGCTGTCAATCTATCAATGATCAAAAAGTATAAGGAACTACCATTCAACCTTTAGCTGCGCAAAGTACGCCTAATCATGAACTATTTTGCTTAAACATCAAACCGAGGTTCAGATAATTGCCATTCCCTTGGCAAATATTTACCCAACGAAAGTGCCGTAAATTGATTTACTTCGTCACGTGTGGTTGAGGATACAAGCGTAAAGAGTCAATGCACTAAACGTACAGACTGTCCAACCTAACGAAGTCGCCAAATCGAGATTTTACTCGGGGGGCCTGGGGGGCACGCTTCCCCAATTGGTCGTTATTTTGCGCGTGTCTTCAATGTAAAAACGATACTGCAATGAAAGACAAAGTATCATAATTCCTCAGACTGAGACATATTCATCGAGACGAAGTTCGACAAATCGGATATTACTGACTTACTAAAAGGTAACTAGTTCAATATAAGTCTTGGTGCTTTGCGCGGTTTTGCACTGACGTTCTTGATTTTAATTGATATTTCTTGAAGTTTCTTTACGATTTTAACTTTGAATTTACCTGGATATCAGAGGAAAGTATTTCGTTATTCTGTATGGCAAGTATTAATTGACGAAATTATCTTCCAAGGCGGAAGCAGATACCAAAATCGGGATTTTTCCTATTCCGACGGCATATGAGCCGGGATTCGGGATTTTCAAGCAAAGTCAGGATAATCCCGACAAAATCGGAATGGTTGAACAGTGGGAAAGTATGAAACTGGCAGTAAGGTACAGTAGACTGGTGACGGTCTTGATCGACAGGTAGACATAATACAATGCGATCATTTGGTATTCGCGGTACGGCAGAGGCAACGGCCATTAAGGTTACTACCTTGAGTGAACGCAGCACTTGTTTTTCCATCTCAGTTTGCCGTTCGTACATGTCTTTAAGAGTGCCATATTTACAAGCACGCTTTATTGACGAAATCTTCTCTTTGACGTCTGAATTCTAAAAGGCAACAGGGAGGCATACAGAGTCGCCAGGTGGTTCCACAATATCACCAGGTTGGAACGTAGGATAATCTTATTTTCTGTTTTGAACAACTTATAAACATCTACGATCAAATGAACTAGAATTTTGTTTATAAAGATTTAAGATCAAATGAACTAGGAAGGCTGCCATGCACGCAGTGCCAGGCGCAACCAGCTTGTTTGAAAATTTATGTATAACATTTGATGAGTACACCTTTTCCTGTTCATTACCAAAAAATATACTATCATTAACGCCAACCTCAAACTCATTAACGCAACAATACATTAATCTTATTCAATTAACATTCACTAGCGTAGATATGAACATCAAAAGCTCTAAATATACTAATTTTTACCTTGGAAACTGGTTTAGAAATTGTACTTGAATATTGATGAAGCGTAAGCCAGCTTAGCTAATGAACGTACGATCTCGTACTCTCTTTCGAAAACATTTTTTACCCCCAGCCAATATTCATAACTTCGATTAACCGGACCCTCGATTATCCGGACGTGGACTGAGGTGATCGGGGCGATTTTGGTTTCCACAAGAACCCCCCTATCATCTAACCATGAACGGGAGCAAGATATGAAATCCCATCATCGGAAATTTTCGAAAATCTTGATTGGAAACCAATTGAAATAAATTTTAAAAAGCGAGAACTACTTTCAACATTTAAAGCTTTACGAGGATGGACACCAAAATATCTAAAAGACCACTTTAAAATTCTCCAAAATAACGTCTACAGACTGAGAAGTAACGATAAAAATCTTTATTTACCAAAGCCTAACACTAATTTCTTAAAATATACATTTATAAACCGTGCATCAAAGTTCTGGAATAGTCTACCTCATAATATAATCAATAATATCCATACAATTCGCTTAAACAGCTTCATAAATTTAATAGATGAATATATATATAATACATCCTAGAAAACAGTCTTCACATACCATTAGTAATTTCTGCTTTGTGCATAGAGTAATATATTTAGTATTAATATTTTAGATGTAAATATAGTTATTAGTTAAGAATGTATTTTTGTACTAAATTAATGCACGGCCCTTTGAAAAACAGGAGACTGAATAGGCCAGCGTACTAAAATAAATTTAAGTGAGGTAAAGTAAAGTAAAGTATAGTAAAGTAAAGTAAAGTAAACCTGTGCGGTAGTCACGTGGACTTAAACATCATTTTGGCATGCTGCTTGCTAATTTTTTGTGCTCCACGTCGAAGAGAGGAGGAAAAGGGCGAAAACGTAGGTTCCGGGTTTGACGGGTATTTCAGTAGAGAGCAACTTGATCAATATCATTCTCTTGTTCAAGAACTTCATCTACATGACAGAATTTTCTTTAGGTGTTCTTCCAGCAGTCAAGTCTGACAAACTTGTCTTTATAATGAAGAGAAAAACTTGTTACAAAGACATTCATTCTTCTTTCTTCCATGAACTGTAAGCAATTTAGTTCAGTTGCAAATGTTGGAAGAAAAATTACAGTTATATGGTATTAAAGGAAATAGTCTGCGTTGGTTCATTTAATACTTGAGTGACCGTACACAAGTATGTAAAGTTGGAACGACAATTTATTCAAAAAAATATACAAAGACCGGTGTGCCACAGGGGTCTAATTTGGGTCCATTATTATTTACACTTTATGTGAATGATCTACCGAACTGTTTGAGCAATTCTATCTCTGCTCCGTTTGCCAATGATACCAATGTAACGACATCTGGACCGTCTGTGGAAGATATCCAATGTAAATTAAATAATGAGTTGGATGACTTAAATCAGTGGTTGCTTGCGAATAGATTGTCTTTGAATGTTGGTAGAACGGACTACATGTTAATTGGATCTAGGTATAGATTAACTCATATATCAATGGATCCCGAAATCTCATTTGGCTTTCAAAAAATTTCACGTGTAAGAGACAAAAACACTGGGTGTTTTGATCGATGAAAACATCACCTGGCAAAATCATATTGAAGCCCCATGTAAAAAGATTTCGAAAGCAATAAGAACGATGAGACGAATTAAAAAATGTCATCAGTAATGAAAGCCTAAAACGGTTATACAAAGCGTTGGTGTTACCACATTTTGATTGCTGTTCTTTGGTTTGGGATAATTGCTCAAATAGCTTAAAAGACCGCTTACAAAAGTTTCAAAATAAAGCTGGTCGAATAATAAGTTGTGACTGTTATGATATGTCGGCAACAAACGCTCGACTAAACTTGGAACGAACAAAGGACGAACAAATGTTGCCCTTTGTGCAAAAGATAATTTTTGGCAGATCAAACTTAGATAATTTATGTCACCTATTTTCAATAGCAAGGCAGGATTGTTATGACTTGAGAAGTTATGATAACATGCTCTTGCTACCTAGACCAAATACTAATGCGATGAAAAAAAGCTTTAGTTATAGAGCCGCTGTGGCTTGGAATGTCCAACCATTAGAGGATAAAATCTACGAGCTTTGAAATTCAGTATTTTAATTGTAAGTAGCTTTTTTTTATTTTTAATATTAGTATTTTAAAGTTTCGATGTAAATATCCTCATATTTTTTTCTTTTTTAATTTCTTATGTGTGCGGCACGGCCTAATGAAAAACTGAACATTTTTACTGCAAATATCTTTTATTATTCGTTGATTAGTTACCGTGTTTAAATAAGGTTAAATAAATAAATAAATATATAAATAAATAAATAAATAAATAAATAAATAGATAAATAAAAAATAAATAAAAAATGTGTTCCCGCCAACTTGAAACGAGAATGTCGGCATTTTGAGATGGATTTAAATCGTCCCAATCTTCCTGATCGCCTGACGATTGTTTCCATTTGATCACTTGCGATCATTCACGATCGTCTAGACCGTTTGACGATTGTTTCCATTGGATCACTTGCGATCATTCACGATCGTCTAGACCGTTTGACGATTGTTTCCATTGGAACACTTGCGATCATTCACGATCGTCTAGACCGTTTGACGATTGTTTCCATTGGATCACTTGCGATCATTCACGATCGTCTCGACCGTTTGACGATTGTTTCCATTGGAACACTTGCGATCATTCACGATCGTCTAGACCGTTTGACGATTGTTTCCATTGGATCACTTGCGATCATTCACGATCGTCTCGATCGTTTGACGATTGTTTCCATTGGAACACTTGCCATCATTCACGATCGTCTAGACCGTTTGACGATTGTTTCCATTGGATCACTTGCGATCATTCACGATCGTCTCGACCGTTTGACGATTGTTTCCATTGGATCACTTGCGATCATTCACGATCGTCCCGATCACCGGACGATTGTTTCCATTTGATCGCTCGGTTTACTGCGCGTAAGCTCCCTTTACATATAGTTAAGCAGATGTCAGAATAAATGCTAATTTGCGAATACACTAGCACACGGCTTCTGTTGTATGTTGTAAAAGATGGAGGACGAAGTTGAATTGTTGCTTCAAGCGAATTATTTGTTGCTTCTATATTTAAAAAGAAGACAGTTTGTCGAAAAAAACCGAAGGAAGCATTGCTGTTGGGTTATTATTATTATCATTATCATCATCATTATCACTATTATTACTAATATTACTGTAGTAAAGTAACCTGTTACATTAACTATAAGCAGACCATTCCTTCACCTTTAGGTATTTCAGTGTGAAGATTCCGACTGACAAAATTGGTAGCTCGTTATTTAGACTTTTTAGCAACAATAACTCAGTCACTCTGCTGGTATCATTCCCGACATTGTCTTCCTAAGAATCATTTCGTTCTCAATCAAAACTGTCCTTGGCATTTCATTGCATGACTTTTCCATCGTATTCTCATCTTGTTTAATCTTTTTCACTTGTTCCTGAACTTGCTTCATTCCTCCTCCAAGGCATCCAAACGCCATTGATAAGATTTCCACTCTATAACTTTGTCTTCTTTCTCGAACCTCAAATGCTAGTTGTTGATACTTAACTTTTCCCGATGTTTCTCTTTTATATTTCTCACGTTAGGGCACACCATATCTACTAACAAGATTTTACCCGACTTGTTATCCTCGATGGTTATTATTGTTATTATTATTATTACTATTATTATTATTTAGACTTATTTACTCGCGGGTGACCTTTCAGCGAACTGACTTTCAAAGGGTCGTGTCATACATAATTAGACTAAAATAAACTAAACTAAAGAAAACTAATTTAACTATTTACATGCTCTATTCTTACTTAACTATTTACAATAACTACATTCTCTTATGTACCTATATTTAAAATCACATCATTTCAAGAAGTCATTTCTTCAGTAGTCCAATTGAAATTTTTGTAAAGTTCATTATCTAGATCAGGGGTGTCCAAAATACGGCCCGCGGGCCAGAGTCAGGCCCGCCAAGGGAATATATCCGGCCCGCCAGCTAATGCCTTTGTCCCAGCTCAAAATACTTATCAAAACAAAGATGGCCAGATATCTCACTAAAATGCCAATCAAGCCATTGTACAGTGTTCACTGCAGTAATACAACATGACTAGCGTAGTACAGTAGATACTATATAACTGTATGATTATACTTTCTTTAGGAGTTTAGCTAAACTCTAAATCGAATCGTGGCTTCTCCGTCTCATCGGCTTCTCTTGCCCACATTTACTGTGCAACCCTCCTTCTAGGAAAAAACGGGAATGTGGCCCCTGACACAAAAAGGTTGGACACCCTGATCTAGATTATTATAGGCAAGAGCTCCTCTATAAATGAAACTTTTCTTTACAAAGTTCGTTTTGGGCTTAGGCAGATAAAGTTTTATCTCACTGCTACGCAAATCCTATGAACTATTATTTGAAGAGGTGAAATACTGAGAAATATAATCAGGATAACAGTTCGTTTAAAGCTTTATACGTCATTATGATTTCAGTGTAGTGAATTGAACAGCTCAGCAGATCTAATTTCATGTTTACAACCCGTTATCACACGTGCATCTCGTTTTTGAAGTTTTGAGAGCTTTTTAAAGTTTGATCCATTTCCATCATACCAAGTTATTGAGCGATAGGTAAAGTGAGGAAGAACGAATGATTTATACAGACTTTGTAGAGTTTCATGTCGGACAAATTGTTTTGCTCTTTGTAATAGAGCAATATTCTCAGATATTTCTTTACACTGCTTATCTATGTTTATCCCATTTTATTTGTTCATTAATGTTGACACTTAGGACTTTTTTGTCGTTTTGTCGTGGGTTCGGAGAATAATTAAAGAGAGAAAACTTCAAGGACTTCATCACACGCTCACTAAAGACCTTCGTCTGTTCGACATAGAGCACTTATTTTTTCCATCACGGCAGATGCTGCACGTTGCAGTAACAAGAAAAGCGTTGCATATTGGAATACAATTCGATCGCTGAATTTTGTTTCCATATTATCGCTGGGGATCGCTGATGATTGCTCTCGATCGCTGGGATAGAACATTTTCTAACCAGGCAATCGTAATCGTTTATGATAGCCGGATCGCTGGAAAGTGTTTCCATATGATCGCCGTCGATCGTGCTAGATTGCTGGCGATCAATAGCGATTATATGGAGACGGACCTTTAGTAATGGCCGCCGCAATCCACTTCCGGCTTCATTTTCAGAACATGGGATGCTCCACCCATTCTTCTTAAGTGATCAGTGGTCTACATAAATCGAAGTCGAACAGTCATATCAAAATCCACTTTGAGAGCTGATACTTTATTCTTACTAATTTTCGCCAGTACTAATTTTCGCGATTTCAAAAAAGTTGCGAAGGTGAAGCACAACCGAGGAACAATGAGTCCAAGCGAATTGAAAGAATTTTTAAAGATAAGCGACAAAGGTAAATTATCTTGGACTGGTGACTTTGAGTCACTAAAGATATTTTTAAACGAGTTTTTAAACATCGAAGGACAGTGGAGCTCCCCGGGTGATGAAGCTAAAGCTCTCGAAAACGACCAATTAATCATTCGTTGGTATGGAAGGAAACAATCTTTAACTATTAACGGGTCATCATCGGAAACAATCAGAGCTGAACTTGTTAAGTTGGTGAATAGAACGGCTGACAATACTGCCGATTCTGCCCTTCTCTCAAGCGAAGAAGATGAAGCCTACCTGAATCAAAAATCACTCGAAGTTACCATACCTGTTTTGATGCATATATTTCTCGAGAGGAGCGACAATGAAAGGGCAAATAATTCAGGTGAACAACCGATGGAAGGTGAAACCAGCAATTGTAAGAGGTCAACCGCGAGATTCAGTGAACATACACAAAACAGATTCAGACCATCCCCTTGAGACTATGATTCTAAAGCTTGAATTAAAAATGGAAGAAATTACTAATGAATTTAAAGCGAATAAGCTGTTCTTTGAGAAAGCCATAGCAGAATTGTCAGCTAAATGCGAGTCAACACAGGCTAGAAGTCAAATTTTCTTCGATGAGAAAGAAGTGGCTAGTCTAAGAAAGGAGAATGATGAGTTAAAGAAAGAGAATCAAGCCTTGCTCGAGAGGGTAAACAACTTGGCGTACATCCTCGCTGATTTGCAAAATCAAGTGAAAGTCACTCAAGAAGAAAAGACCAGCTTGATTACGATACGACTTCTACACAATGACATAACTACAAGGACAAATAATTCAGATCTAACGGACGACAAATCAGAGGTACAGTCAGAGGTCCAATGGACAAATATTGAAGGTAGGCAAAAGCCAAGTACAGTTGACCGACATAAGGACTTCCGCAGTCGTAATCGCTTTCAAGCTTAATATGTTGAGGATAACGAGTTAGACCATGATGAAGATGTCATAATCGTTCAAGTTAACGAGCAACAACGAAATAATACTCCAACTAAAGCAACATCATCGGATACTAATCATCCAAAAAGGATCGAGGAGAAATTTAAGTCAGGAACAAGTCGTGTGAATGCCAAGCAAACTACAAATACGGACAACACTACCGAAGACCCCCAGAAGGAAGTACTATAACATCTAATACCATGATAATCGGCGATTCTATGTTAAAATACCTTAATCCTGTTAAATGGAATCCAACTTAAATGGAAATCCCATTTAATATAGTTAGTAAGGTGTCTAAGGGTATAGGGATGATCAGGCGTATCAAAGCTTTCGTACCACAAGAGACACTGATCTCAGTCTATAATGCAATTGTTTTGCCATATTTTGACTATTGTAGCCTTGTTTGGGATACCTGCGATAATTATTTCATTGAAAAACTACAAAAAATGCAAAACAGGGCCGCACGAGTCATTACTGGTAAATCATATGAATTTAGATCTATTGTGATTATAAGAGAATTAAATTGGCAACTATTGGTGGAGAGAAGGGAAGACAACAAAGCTGTATTTATGTACAAAATAAGGAAAGGAGAATATCTGGAAAGTATTTCTAACCTTTTCAAAGTGGCAAATAATCAAACATACCGCTTACGGAATAATAACTTTGATTATGCTTTAGATAAGCCCAAAACAAATTTTCTCAAAAAAAGTATTAGTTATTCTGGGGCTAAAACTTGGAATGACCTACCAAGATCTTTTAAGGCCACCGACATTCCCCTAGCGCGTTTTAGGGTTCTACTCAAAGACAGATGGACTAGTGCTTAAGCATAAGGTCATTAAATATTTCCAAAGTAATTTTAATAATGTCCAACAAGTTAAATGTGATAATTGTTATCTTAGATGTATAATAATTTTGAATTAATAAGTGAATAATTATGTATATTTCTATACGGCTCCTTGGAAAACAGACTATTATACAGTTTGAAGGACTACCGTATACGTAAATAAGATTAAATAAATAAATAATAAATGAATATTCATCAAAAATAGCAAGCGCGAAAATTAAAATCGCGAAATTCAATACTATATTATATTAATAAAACAATACATGTTTTACAGTTGCTGTATTAAAATCACGGGTTTAATGTTAATTTCGCTGGATTTTTTAGTTTTATTCCCCTGCTTTACTCACATCTGTATCATCCTCTGCTTCCAAATCTTTCAAAACCTCGTTTGTGCAACCATCGAACCTTCCATCTGTCAGTTCCTTGCATTTAGCTTTAACATGCTCTTTTTGTCGTCCGAGTATGTAATTGTCTCTTGTACTATGCTCCATCACGGTCGACTCGAGCCTTACTATGATCAAGTCCCTGCACATCACCTGGCTGATAAGCCTGTTTAACTATCTCTCAAGCAGCGAGGGGAGTCGGAGGGGATATCGCGAAAGGCTGGGGGAAAGCCGACATCATTGCAGTAGTCTGTGGGACAACGTACAAAGCTTCCTCCCGAGGGTCATTTCGAGGACATTCAAATATAAGCACTGTATACAAGGTCATTTGACGAGATTCGTTCTGCTATTGTAAGTAAGGTTTGTCGTTAAACTTGCATTCATCGCAATTTTAAAGTGGTTTCTTTTGTTTCTGTTACCAGACTGCTACAACAGTTAATGAAAACGTGTTGTAAATGTAACTTATGAGTCTTTGCAAGATTAAGGAAATGACGAAATCACGAAATTAAATACGCTTCGGTTCTTTTTACCCCCAAAAGTCACGAAATTAAATACTCACGAAATACGGCTTCCAAATCTTCGTGAAATTAGCTCGCGAAAATTAGTAAGAATAAGGTACAACCAACACCAGTTCCATGTCACAAATCCTGCCTGCGTTAAAGGTGTTTCACTTCTTGTTTTGGCATGGTATTTAGTATAGAAATAGAAATCAGCCAAAGCGAGAAAATCCTTCAGGGCGTACGGTTCCTCCGATTAAAATGGAATTTTATCTCATGACATCTCGCTTAGATAACAGGGGCATTACTCGAAGAGTTAGGCCCAACCGTTAGATCATAGACAAAAACGGCTAACGTTCGCATTCGCTTGTTATCAATCAATTCACATTACGAGATAATTCAATTGGCTATTTGTCCTAAACGAACAACTTTATAGATCAATAAGAACCTCGTCCTGCTAGTAGCCAATCAGAAAGAGTGACTTGCTGGGATTCCTGATCGCGAAAAGACAATGACTCATTTTCATAAGTTAACTTCAATTATTTCTAATTTTGAGGATATTTGCTACCGTTTAAAGGAGCCTAGCCACTGGACAAGCTTTTAGTATGCCTGGTAATATATGCAATATGAGCGTCGAACTTCGAGGGGTTTACGGAGGAGGAAAATTCGGGCCTTTCCCGATCCCAAACAGCAGTGGTTCTCGACCCTTCTTTGGTTGAACGGCCAGCTGCCTCATAATGAAACTTCTTGCCGTTCTCTGCCGATTACACTCAGTCCCAGTTCTGTGTCCACGCCAGTGCCCAACTCTAGAGCAATACCGAACTGAATAACTTTAATGTATAGTTATTCACATCGGTATTGTCCAGTTATTGTCAAATATAGATTTTAACACTGACTAAACTAGAAATTTAAAAATACAGAGTTGGTGAATGACTGATTAGTTCCCACCATTTGCATCCTCGCACCCCTCCTCATTAGGGCCTTGCTTGCGTCCCCCTCCGATGTTCCTTGAACGTCCACTGGGGAACGTGCCACCCTCGTTGTGAAACGCTGCCATACAGTTTGGATAACTACGTTAAAAGATGTTTATGATAAGGTATACATCTTTGGAATTGTGGGAGCTTGGTGATATCTGGAATGCTAGGTGAACGTTCGTCAAGCTCTATCCTCAGAAAAACGATTTCTGAGTCCCAGACGGGGAACAAACTCGCAACCTTCGGATGACCGGTGAGACAGGTCGCACATATGTCGAACTTGCACCTCAGCTCACCATCTGAGTCTTGGGGGCCGTTTACACAAGCCCTGGTTGACTTCCAATCCGGGTCAGCTCACCACCCGTGGTCTTTCTTTTTTCTTGTTTACATGAACCCGGGCTGGGCGTTATTTAAGAAATGTTTTTCCAACCCGGGTCAACTTTGTACAACCCGGGTTGGCCCGAGTCATTCTAATAGACGCCGTAAGTATGTCGTTTTTTTCGGCCTCTTCAATTCTTGTCATTTGTTTGACAGTTCAGCCACAGATTTAATCGTCATACGTTTGCGTATGCAAGAAAACATCGCAATCATATCCGAAAAGAAGTCGCCGTTTTTATCATCCATCTTAGATTTGTAGTCTTCGAGAGAGACAATCAAGTATTCGACCTTTGCGCTCGACCACAGACCTAAACGAGATTTTTCTTTGTGAGCGATCGGACTTGCCATGCTTCCAGCACACGGAAAACATAAACTACAACTTAGGCTTGACGAAAAAAAATGAAAACTAACCAAAACTATCGTACTGCTGATCCTTTACACGAGCCCGAGTCAAGTCATGCCGTGTTTACATGGAAAAATTGACAAAAATTGGTCACCTTCACCCCTAGCCAGCCCGGGTCGACCCAGGTCATGAAGCGGGTAACCCGGCAAGACGGGTTGAGCCGGCTATCGTGTAAACGCTAACAGCAGTTTATTCGTAGACGGGTTGACCAGGGTTGGCAAGCTAACCTGGGTTGGGGACCAACCCGTGGTCATGTAAACGGCCCCGTGGTAGCTCAATGGTCAGAGCGTCTCACCGCTGATCAGAAGTTTGTGGGTTCGATCCCCGTCTGAGGACAGAGCTTGATGAATGTTCGTCCCTCATTCATGTTTAGAATAGGAAGGTACCTAATTGACCATGTTTAAGAGCAATTAGCTGATAAACTGAAGGATAAATTTAATAATCTGAACGATTCTGTATCCAACTAACAGCCAGTCATTAACAGCCATTTCTTCTTTTTCCTTCATAAATACTAATTACCATTCTACGTAACGTGTCAGACATTGCGTGAAACCGTGAAGGGGAATGACGTGAGTATGAAAACTATTTGAACTTCGTACCACGCGTAGTCGACCGTTAACAACTTAATACAACTAACTATAATTAACTCCATCGGCGCTATTTTACCGGTGACCGCAAGGACATGTACAATTGGCAGCTAGAGAGTTAGAATAAAATCACTTTATTTATTGGTAGGTCAAAAATTTCAGATCACTTAATGTTGAAGTCAGGATGTCAGAATAACGTAATTTCAGAAGTATTTTCCAAGCAAGCAGAAAACCGTCTATACGTAAATGTGGCTAAAACGTATTTTCATGCCTCCGTTAATTGAAATATACCTCTGACTGGACGGCATCTGGGACTTTGTCCTCGTCAAATTCTTTCTTGCAATTGAATACAATCTAAAAGATTGTTAAAGACAAACCGTCAACACCGTTTATAAGACGTCGAAGTTCGAATAACTTATTGTTAACTCCACCTTCCGGTCATAAATGAAACTTTGCGAAGGTTAACAATGTTGAAAAAAAGTTTTATAAAAATTGTCTAGTCTTAACATGAATGGATATTCTCTATAAGAAAACTTTTAAACTACATGTAAAGATTTTATACTAGAACATGGACAATTTACTTCAGTATAACAATGACCCAATGTGACACATTTCGGAAACAAACTTTGCGCCAAGCAAAATTAGAGGATAAAGAAGTCAACTGGAAGACACCACCATAGTTTACGGTGTGCATGGTATATTTTGGATCAAAAACGCTACGCCATCCATTCCATCGATTCAACAAGTCTGAGAAGATTGTAAGACTTTGTCCACTAAATAAACCCAAAGTAAACACATTCATCGATTATTCTGCGCTCCAAATACAGAACTATCCCATGGAAATGTGACCTTATGGCAGTCCCAATCTACCAACCCAACCACCATCCTTAGATATAACATTACACTAAACTACATACTTCATTTCATCATCTTTTTTTCTCGTCGTTTGATCCCCGGCAGATTCTTCTGCTACAAAATTTTCCTTTGTCCCAGCAATGAGTTGAGGTCGGACAACATCGAATGCGTTCATCATCCCTGCATTCCCTGAATAACATTCAAATAAGAAATAAAGTAATGTAGTCAATTGTATAGACCGCATGCACTTGACGTCATAGCCGCCATGTTGCTGTTTATTAACAAAGGAACTTATATCTTCTATCTTATATCTATCAGATTTGTATCTGATTGACTGATCCACATTAGTCAATCAGATACAAGCATACAATTTTTTTCACTTGTGGGACAGTACACCGAAGTTGGATGTTTATGTAAAGACACCGTTCCATCCACAACTCTTCAAAACCCACAATAACTTGAAAATATTAATATAATAGAGGAGACTGGAAATATAAACATCGTATTCCTTTTACCTCGACGAAAAGAAAACAAATGCTGCATTGCAACACGAATATTTATTTTGCCAGAGTGCTGTTTACTAATAAAAATACCCTTGTTGTTCCTCATTTTTCTTGCTGATTCAGCTCAGTTGAACCGAAGAATATAGAACAACCATCTGTGTCTTGAGCATGTTTAAGTAAATCATGTGTAACTTTCATCAGGACAAAAACGTATGCGATATGGGTTTTTTGTAGTTTTTCCTCTCAAATGTTTAGCATAATAACCCAATCTTCCGCCATGCAAAAATGTTCCCTGGGTTAAATGAAATGTTCTATCATTATGCCAAAAAATATTTTTGAAACCGAAAAACCAAAAAATGCACAGTTCTACAACTTTTTGCACGATATAATTCCAAAATTTAACTGAGCGGCTGAGCTCTAAGTTAAGTGATGCAATGCTTTTTGGTCAACAAGGCATTAAAGTTGGAAAGGAATGGCGTTGAAAACTTCTGACGGTTCTCACCGAATTTCAACAGCTCAAGGGTAAGAGTACTGGTAGGTTAACTCTTTCCTGACAGCATTAGTCTTCTATTATTTTAACTATAACGCGCGTGCGATGGCTACGCACAAGGGTACATCGCGTAAAATTGAATGAATAAGGATGAATTTTCGGTCTCACAGTAGATAGAGGGATCCACATTAGTGTTGTTAAAGTGTAATCGTGAATGTCAACCGAACTGGATCGGGAAATTACAAGCCAAATACTTAGTCTAAGGTTTTACTGGGTGTTCGATGGCAACGCAGTTGGACATGCAGCGTAGAATTGAATAATGAATTAGGTATAAGTCAAGAGAAAGAAGTTAAAAGACGGGTAACATTATCTCGTGCGTAAATATCTTGGGGCACAAGACACGTTAAAAAAATCATTTCGTTCGGTTTTTTCGAGTTTTACCGGGCGGTTTTCCGTTTTTAATTTAAATCGCCTCACCTTAGCTACAACCTCACGATTTTGCTCGTCATAGTGGCACATTCTGCATGGAAGCGGTTATAACTATCTCAATTGACTCTTTCCCGGTTGGATAAGTCTCATGTTATTTTACTCTGGCTAACGCTAGACGATTTTACTCGTCAAGGGGACACATTTCTCATGTAAGCGGTCATAACTAATCTTAATATAACTCCTTCCTTGTTATGTTCATCTGGTCACTTCTGACCGGATGAACATAACAGGGAATTACGGATTGACGACGGTTTTGTCTTCTACTCCCTCCATGCTAAGCGTGAGATGAGGCATGGAAAGGCAAGCCTTACCGTTTCTCTTGCCATAGATTGCAACTGCCACCAAACGACCAAAGCGACCCAACCCCACCAGTCCAGACATCATGATGAAAATTAAATCAGGATATTTTAACCCCGAACTTATTTTTCGCTGGTTAACCCTCCCCCTAGTATTTTACGTTTACACATTATGATCACATGTCAAAACGAATTTCACGTTCTACCTGAGGAAATCTTTCTTTTTTTGGACTGCCTTGGACTGGGTTCGACTTAAGAGAGGGCAGTCCTGCCAATAAATTAAAAAGACGTCAAATTGAGTACAGTTACAAATAACGACACTAGGATAAAGTAGAGGCAGTGGATTGACGTTGACTAAACAGATAAGTTTCTTAAACCTTCAACGCCCAGGGCGCATCCTTGTGGTAAGTAAAATCGTCCGGCATTAGCCAGAGTAGAACACTGAAGTGGGCCACTTGCCAGTTACTTGGTTAAGGAGACAGCTGTGTTGAACCCTGTAGTTAGCTCCAAGTGTGAACAGTGAAGGCTGAATGTTGCCTTCAAACTTGCCTCGAGCTGCAGCTGGGAAGGCTGCGGAGTCTTGCATGTCAGTGAAACTTCCCATCTACTGGTATTCTTTTACACCACCTAGCTACTGGACACCCAATCTCTTTCGATGACTTTAAAGTTCTCAGCCACTGTTCTTTTGAATCCGAATTACTTCTACACGAAAGTATATTTATTGCGAATTTTAAGGCGTTTTAGGGGCCGTTCACACTGAGATCGATCTAGTGTGAATCGATCTGAGACCGGTCTGAGATTGATCTCAGTCCGCTTCATGAAGGCGTTCACACTCGTTTGGATCGATCTCAGTTCGCATTTAAGCGTTCACACTCTGGTCGATTTTGACTTAGATCGATCTCAGACCGATCTAACACGCTAGTGTGAACGGTCCTTTAAATGCTAACATTGGTTCAACCCCCTTCTTTTTGTTTTGATTTTTCTGTTTTGTTTTATTTTATCCTTCTTGTGTCTCATAGCTGTCATCCAAATTTTTATTCTGTTCTCCTATTGGTTAAATAGGAACCTTATGTAAACACGAC
The DNA here is from genome assembly GCA_030142905.1 of Heliopora coerulea. NCBI lineage: Eukaryota > Metazoa > Cnidaria > Anthozoa > Scleralcyonacea > Helioporidae > Heliopora > Heliopora coerulea. Next base: position 415,990 of record JASJOG010000191.1, on the reverse strand, counting down.
GGGAACGTCAAAGACGACGTCCTTCCTTCAACAGACTATTTCATCCAAAACAAAGAGAACAGATTTTCTTTTTTTATAATCCCAAGAGTTATCCCAACGCTGTTCTTATTCTTAACACAATGTCACTCAAGGCATTTTAACGTATTCAGGACGACGGTGGCTCCTCAAGAAATGAAAGTTGTTAATTGAGTTTGACTTCAACGCTTTCAATTGAGTCCTTTAAGAAACTACGAAGTACTCTGAAGATCTAAAAAATTATGTCAGCTATCAAATACGACGTCAATGATTCAAGGTTCTTTTAAATGATAAAATTCAGATTCCCTCATCACCTAGGTCACTGTCCTATCTTCCTTAAGATCCCTAATGTCTATAAGAGACCGGTCATTATTTAAGGCTGGGGTTGGGGCCGAAGAGAAACTACTTTGACAAAGAAAAAACTTTTCATCCAACCATCGTATGACGATCCATGCATAGATCAAGATGCATAGAAAAAGCAAAGAAGATGAGTATTTTATCCAGATCTAAATCGAGCAATTTAAACCCAAAAAGTGACATAAAGTGATAATATTTCCATTCACATATCCCATTGGCGTTCCTCCGATGCTGGGTTCTATGCAGGGTTCTAATACCCTCTATGCTGGGTTCTAATAGTCATCACTGGACGGTAAAACCTTTTAAGTATTTGATTCTCATGTCAAAAATTCTTTGCGTAAAAATTCGCCAAGAATTCTCTTTGGTGTACGCGAAGTTTTCAGCTTTTGCGTAAGATCTAAAGCTACGCGCCAAGAAAGTAGGAGCAGGCCGCACTCGTGCCGCTGAAGTCCAAAAGGAATTTTGAGCCCTTCAGGATCGTCAAATGATTTGAAGGACTATAGTCTGAATGTACAAATATAGAATTTCATGTACCAGCAAGAGTCGATGCTGGCTGTCGATATGGTCTGAAAGAAACAAAATGCCAAGTGATTGAAACATTGAATGAGTGTAGTTAATTTAGATGTGCGTTGTTCTTGTAACATTAAACATTAATTACTCAACTGTTTAAGGTAAATTAGACACATTCAAGGGTCGTAGTAATTGGACGCGCCACGCCACGCCACGCCACGCCACGCCACGCCACGCCACGCCACAATCGCAAACTGTGGGAATGAGCACTGCATGATTTTAAGGAGTAAAATGTTTTCAATCGGCAAGTTAAAACCTGTTTGGCGTTACTTTAGTCCTAAGCTAACTTATAAAAAACACGGTTCATGCTTTTTGTGCTCGTTGGGTTTATGGATGCAGCTGAGAAATTGGGGACACGCAAAAGGCCATGCAGCCGATGCTCTCAGCTATCACCTCAGGCGCGACTCTTACGCTTTCTTGTAACCGTCATAACTACCCACAAGTGTCCAAAGCCGGAGATAGTTTACATTTCAGTAAACATAGTAAGGTTACCTTTCGCCACTTGACTTGGTTATGTCAAACGATGAAGGTTCGATATTCAAAAACAATACATTGGTAAATTGGCAAACTTATTAAGGTAAAAACACAATTATCGGCGAAACAGCAGTAAAATAAACTTCGACTGATATTAAAATTAGTACAAATACATGTCTGGTGTTCACAACAAAAACTTAGAAGTAAAAATATTGCAATGTTTTCACAATGTCAAAATGCTCCTGAAGTACATTGTCACTCATAAGTTTATTGTAAGTTCGAAAACATTTAGCGAACTTGCAGTTTTTAATATGTCATTAACAGAATTTCACAGACAAATACAACTCCAGAATTATTCCTGCATTTTGGAGTAAACTAGACTGTATATGTAGGTCAACATCAGTGACTAAATCGGCGAGATTAACCAACTACATTTGGGCAACATTTTCTAACTTAAAGTCCTAACCTGAAGTGTTTTCATCATTTGGAAGCTGATCGTGATCCAACGTCCATGTTTTTTTTTCGAGATTCCATCAGGAATTTCTCTGAAAAGAGGATATTCTTAGTTTAGCAACGGATCTTAAATGTTCATTATCCGTACGTCTCAGTAATTCCGAAGCAACTGCTGGCAGAACTGCTTCGTCTGGAGGCGGCGACTCGAAAATTGAAAAACTGGTCCCGGATAAACACGGGGTTATTCATCTTCTATACAGCGTCGTCGGTGTGCGACTCAGTGGCTTCGGTACCAGCAGAAGCAGTGGGATCTCCGCCCTCTACCCTACTTCAGCCCGGTCTCACTCCTTGAACAGACGAACAGTGTCAATTGACAAAAAGTTGGGAAAAGATCAATCAAATCATCAATTTAAGGGAAATTAAGGCTCCCACATGTGATCGGTTGTTCCTGAAGGTAGTTGGGGAACTTCAAAATAAGAGGAAGTGTCGCCTTTTTTAGACGCAGTGTCGTTTCAGGCACGAGGTAGTTCTGCTGGCTTGCATGGTTCACTGAAACTTGGTGAACCACGGCCACTCCTCTCAAAATACTGTAGTAATTAGTAAGCAGCCCATTATTTTTAGAAAGAATAGATGCAAGCAGGTACTTAAAAATACAGCAATAGCAGGCGTGCAACTCTGGTCAATTGAAGAAGGTGCAATATAAATAGATATTATTTCTGATATACTGCACGCGTGCTGCAGCCTAGGAGAAGGAGTAGACAAGAAAGACTTCTAAGAAACGTTACAAGTTGAATATTGACACATAATTTTATTGTTTCCCATTGGCACAGTCGACCTTCCCACGGGATGTAGTACGCTGTAATCATTATGTTTTGGAGGCTGCTTAATAGGGTTTTGAAAGCGATTTTAAAAGCTGCAGTAAATGGGCTCGCAGCCCCCATGCGACTCACTGACCACACTTTGCCAACATATGTTATAGACAGACATACTCAATACCAGTGTCAACAGTAGTGAAGTGACTAAAAGTTTTAAAAATGAAGTTCAGGGCTTTTGGCTTATGTTCGTTCGTGGATCATGGAGCTAATGCCCAGTCAACACACAACAGCACAGTAATGCAACCACGGAAATCTAACTGAATAGGGTTAGGTATGACTATTGTGGAAACTTTATGTATGCTACAGCAATAGTATTGTGATAGTTTTGCAACTCAATTGTGATATTATTGCGATTGTTTACGGGGGTATTCAAGTCTCAGAGTTCCTATAAATGTCAACAAAAGACTTTGAATTAAGTCGTAGACATGAAATATCCGTTGATAACATCTGAAAAATTGAAAATGCTCTTTCGAAGGATGTATGGGGAATGCACAATTGACTCCTAAATTTAGAGTTATTTGATGAATCTTAGGCTAAGTTACAATCAATAAACAAATCAGTGATTTGCACATATTTTATCTTTGATCAATGAAACAAGAGCAGCAACTAACAAAACTATCAATAGTTCACAAAATCATTGCAATAGTTATCAATAGTTCCTTTTACTATCCATACAGTACCATCGACTATTGTGATCTTATGTCAGGATCTATCAATAGTTTGATGTATTGTTACCAGGCCTTTCCGTTTGACGCGCACGAGTTGGCACACGCACAAACCAAAGTATGCGTGCTATCTGTCACACGCCTGAAAGTTCATCTTCACGTCTTCTTGGTCTACTTGTGTTTGAGGCGAAACCAACAACTGCACTCACATTTTTGCAGTTAGAGAACTTCGCTGGAACCATCGATGAACTTTTTAACAGCTATCTAGCTCGTTTTCGTGTTTTAGGCTGACAGAAAAATGAGGGGATGTTTTCCCTCTCATAGGATATTTTCAAGGGAGGTGAAGGGTTAAAAGATGTCAAACACGGGAGATGAGTTCGCGTCAGTTTTGAAAAGATGTGTAGTCTGAACCACCACAACAGGATAAAAGCTAGTGATGCGAAAAAAGGAGGGGGAAGTCGATCTGCTCATGGTTTTAAACCACCGAATCGAACATTCTGGGGACAGCAAATATGCGATGGCATTTTTTTTTTTTGACCCAGAGAATTGGAAAGTTGAAAAGTACTATGGAAATGACGCTATTACCAGTTTTGCCAATCATTTCCGAGCAACATTAACTGCCGCAAGATATGACTAGACCAAAGTTCTCAATGAAATTACGTTTAGTTTGCCACAGTATTGTTGGAATCAGCGATCAATGCGTAGAGAATAGCGCAATTAGCACAGATAATTCTGACGATTCTGATATTTTTCACAATTCTGATCACGATCCTTTTGATGCAGAAAGCGAAGATGATTAACATAAAGACAAACCGTTTGAATAAATAGAATTGTTTGTAGATTTTTATTTTACTAAAGTTTTAAGTGTGTTTTGATTGAGTTTTAAAGTGCAGACAATAACCTTAGTAACATGATGAATGAGGTCAAATGGTTGTTTTCATGGTATTTCCCTGTCATAACGGATCAACTTAAACACCCGTGCGATTCGCACGCGTAAGTTGATTTACGCGCGTGAATCACCACACGCGCACCCTTTTGCTCACGAAAAGACCTACGTTACATCACTAGACAGGGTGTCCTTGGTGCAGCAGCTAAAGTTTTAAATAGCATTAAAATTGATAGTAGTTAAATATGGCTACCATGATTGGAATGATGTAAACCAGTGCAGGCAAAAACACAAACTGAACTGATTGTAATTTTAACTGCATTACCAGTTATTTTGCAAAATTCCCACAGTAGTCAGTAACATCAGTTTCAGTGAACGGTCTTTGCAAGCTGTCCGTCCCACTGCTTATTACAGGCAACTCTTGGTAAACCTCACTTGCTCAAACACACTTTACCGTCAAGTAATTAGCTACTGGGAATAACAGGGAATGGCTTACTTTATTTAGCAAGTTTCAGCAAAGCTGACATGCCAGCTGGTGGACCTCCTTAACTTTGAAGATTTTCCAGTGGTCTCTTCAGAATTCTGTGAAAAACCCATACAAAGATATTTTTAACCGCCTGGTTATTTTGAGTAAACATTTACGAAGGATCAATACGCATTCAAGTTTTCCACCAACAATCTAAAAGTTGAACTTACAGTGTACTAATGACTTCCAGATGAGTTTAAATTTGTATGTGCGGTATCTGCCACTAATTGTCATATTTTCATAACCCTGTGTAAACTGTCAGGTACTTTTGAATTCTTACCACTCTGATTTCAAAAATACTGAAAAACATTAACTCTAAAACTAAAAAATTAACTCCCTAGCTCGTCATAAATGTTCTTTTGTTATTTTGCTCAAAGACCCAAGACAAGTACAAAGACCAAGACAAAGTACTCTTTTAGCACCATTTTACTCTGGCTAATGACAGATGACTCTACTGATAAGGGATGACCTCCAGTCACAAAAGTGCTAATATGTGAGCATGAAGAGCTAATAAATATTTACTATGAGAATCAGGGTCAAATTTAGTCATGGACATGGCTGATGATAGCCTGCAAATGTCTGCCAATAGGAAAATATTTTCACCAACTCAGCAGCTAGTTTTCAGGGATGATTGAGTTCACAAGGATCAGCCATCACTTGCCAAAATATCAGGGCCATGAAATTTTGTAAGTCATGAACATACCTCTCAATCTCATACAATAATTATCATCAAAAGCAGAAATCAATGTTGAAAATGGAACTCTGTTAAATCATTCTAATATTCTACACTTCATGCAATAACCAACCCTAAGTTTCCCGATATAGTGTACTGCCACCATGTGACATCACTTATCTGTCTTAAGCGACCACCAGACATTTACGACCACTTTTGCCTGGCAAAAGGGGTGGTCGTAAAACTCAGGTTCTACTGTATCTCTATGCACTTCCTTTCCAATTTATATGTTAGACATATTCCAATGCCTCCTTTTTACAACCACAAAAGTTCAGCCCTGATACAACAAAAATGTCCAAGGATAACCAAATTTCAAGGTAATATCTAATGACATTTTTGACCTTGGACTGAAAATTTTAAAGTTGACCCTGGGAGAAAGCTAATTTGGAACAATACCTGTGCAAGGAAAAATCTTTGATCAGTATTAACAAGTTTACAATATAACCTTTTGCCAATTTCAAGTTTGTTTTAATCTTTCTCACTCTCAGTACACCCCAGCAGTTTGACTTTAAGCTGTAAATTTGTTCTGTCTGTCACCTTCCTATTGGCTTCTTGAGCTCTTGATCTTTCCAGTCAACCACATACAATGATTGAGGGAGTTTGTTTGTCTCTTCTTTGGAGAGGAGGTAAGTTTGGCTGGGACTGTGGAGACTTAAATGTTTAATACTTGCAGTAATGTACATTAATTCAATCAAAATTGACTACTTAATTTTCTTAAATTTTTATAAGTTTTTTTGAAAGTTACAGAGTGTAATTGCCATTTGTTTCAATTATATTATATTATATTATATTATATTATATTATATTATATTATATCATAATGTACATTTTTAAACTTTTTAATTGTAGAAACTTTTAAAATTTTTATATAATATATATATATATATACATTAGTCTAAACAGAAGAACTCTTCCAATACTTAGTAGATGCCACAACATGCAACAAAAACTCCATACCTGTGTGTTTGGATCAATGTCATCTAAAGCTAATCCATGTACAGGAGATTTTGTCATGTTTAAAATCTATAATGAAGTAATTAAATGATGTCTTAGTTAAAAAATTTAAACAGACCATTGTAATTAATATACCAATCCATACTGTGCATGTACCATAAAAATTGATTTTTAATGTGCAATGTTCAAACCTTAGGACATAATAAACTCTCAGGGGAGAAAGGAAATGACAAAATTATATATTTTATACATTAATTAGTTATTTTCACACTGCTATCTTTGACTTGAGAAACTTTCATCCCTTTACAATGTAATGTACTGTACTGTACTATTGTCACTGGACATGATATATCAGTGGCAAGTACATGAAATTTTTCTCACCAAAGACATTCTTTTTTCCTTTTTCTTCCACCTTCCATCAGGATTCCCTTCAAGCAGGTCTTTTGGATGAGTTATCACATACCTATGTTGAAATGAAAAGTAATGGAGAAAAATAATATTTTACTACTCAGGAATTTTTGTTGTAATGTCACATTTTACACAGTAACAACATACAGTTACTGTGATTGTTTTATTATTAAACACAGAATGGTTTATTTACTGTAAACTAAGGGTAGACATATCAATAGCAACATGATCAACAATAATTACAAAATAACACACATCCAACACATATTCTGATGAGATGAACTTCATTTCCTCTCAGGGTACAGATGCATGCTGATATTATTTTCATTTTGTATTGGACATGGATAATGTCACAACAACTCAAAAAACCATGGTTATTTTATAAAATAGATAGAAAATATCTTTTGACAGAAACATTTATGAAGCCATTTCAACTACAAAAACACCTGAAAATACTCAGCTATGCCTCATATTTCCACCAAACATTTTTCCAGTTGAAATACAGTAACATCATTCATGGTCACATCATAGCACAGAGACACTCACACAATTTCCTATTTGTTAAATGCAGTGTATATCACATGTTTGACAGGACATGCCCCCACATGAGATGTAGCAAAGAACATTTCCAAATTTTCACAACAGCATAAGCACTTCAGACAGTATTTTTAAAGAAAAATGTTTATAAACCATCTAAACAGAAATTCAATAAGTGTAGTTTGCTTCATGGTGGTAAAAATTGAAGTACTTCATTTACTGTGTCTGCATCACCACCCTTTTAAACTTCTTACTTTGACCTGTGTGCAATTCAGGGATCCAGGGATATGTCACTCTGGCAAAACTCACCATGTCAATGTATGTAAATGAAATGCATCCTGGTATTCTGGGCCAGCTTGTTTGAACATTAAGTGAATTATCATCAAGGTAGAATGTATATACTGTAATAGCAAAAATAATTTCAGATGTAAAATTGTGGTATATGTAAACTAATGAAAAAAGGTTAAAATTAAAATTTAATCAATAAAATTAATTTAAATGTGTAGATATAACGTAATACTAACAGTATCACTTAAATAAAAACAAAGTTACAGTTACAACTTACACACTTCCTCAGATTACTCCAAAATCGTTTATTATCTTAATAATCATAATGGTAAAACTTCAAAATGCCTGGTATCCATTCCAAAACGTCCGTTTATTGATGACCATTTAAAGATGGCATCCAGTTAACTGAAATGCACTTATATCAAACGAGTACATATACATTGAACGTGTAAATTCTTCACCTATTCATTTAGCAAAAGAAGTGAAGCTTTCTTTCAAAAATATTCTTCTATAGGCGACATTTACAGTACGTGTAGTCTGTGACGATTAGCTGCCGATGACTGGCCTCCCTTACATGGGGACTGACGAGCACAATCAGATACAGTAAATTATCTTGCGTTAATATGAGTAAAATTCTAAACGGCCATGAAAACAGAAGTGAGTTGTAGTGCACAGTATCAAAATGAATGTCAGTACGTTGAAGTAACATGTCTTCAGTTGCCATGCTTTTAGTGCTTAAAAGCACTAAAACAAACACTGGTGTCACATGTATTACGCAAAAACATACCTATTTTCATCTTTGATATTCATTGCTGCAACAAAACTAAAAGATGTGGCGAAAAATGGCTTATATCACGTTTCTAAAAGAGTAGAATTGTTGAGTACCGCTTTTAGAGTTTCCAACTAACCGCCATTTATTAACGAATCAGATTTATGGGCATATATTTCATGCAAGCAACCGCACTGTACTGCGGGCTCTCGTCTTACGTTCGGGCTTCGTGGACATGATTATGACGAAACTACTCTAAGTTATGCTTGTCAATCTAGTAATTGGGGGTAGAGTTTTCCAGCTCCTTTCTTCTGGAGCAAATCTTTATGACGTTAATACCTATGGAAGGATGTGTGTGCACCATGCAGCTAGGAGCGGTTGCCTGTAAGGTCTCACAATCTTTCTTGTGTCATTTTCCCATTTACTTTTACTTACTTCCTGCTAGTAAGATTAGTGTTAATTTTTTTCTTTCCAAAACCTTATATCATTCAATACAAAAATGAAATATTGCCCACATCTGTATTAGAGTAGCCTTGAGATAGAACGAGAGACTGTTGTTGATGACTGACATGTCATAAAGCAAAAATCATGGTCAAGCATTACGTACTTGCACTATGCAAGTATCTTACAAAATTTTTATCACAACTTTTCTTGTAATTTTATTGTGAGACAAGTTGCAGCAGAAATTGCATCATGAAACACAGTCAGCAATCACCAAATGTCACAACATTGTGCAATTGTTGCACAAAGTTGAACCAAGTTCCACTTTTTGCAATACTTGTAGCAATGCTACAACAAAATTTTGAGGTGTTTTACAGTGTAAAATTTTTCATGCAACTTGTCTTGCAATGGTAGTCATGATCAGTTAATGAAAATAAGTATTGGGTTTAGTCTTAGTCCTTAGTGGATATCTTTTTATAAAAATTGCAACATGAGCATTTCAGCTGTAGTGACACTAGATGTGAGACAACTAGGATAGTATAATAGCTGCCTTAATGAAAAATTTGTAAAATGATGACCTTTTTACTTAACTGGGAAAACAACTACAGGCAGTGTGTCCATAATTAACAATGCTTTCGCTATGTGATAAACATCAGCAAATAACTTTACTTAATAACTTTTATTGCTTCCTAACAATTACCAGTCAGATGTACATGTCACCTGACATTGCACATAATTCATATGGCCTGATTTAAGGCTAATTTCCAATTTTTCTAGCCATGTTTATATGAAAGGTGCTAAGATTGTCCAAACTCATTAGTAAACATACAAATGTACTGCACATCTGTACATAAATGTGTTCTAATTGGCATATTGAAAATATTGTTATTAAATGGTAATATAAAGAGGGAAAAAAACATGTTTTTCTGCAGTCAGAAGTGCTTATGCCTTCATAATATCATGATTCTGTCATCTAAATAATAAACTAATGTACGGTAACCTTTTCTATTTTCCAGCTAACACCAGGTGATTTTATTCAAACCAGCCAAATGGACAAATTTATGAAAAGCTTTTATGATGCATGAGAAGGCATTTTGTATTTTGTTCTGGCTACTGTAGTTTACCAGTCACATTCAGTAGAGGATGGAATCTGTTAATGTATCATTTTGATCATAATAAGTAAAGAACTTGCAGTATGTTTTTCTTTTCAGACTTACTGTGCAATATCTTGAGTTTCTTGGCATCAATTTGTTGCAATGAGATAAAAGGTAAGAGATAACTGCAGCATATGATAAAGTCATTGTTTATGATGTGGTAATGAGACATTAATTCTACACAAGAGCTAATGATTTAATTGTTTTTGACCACTGGTTTTTTTTGTTTTGATGATGTGGGAATAGGGTGAAGTTTGTAAATTGATTTTGTTTTGGCTGAACCTTTACATGATTTGCGAACAATTGTTTAATGCATGATGCAAATTTAGAGGTGACAATTTTGTGTGTCAGTTTCTTTGCAGTTTAATAAGTCCCATTTATCCTCTTTACCCCTTTGTTCCCTTGTCTCACTTCTGCTTGGCCTTGTAGAAAACGTTCTCTTTAATATGTACCTGAGCACAATGCCTATGGCTGAATGTCATGCTGTGACCATTTTAAGTGGAGATTGTGTCTAATTTAGCCAAATCTTTTTTATTTTTTATTTTATTTTTTATTTATTTCTTTTTTTAAAAGAGTACTGACATAAGAGTGAAGGACAGTAAACTTCAAACACCAATGCCTGATGCTGTGCTTCAAAACAACAGGAAACTGCTCAGGCCATGGCATGTACCTTAGTCAATATCAAGTGAGCTCAGTTATTATGTGACTTATTTTTATTTAGTTCATTCACTTATTTGTTCATCTGTTTAATTGTTTATTTATTCTCCTGTCTGTCCATTTATCTGTTTATTTGCCTATTTATCTTTCTATTTATTTATTTAATCATTTATTTATTTATTTATATGAATTTTGCCTATGGCTAGGAAACAGAAAACATGCCCAAACAGATTGCAGACTAAATTTCTCTTATTTGTTTGTGGTAGCTTGGTAATTATGTTCTTAATACACACGCTCTCAAGCTGTTCTCTCAGAAAAACTTTCTGGGTCCCAGACGGGAATCAAACCTGTAGCCTTCTGATCGCCGGTGAGATGCTCTAACCATTGAGCTACAAAGACTGAGTCTTTGTAGCTCAGTCTCACCAGCGATCAGAAGGTTATGGGTTCGATTCCCTTCTGGGACCCAGAAAGTTTTTCTGAGAGAACAGCTTGAGAGCGTGCATATTAAGAACATAAATTTTTCTTGTTGCACCATTCTTTACAAGCTTTATTTGTTTAGAAATAGTATAATCTTCTGCATTGTATTTTATCCAACAAATTCAAGCAATTTGCTGGCTTCTTGCATATTGTGTTGTTGCTTCTGAGAAATAATGACTGGTTAAACTTGAACATATGTAAATTACACATTATTGAATAAAATAAATCTCCTATTACTGGGTAGAAGCAGTTCTGTGGAATAGTCAAATAATAAATATCTTATTTGGTAGCCTTGATCATAATATATCAATATATATATTAATATAACAATATATATCTATAACATATATTATATGTTATATATGCATCGTGGCTTGCAAAAGTTATTTGAAACTTGTGAAATATCTGCCCCATATTACCTGGCAGAATACACAATTTAGGTTTATTTTATCATCAGAATTGTATGCACTACAATTTTAATTCTTGTCATCAGTTTGCTGGTTGCAAAATGAAGAACTTTAAGAAGGACTGTTGATTTGAGTGTTTGTCAGACTGGGATGCTAGTAGTACAGTGGTACAGTATTAGTGACCAGTATAAAACATGAAACAAAACAAATAAAAATCCATTTTCTTATTAAATGGCTTTGTTTTGTGTTTTATGCTGGGCACTAATATTTGTCTTAAGAAATAGTAATATTAAGCTTTATGTTGCTCTAATGGTTACCAAAATGTCTCCAATTACTGACCACTGTAATTATATCTTACACCACAATTTGTAATTGTTAATGAATGGACTTACACTTTTTCTATTGTTGATTGTGTTTTGATAAATAAATGGCAACATAATGTCAAATGTTTAACAGGGCCTTTTCACTCTTATGGTGAACTTTCACACAAAATGTCAATATCTCACATTCTTGTTTTTTTGGCACAGTACAATTGCATCCCAAACAGCCTACACCACCCTCCATTTTTCACATTACTTTTGGCATCATAATATACTTGTTAGAATAAAAAATCAGTCTAGTCATAGTGGGTCTTAGATAATGACTTCCTTGCCAGATCAAGTCGTGTGATGTGTGCATCTGTAACTGCTCAGATCAAACTAAAGTGGAATCTATTTGTTTAATGTAATGAACAATTGCAAAAAAATATTTCAACAGGTTTATTGAAAGTTATATTGTATGAGTGATTGGAAACATTCATCTTACATATTGATCTTAGATCTGTGAAAAACAGAGGAACATAACTGATTCATGCTTTTGCATGGAGAGTACCTTTCAAAGGTCTGGCCACAATTTGTTTAGAGTTTATCAAATCATGTTTGTATCTGGGAGTGTCAATCATGGGTGCTTAGATAATAAGCAGCAAAAATGGACACAGAATTCAATTTGATCTCATAATATCTATCTCTGTAAAAGATAAAGTGGACATGTCATTTCATTCTGTATCAATGAACAGCCATTGCATCTATTACAGTATACAGTGTTTGTAATTACCATAATTACATGTATCCACTGTCATATAATTTGTTTGTTAGAAATTCACTCATGCTATGAAATAATGCAGTCTATTCCATTTTTTATTTCTCAGTTATTTGCCTCCTCCACCAGTTGCACCAACAGCAAACGAACAGCAAAGACTAGATGAGCATTTTTTTTGCTGTCCATTACCAGCTGTTTATAGGAAGCTACGTTCACCAGTTTGTTTATAGATTTTGATAGTTTTATTCCTTTATCTCTTAAACGTGGTTTCGTCTACACTTTCACTTAACTGATATTATGAAACTTTCTCATACCACATTTTTCCTGACAAGTATAATTTCAGGCAGTTAACCAGCTGTAGTTCACAGCACTTTGCTAACACACATCAACGTTTACATCTTAGACAAAACATATTTTCCAATCAAAGCTTACAATACACGGCAGTACTGGGCTGCATGAAAGCATTGATCGCGAAGCTTTATTTAGCCGCAAAACAGTTTGTTTTTTCTCTAGGACGCGAAAGTCGATGTGTTAACAAAGCGTTGTGAACTAAAATACATGTTAAGATTCCATTTTGACCCTGCAAAAGACTGGAGAACTGTCTTCAGTAGCATAATTCAGTGTTGTGAGTTAAGACAGTTCTGAGAGGGCTCAGCAGAGCAGAACTTGGTCAGTCGAGCATTTTACATAGCCAAACAGTCATCGAAATATCTGCGAAATAAGAGGTTCGAACTGTCAAACCGAATCCAGTTTATTTACGAATTATGATAGTTTTACTCCATTATCTTTTATACATTTCGCGATTTCATATAACCTTAAATCGACCTTGCAACAGACCGAAGAAGTATCTTCCGTAATTGAAATTTTGTTATCTCTAATGTATAGTAGAATGGTGTTAATGGTCGTCTGTTGGCGCTATAGAATGCCCCCTGATACAAATGGTTGCGTATCTACGCTTATAAATGTCACTTTCTATGCAAAATGGCAATTGAATGCGACAGAAGCGTTAAAGAATGTCGATTGAATAAAATGAATGTCTTTTTGCGTTAACGAGTTTGAGGTTGGCGTTAATGATAGTATATTTTCAGGTAATGAAGAGCAAAAGGTGTATTAGTACAAATGAATTTTAATGAGGTAAACGTGCTATTACTTTAAGTATTCCATGTCGTCAACCTTCATTGAAATGTTGTCACAGACCTGTTTGTTGTTCTTTTTGTTTCGACAGAATGTTGTTTTGCTTAAATTGCATGCATTTCGTCTTTGGAGAAAGAGGTGAAAGGTTTCGTTGATGGTGTAGATCCGCTGTTTTGCTTGTTTACTAAAGGTTGAATAACTTCTTCCACACTAAGGTCCAGCATGAATGTCGGTTCAAAATCTGTTATCCTCTCCCAGCTGTCAATGTTTTCCTTCGCCATTTAAGTAATGACTCGCTTTTTTTTCGCAGTTTAATAATTTTGGCAGTTCTTGACTACCAGGTGACGGTTCCTCGTCCGCTTGGCCAATAATTGTCCATTTTATGGACGATGCCGTTCTTCCTCGTTCTTTCACGATGTCCGACAGATTATAAAATCAGTCGGCAGTCGCGTGAGAATGCGACGTGCTGGGCCAAGTCGCGGTTCGAGATGGACGAGGTAACCGCCGCTGGTAGGTTTCTGAAGTTGGTCACTGCGGATTTTCTAATACGTTTGCCTGACATTTTCCCCTTTAAGTGGGCGTGTAGGATCGCGGCCATCGTTGCCAATCTTCCGGACACTTTATTCGAGTCCAATGGATTGCCATCCTTCGTAATGAAGAATGGCTCTCCACGGGTTGCGTATCCTGGCATGGGAAGGAACAGAGTTGATTCGTTCTTGTAGAACGGACGAAACTTTTCTGTAAAAGAAATACAATTCAGAATAATTATAATTTACTTAGTAGTGATACAGATCTACTCTTGCCTTATAAGTAAAGTTTTACCTACCTAGGTAAACTTGGGCCAGCTGGTAGGTCGTCCTGTCCCAGCATAGACCTGCGGGACCAAGAGATCGTGTTTTGTGGGTGACGGTTCCTGTGATATACAGGTTGCTCTCTTGGTCCCATTGTCCATTTTCAAATTCGTTCATGGTTAGGTTGGCCACCGCACCCGGTCGTTGTACTGAGACCAGCAGGAGGCGGAGAATGATCAAGTCCCGAAGTCTTACAAAATCGGTGGAGTTCGTCATGTTATCTGCCTGCAGATTACTTAACTCCGCGATCATCTCCTTCGCTGTGGAACCAGCCATCAGCTCGTTATACTCCAGCTGGCCCAGCACTTCGCCGAGATCTTCTTGTTGGACTTCAGCCTTTCTCTTAAGCCTATTTTCCACTAGGCGGAATTTTTCGCTCGAAATGCACTTTCCGCCCGAAAATCAATATTGGACATGCGCAGTAGCTATTCATTTTTCCGCTTGGCGGCATTGGCGTTGTCGCGATAAAGTTGAAAACGATCCGACTTTTTCCGCCTCCGCAATTCCGCCAAAGTGAAACAACCAATCAGATCGCAAGAAAAGGAAAACAACATGAAAGGTGATGCTCGCATGAGTAGCTTTGGTATTAACTCGTTAAAAGAATTGCTTCGCGTGTCAGGAAATTCTCAAAGTGTGGATGGACTGAGTACATTGGATGTAAATTCGTTAAATGAATTGTTTTGTTCATCCCAACAACAACAACCACAATGTCAACAACAAATAACGACTCAAAATACAGGTTTGTGTGAAGTAGAAGTAGATCCATTCAACACCGAAGTCGAAGAGGAAAATGTGTCTACAGAGTTTGACACAGAAGTATTTATCGAAGAGCTTCGAAAGTTTGGTTGCCTGTGGAATACATCTCTGTCGTCATATAAAGACATATATATGTCGTATATTTTTCGCACCCAAAACCTTTTCTTGTACCTCTCATTTTGCAAAGGCTATTAATTAAAATTAATAGCCTTTGCAAGTGTTGTCGTCTTATGGGCGCCATCTTTGTTTTGTGATCTTTCAAATTTGGCAGACTCTATTTTCCGATCGCCGCCGAGCGTATGTGGAAATTGAAGATGCGTTTTCGCTCGGAAAATTTTCCGGCGGAAAATGCATTTCGAGCGAAAAATTCTGCCTAGTGGAAAATAGGCTTTATGTGTCAAAGGAACAAGACACCTAAGCCAGCCGGACAGCTTTTCCCTTGTGTCTCGGATGGCATGTCTGTCCTCGTCTTCCAAGGCCACATGTTGGGAAATGTCGACGCCTGGGTTTTCCACGAATTGTAGGAACATCCTATAATTATAAATTTAAAAAACACGAGAATACTTTTCAAAGACATGTTTCGGCAAGACTTATGCCATCTTCAGTTTACAAGATGATGTTTGCAAGGCTTTAAATAAGAATTATAGTATGAATAAATTAACTAATTACAATGATGATATGTTAGATGATTAATTACAATGACAGTGTGTTGTGTGAGGATTAACGGAGGCGGTATCAGACGATAATTACTAGCAGAGGAAGGTGTTGATATGTTGCAATTGTGTGTTTAATTCTGGTTTTTTATTTTGGATGTGAATAGCTTCTTTCAATTTGAGTGTGAAAGTGGTTTTGGCCGAATCTAAAATTTTAAAGCAGTTAGGTGTGTAATGGTTTTTGCAGTTTATAGAGTTATTGAGGTGTTTAAAGATGTGAGAATTTCGATCAGTTAAAGTGTGCTCTTTGATCTGCGTTGAGAAATGGCGAGAGGTTTCACCAATGTAACGGGAATTACATCCCGCACAAGTAAATTCATAAACTACGAATGATTTAAGAGCTGTGGGAATCGGGTCCTTGAAACTGAAAAAAGTTTTGATTTTGAAAGTAGAGAACACTAGTTTGATGTTAAGGTCTTTACAGAAACGTTTACACAATTGTCTTATTTTGATTTGGGTAAGTCTAGAATAATTACCAATGTAAGGGAGTTTGAGATAGTGGATATTGGTATTTTCCGTGTTGTTGGAAACATTTTTGTCAGGGTTTTGTCTGGGTGTCCTTAAATATTGTTTTGTGATTTTGTCAATAAAATGCGAAGGAAAACAATTACGTTTGAGAATTTCTGACAGTTTGTTGAGATCTTTGTTTAAGCAGAAGTGACACAAATGTTTGTGTCACTTCTGTCTTTCGTAAAAAAACCTATACTGGACTTTTAACAAATTTTTTCAGTTTCACGCCGCTAAACTACAAAACAGGTCTAATTCGCACTCTCGTTCACAGGACATTCAAAATTAACAATACAAACGCCGGCTTAAACAAAGATCTCAACAAACTGTCAGAAATTCTCAAACGTAATTGTTTTCCTTCGCATTTTATTGACAAAATCACAAAACAATATTTAAGGACACCCAGACAAAACCCTGACAAAAATGTTTCCAACAACACGGAAAATACCAATATCCACTATCTCAAACTCCCTTACATTGGTAATTATTCTAGACTTACCCAAATCAAAATAAGACAATTGTGTAAACGTTTCTGTAAAGACCTTAACATCAAACTAGTGTTCTCTACTTTCAAAATCAAAACTTTTTTCAGTTTCAAGGACCCGATTCCCACAGCTCTTAAATCATTCGTAGTTTATGAATTTACTTGTGCGGGATGTAATTCCCGTTACATTGGTGAAACCTCTCGCCATTTCTCAACGCGGATCAAAGAGCACACTTTAACTGATCGAAATTCTCACATCTTTAAACACCTCAATAACTCTATAAACTGCAAAAACCATTACACACCTAACTGCTTTAAAATTTTAGATTCGGCCAAAACCACTTTCACACTCAAATTGAAAGAAGCTATTCACATCCAAAATAAAAAACCAGAATTAAACACACAATTGCAACATATCAACACCTTCCTCTGCTAGTAATTATCGTCTGATACCGCCTCCGTTAATCCTCACACAACACACTGTCATTGTAATTAATCATCTAACATATCATCATTGTAATTAGTTAATTTATTCATACTATAATTCTTATTTAAAGCCTTGCAAACATCATCTTGTAAACTGAAGATGGCATAAGTCTTGCCGAAACATGTCTTTGAAAAGTATTCTCGTGTTTTTTAAATTTATAACTATCCTTTTGCTAACCAGAAGTTTTGGAAACATCCTATAACTATGGATGTGCGCTTTCAGGGTGCCAGGCTTCCTTGGGTTCGGGAGGGAGCTGTTACCCTCAAAGAAGCACTTGCGAATTTTTCTCACATCTTCGGCCCTCGACAGTCTAGAGGGGTCCCGAAGGCGAGGGTCCACTTGGTAGAGGAGCCTGACTACCTTTTGCGCGTTTTCCTCGGTCGCTCTTCTGTTCCGCATACCCCCTTCCCAACCGAGGAAGTGCTCCACGAAGCAGGAGAAGAGTCCCTGATCGTTCATGAGATCGGACAATCCACCCCGGTAAATTTCTCTGGGACGATCCATTCTCTGGCGATCTTCTTCAATGTCCTCCTCCTCCGTGGAGCTTTTGGAGCTAGGGGCTAGCAGGTCCTCGTCGCTCTCACTTTCGTCCTTCCTTTGGTGTTTCCTAGATGTGCTAGGCCCCTCGTCGTCGTCACTTGACTCGTTTGCTTTTGGTGCCACTGCGGTCTTTCTTTTCTCTTCTTTTTGATACTTTTTTGCCGCATTGTTGTATCTAAAAATATCCAAAACCGAGTTTGTTTTAATTATGGGGTTTACATGTGTGTGTGTCCAGCTTAAAGAAAAGAACTAACTTTTTAAAGGCGTCATTGCATGAAGTGAAGCCGTGCTTTTTTAGATGTACGTCGACCCTGCACACCAAGGAAGAACAGGACGGCACAGGGCACGGAATGGCCTTGTATTGTTGGACGGTTCCCACTTTCAGCGCCCTGTTCTTTTTGGAAATTTTTAGTGCCTGTGTGCGCTTAAGTTGATGCATGTTTTGTAAGTGCACCGTGAGTCGCTTGAAGGACTTCCCACATCTTGGGCACTCATGAGATCTTCTACCCTGAGAAAAAATAATAAAGAGAAATAAATACAATTATAGATTTATGAATGGTTTACGTTTATGCTCGTGTTTTAATTTTACTTACAGATTTTTTTTGTGTTTGTTTTTTAGGTTGTTTCCTCCGATTCAACTCTGGGTTCAATGGGTACTCGACTGTTTCACCCTCCCCAAAGTAATCGAGGATCAGAGATAAGCATTCCCCTGTTGAGGCATCGGACGAGGATCCTGGCGAATACTCGCTTACTGTTTCCATGTTAGAAAATTCGTAGTCCGGGTCTTCGGCTTCTTCCGAGGAGGACGACTGAAGAATGGTCATAGAGGCCTCTTTTCTCTTAACAAATTTTTCATCACCCGATGATTGGGACTCCTGATCGGAAGGTGGCATGCACCCGAGAATGAATTCTGTTTCCGAGGACGACACTAAAGAAATTTAGAAAAGAATGTATAAAACTGATCCCCAACTCTCAACTCATATTCTTTGAACAATAACTTAACAATAATAATGAACAATAATGGGAAAACTATGGAACTTTCTTACGAAAAACGTATGCATGATGAGAACTTACTTATTAAATATGTTCGAGGAATGTCACCTGCTTCAAATTCAATTCAGAAAGCCAATAGTCTACATAAAAACATAAGCTTCGTTATGGAACTGTCTTTGTAATGCAAATGTCTTTGTTGAAGTGAATTGCTATATACAAACCAAGGCTATATACAAAAACTGCTATATCTCAAAAGATTGGTCTCAGTGAGACAAATCGTTTGGTATATAACAGCGGCGTTCTTCAGGTTATACACTATCTAAAAGATAGGAAAGAAGCTTCTCGACATTTCGAACGAAAGCCCTTCGTCCGGGCCTATGTTTTAGATAGTGTATAACCTCAAGAATGCCGCTGTTTTATCGAAGCTATCTACACTGGACCCCCGCGCCTTTGTAATCCGTTTGGTATATAGCATGTTTCTGTACGACGTATAGTTCGCTTACAATTTTGTGAAAAGTGTGTTATGGCCATTATGGGCCATTAGGCCATTAAGGCCATTATGGCCACATGGCCATTATCAGAAAGGAAACATCGTCATACATTTTCGCAATTTGTAAGCGAAATATTCCAGGCACAGAGACATACTATGTACCAAAAGATTGGTCTCAGTGAGACAAATCGTAGCAGATTGTCTACATAAAAACAAGCTTTGTTATGCACATGTCTTTCTAACGCAAATGTCTTTGTTAAAGTTACACAGTTGCAAAAAAAAATCTGGAGTAAGTCTGTTTTAATTGAAACTCACCTCTCACTTGTATATCTTCTACTCCTGTTTCTCTGTAAAATGTTCAGCTGGAAAACCCTGAAAATTGACTTCTAATGACCAGCACAATACAACGATACTTCTCCCCTACAAGGAACAGTTGAAAAGTTGTTCTCGACTATATAATATTCAATTTACAATGACAGGAAATGATTAACAGAAAGACTGGTGGTGAAAACCGGTGAATAATTAAGTGTGCGATAAAGTGTATGCGTGAGTGAATCCAGGTGTGCATGTGTCAGAAAAAACATATAACAAGGAAAAAATTAACAGAACAAGGTTAAATGAAGGGAACTGATCTTGGCGTTGTATATAGGTGAAACTATTCACCATTTACACGCACGGGTTTCTGAACACATGGGAGGTTCTGCTTACACAGGAAAGCCTATCTCCATCAGCACTTTATCTTCTGTCTTAACACACCACAAACAGACTGACCCTGTTCTTCTAATTTTGAACTCCTACCCAGAGAGAGTCTACTTATTAATAAGATAAATCATTCCCTCAACACCAAGATCAGTTCCCTTACTTTAACCTTGTTCTAACTGTTAATTTTTTCCTTGTTATATGTTTTTTCTGACACACACACCTGGATTCACTCACGCATGCACTTTATCGCACACTTTATTATTCACCGGTTTTCACCACCAGTCTTTCTGTTATTTACTTCCTGTCATTGAAAAGGAAAGAAAAAATTATTT
Source organism: Heliopora coerulea (assembly GCA_030142905.1). Classification (NCBI taxonomy): domain Eukaryota; kingdom Metazoa; phylum Cnidaria; class Anthozoa; order Scleralcyonacea; family Helioporidae; genus Heliopora; species Heliopora coerulea. The sequence goes on along the minus strand of JASJOG010000191.1, from coordinate 395,278 downwards.
TTAATATTCTTCACCATATATATCTTACAAAAACTGCTATATGTCAAAAGATTGGTCTCAGTGAGACAAATCGTTCTCTTAAAATTTAATCGTTCACTTAAAATTTTGTGAAAAGTGCTGTGTTTTGATCCATGAGAATATTATGGGAAAGGCAACATTCTCATACATGTGTTGCAATTTGTAAGCAAAATACACATCAAACAGAGACATACTTTCTACCAAAAGATTCGTCTAAGCAAGACAAATCGTTTGGTATATGTATAATTTTTGGTTTTTAATTGGTTTTGGTATATAATTGTGCGATAAAGTGCATGTGTGAGTGAGTCCAGGTGTGTATGTGTTAGAAAAAACATATAACAAGGAAAAAATTAACAGTTAGAACAAGGTTAAATGAAGGGAACTGATCTGGCATTTATCTTCAGTGAAATGTTAAAGTGTGCCTTGGTCCCTTAATGGGTTAAAGAGATGGCTGTTAATGTACATGATGAATGGAAAATGACATGTCATTTTACTTCAACTAATTATGTTTTTCTAACTTGATTTGTAAGGTAAATGCTAACTTTTTTTGGTCCATACTTTACTTTCTAGTCAAGGGGAGACATCTCAGACAAGAAACGGTCATTGGTAAAATACTAGCAAACAATCATAATGACTGTTTTCATAGGGTTGGCAGAAGTGGGCAGCTGCCAAATCAACAGCTAGTTTGTCATGTAATTAAAGTCAATTATTAATAAAGTCTAAATTGTTGTGTAAAGAAGCCCTTGTCCCACAGCTTGTAACCCAGATAGCAAAATGCCAGACTAATGAAAAACAGCTTCTGCCTGGACCAGGGCTGTTTTGAATAACTGTAGAAGAACAAAAACAGTATTGATGGTTGCAATGTACCAGTATAAGGAAGCACTGTCCTTCCTGGCAATAGAAAATCCTAAGCAATTTTAAAATTCTATGACCAAAATATAACGAACCTGAAGCTCTTATATGAACCAACTAATGAACACTATGATACTTTCAAATTTTTGGTTCATAATATCTTGAAAGACTTCCAAACTGCTTTTGCAAGTCAGTAAATTTCCATTCTTGTTTACTTTTTTGATCTTTAGTTGTCAAAACTGACTGGAGCAGCTGAAAATGATTTAATTTGGACTGATCCAAAGGTATAAAAAAAACACCTTAACCACGTTTTCTTGGCCCTATTATATGTTATGGACCTTAAAGTGTCACCTTATATCCTATGCCCTGGATACTTCCATTGTTGCCGACAGGGCCATTAATCAAGAGAGAAAAGGCTTGGTTCATTCTTCCAGCATGGACCTTTGTCACTAAAATTTATTCCTGAATGTTTAAAATGGACATTCTCTTACAAATCTGAAGAATGTATGTGATGTAGATAAAAAATAGTTGAGTGAAATTTACAGAGTTACCTTATGATTGTATTCCATGTTTCATTTCTGGTCCATACAATTGTCGATTCCGAAGTTCATAGGAAGATTGGTGCCGAGTTGGCATCGATTAGCATTGTGGGGCTTTTTTGGGGGACAGTCAAAACTTACTTTGGGTCATAGTCAAGTAAATTAAGCATGAATTCAAAGGATTTAAAGCTACGAGAAGACGATATTCCGGGTGCAAAACTTCAAAAACCGGTGGAACAGTGTACCGTTGCTGTGCTTAAACGTTGGTTGATCTGTCGCGGTGCAAAAGTCGCCGGAAAGCGGCAAGATTTAGTGAAAAGGTATGCGTTGTTTTTCTCGTGCTGTAAAGCTCCTTCGCTGTGTTTTAAAATTTTGGTGTTTGTAGACCACAAATTTTCACATAGTTTAATAAATTATTTGGTGTTTCTTCGAAAGATAGAGTCAACGACTACATTAATAATGGACTTGATAAAAATATAGTGGATCCAGATAGTGGTGTGAACTTGGCAAGGAAACGACTAGAGCTTGGTCTTGCTGAAGACGTATATCCTGAAGTGAAAGCAAATTTTCCAAACACAGGATTTGGGACTACTGATCTTCCAAGAATATCTTATCGTCAGATATGGAAATACTTGATAGATGATGTGGAGCTTAAAAAACAATTGGCAATAGAAAAACCCATTGTTAAAGGGTATAATTTTTATAAATCAGGACATGTCCTTCAGATCTTCTCAAAAAAAGAACACAATAAACGTTATGTTTTAAGCAAAGTACTTCCATCGATGAAAAAGGATAAAATCTACATAGTAAAGATTATCATCACGGTTAATGGTGACATTTCCAATGCTTTTTGTTGTTGCCCCGCAGGAGTGGATGGTCGTTGCAATCATCTTGCAGCTACACTGTTTTCACTAGAAAACAGAACCAATAATAATATGGCTGCTCTGGCAAGAGAGAATAATCAAACACCACCAAATGTACCATGCACATCACAGCCTTGCAAATGGAGCATTCCTAGAAAGCGCAAACTTGAACCAAAACCTGTTCAGTCGGTAAAATTTCAAAAACATACATATGGCAAGGTAACTAAACACACAACAAAGGAGTATGGTGATGTTCGAGCTCCTCACCAAAGAAGCACATCTATTAATCATTTAAAACATTTCTATGAGAAAGTGAAAAAGGTTGAGGAAACTACTGGCAAGAAAATGGGTCTTAGTTTAATATTGCCTCATGATCTTCCCAGAAATAATCATATTTGTACTGAAACAGAAAAAATGCAGCATGTGCCAGAAAGCTCACAACCTGATGAACATTTGTGGAAGCTGATATCACCAGACAAGTCATGTCCATTGTCATTGAATGAGATAGCTGCCAAGGCTGAGTGAGTAAAGAAACGAATATTTGATTCAGCTAACTATCGTGATACAATTGAGAGGAAAACTAGAGACCAGCATAACTCCATGTTGTGGTACAACGTACGTAAGCCATTGTAATGGTACAATAAATACAAATAGTTTGTGATTGTTTAATACTCATATATTACATGGTTTTATCACACTGGTGCTGTTCATGAAATAATTGGAGGCCAAAAATTTGACAAGCATGCAATAACAATCCATGCATCAGATGCAATACTACTAGTACCGATTGGTATAACTCGATCAAAATAATGCCAATTTTTTAAACGCTCCATGTAGCGCTCAACATGTATTCGTAAGCTGGCAACTTTCTTGTTGTGCTCACTTTCTAATTTTGTAAATTGGCATTTGTCACTTAAAAAATTAGGCTTGACTAAGTTAGCTCCAATTGTAGCCAACTGGTCTTGAATTATGAAACCTTTGTCTGCCATGATAAAATCTCCTTTTTGTATGTGATTTAGAAATCCAGACTTCTCAACAATATCTGGGTCACTTATAGATCCACAATACAGTTCACTAGCAAATGAGACCGCACCATTTGGAGTAATTCCAATAAGCCCCTTCATTGTGGTATGTGCCTTATAACTTGAATAACAAACGGACTGTTTGTCAAGACTTGATGGAGATTCCATTCTGATTTCTGTACAATCTATGATCGAAACTAATTTGGGATATAGTTCCTTAAATATAGAAGGCATGTAAAATTTCAGTTGCTCTTTGGTTGGCCATACAATACACAATGGTTGTAATTCATGCTTCATGAATTTTATCCAGGTTCGAAAAATTTCTGACACTGTAGAGACACTTACTCCAAACCGCTCTGCTAGGTCCCTTTCAAACAGACCAAGCCTTAGTCTTAGCAGAACAAGGGTAAATTCTTGCCATAAAGATAACTTTCTTTTAGTACCAGACTTTCTTTCAACAAAGTTCAGTCTTTTGCGGCCACCATAACTAAGATTGGCAGCTTTTTCCTTTAGCAGGTCAAAACACATAGCCATCGAAGAATAATTTGGAAACCCCGTAAAGAATGTTATGTCCTCATCACAGTCTTTATGAACATCAATGTCAAACTTAGGTTCATTTTCAACTTTATACTTAAGTTTTTCATACTGATTTTGCAAGAAGTTTACATTTTCCTGCAGCATTTCAGCTTTTTCTTTACATTCATTATGAAGGTCTACCTTCTCCGACAGTTCACTCTCACTTTGCTCCTGCCCATCGTTTTTAGTGTCTGGTATTGATTCAGCGTTATTGATAACATCAGCAAACTCAATATCGTCTTCGGCCTCAGTTGTAGCTTCACACAGATGTGTAGCTTGCATTGTAGATGAAGAACTTTCTTTCAATGTTTTGATTTTCTCGGGTAGAGCATGTTTAATAATTTCACGTCGTCGTTTGGCAGGCTTAGACCACGGAAAAATACTAGGCAACTGAGTTCTGCAAACCCTCTCACCTCCCTCGAAGTGTTTACCACATATCTTCGTATTTGCTGAAAATTCTTTTAGATTTACATTTCCGATTAGCCTTTTATACTCTGTGAGTACTTTGATATCTTTTGGAAGAGAGTGGAACGTTAAACCAGGCGAATTTCTCCAGCTGCTTGCACAACCTGGCACACAACAATTACGTTTTCCCATTTTTCAACATGTGATTAATCGTCGTGGTCGTCCCCAAAATCAGCCCCACAATGCAACTACAGGTTACCTTCGTCTCCAGTCCTCGAATGAACTTCGGAACGGGCAATTCCATTTTTTCCTTTCTGGCTCACAAAAAACAGTCCAAAATCAGTTCTTCCTTATGAAAAGTTAACAGAAATACTTAGTTGAAACCCTGTTTAGACATCAAATTGAAATTACAAAAAAAAAAAAAAAACCCCTTTCGATGAGCAAATATGATACATACTCTATACGAAAACATGGTCATCAAAGACAGTATGTATGGGAAAGTGACATTGATGTCATGCAAGAGTCATGAGCATATAAATTATCTTGGATATTTACAGAATTATTTTAACAGAATTTATTTTTAGTTTGTAGTTATATTATTCAAGCACCAGTTTAATACGCTATACTGAGCTCAGATTTATCTTTTATATTTTAAAATAAACCCATGACCTTGTGTGACAGGATTATCATGGTCTTACCCACACTTTTTGACTCTTTGTCCAGTTTTTTTCGCACACACATTATGGAAAAAGAAAAACTGATTTACGTTATTAAACCAGTTCTGTACATCGAGGCCATAATTCCTTACCTTCTCAAGAATACTTGTCTTTCTTGTAATTGTTAATGGAGGTTAAAGGCTATGAGCTGAAACTAACAACACTGTAACCTGAAAATCAAGTAAAATAGTTTAAATTAGCCCATCAGAAGAAATAGAAAATGCTGCTAACCACAATAATAAACTGCTCCAATTAAAATGCGTGTAAACTTCGTACAGTATTGTATTAGAAAGACCATTGTGCATTCATTCGGAACTAGGTTTGAATAATGAATAATAATAATAATAAAAAAAATTGAGTTTGGCAGCCAAACTCGTCGTAAAACAAACTTACACAGCATAATCGGTCGCTTCTTGTCAAGTCCACGATGTTTTACCAATTATTGGTAAGTTCTAGACAGGAGCTGAGCGACAATACCGTAAAGAGAAGAAAAATTCGAAGGTTACTAAACTAAACAGAGGCGACGAATTCAGCCACGTGCGTTTACTTTATCGGCCGTAGAATTTCTTTAGAACTTCCTTCCTTCCCCAAACACAAGATAAAACAAGTAGGTTTACTAAACTTGGCAATCCTGTATTTTAGCGTCGGATTGGATTTGGGAAATAAAATAGCGTCGGATTCATTTTATGAAGAGCGCCGGATGAAAACTTATACTCTTAACCCTAACCCTAACCCTTTAAAATGCTTTACCATGGACGTAAAATTGCAATAATCAGAAATATAAGCGATGAAAACACCTACGTAAAAACGTCCACCCTGGACTAAAATTTTTATCCCGGCCCTCCTAAGTTCAACTAGCTTCCTGTGACGCTAACCTGATATTATGTATGCTGATATTAGCTGGTAGGTAGCATCAAGTGAAGACCACTACAGTACAAATGCCAGCAAGGACCAGTGGCAAAGCTGATCATGGCAGCTGGTCACGCTATGCAAATTTCACATTTCCTAAGCATGGCCACAAGTCATGCCATGCAAATTTAAAATGATCTACGATAATTATGTGGGATTATGTACTTGGGTGAAGAACGAGGTTATATATTCTCCCAAGTACACAATCCCATATAATTACTTAATTACTTGAATTTAATAATTACTTGAATAATTACATACATAATTATATAATCACTTGAAGCTTAACAGACGTAGTTTGTGCTGAGATGTAGAGGAAACTAGTTAGTTTCGAAATGTCAAATACAAATAACATCACTCTATGGCCTGATACCTGCTTGGCTCGGTACTAACATTCGCGGGTTCGAATTCCAACCACAGTCAAGTAGAGTTTTTCTCTGCTTGTCTGGTATCAGTGGTATGGGTTCCTTCATTTGGAGTAGCGCTAATATACATCCATGATCTATGATATTCAGGTATTAAGCCATATGCACTCTCCAACGCAATAGTTACTGTATAAAAATGCCAGAATTAGTGGTCAAGGTTAGGGGTTATGTTAACCATGGCTAGAAATTGCAGCAAGATAATGTTAAAGGTCTGCTCAACAAATTGTGCGAAGTATCGTCATATATAAACATTAACAATCGGATAAACAAAGTAGGCCAGAAGAATTTAAGAAAAGGAGGAGGAGAAGGAGCAGGAGGAGCAGAAGGAGGAGCAGGAGGAGCAGAAGGAGGAGCAGGAGGAGCAGGAGGAGGAGCAGGAGAAGGAGCAGGAGGAGGAGGAGGAGGAGGAGGGAAAGGGGGAGGAGGAGCAGTAGCAGTATATTTTTATTTAACCACCCAAACATCGACAGCAAAGCTGATTTCTACGATAGCCGTGTAAAACAATACAGCAAAATTTACATTTAAGAATAGAAAGAGAAAAAATACGAACAGTACTTAGCTATATTACATATGGTAGTTACGTTAATTACCTAGTTATAAAGAAAATTTTAGTTTGTATTAACACGAGCAGCAATTTTTCGTTTAAAGCTTGAAAAGGATTTATTATGTCTTATGTTTGATTGTGGGGAGTTCCATATTGAGGCACCATCAAACGTAAGACTTTTTTTCATATTATTAGTGCGGGGTTGTGACAAACATAATTTAGAAGAGCTGTCACGAAGATTGTGACTTAAGACGTCTTTTCTGAAAGTAAATAGTTTGTTCAGACGTTCTGGCCCCATGTTGTTAAGTATTTTAAACATGATTTTAGCTTTAGCCTTTTTTCTTTGTTGTTTTAGTGGTTCCCATCCTAATACACTTAAAGCAGTTTCTTGGTTTATTTCATTCGGCATATTTGCTATAATACGGGCAGCCCTGTTGTGAAGATTTTCTGGACGTGTAGACTGGGTTTCACCGAAAACACTCCAAACTTCACAACAGTAATTAAAGTATGGTTGTACTATAGCATTGTATACAGATAAAAGTGTTTTCTTATCAACAAATTCTTTTAGATGTCAAAGGGCACTTATTCCCGAAGTAATTTTCTTACATATGTTTTCAGTGTTACTTTTCCAATTCAAGTGCTGGTCAACTATTACCCCCCAGAGTTTTACTTTCGGTTACTTGCTTAATTTGTTTGCTTTCAATACTAATATTAAGCTGATAATCAGAGATTTGTTGTAGCATCTGTTGTGAGCCAATCAATATAAATTCAGCTTTTGTTACATTCAGACTTAGTTTGTGTGCTGAGAGCCATTTCCGAGGATTTTCCAAATCCGAATTTACTGCAGTTTCAAGTTCATTTATTGTCTCACCTGCTCCTGTTATATTTGCGTCATCAGCAAATAATCGAACATGGGTTTTGTTTAAGCACTCCGGTAGATCGTTGATGTAAATTAAGAAAAATAGTAGTCCTAAAATGGATCCTTGTGGTACACCATATTTTAGGCCCCGTCCTGAAGAAAGGTAACAATTTACTTGACATATCTGGCTACGCTCTGACAAATATGATTTTAGAAACAAAACAGCATTGCCTTTGATACCATAGAGTTCCATTTTGTCGAAGAGAATTTGGTGATCAAAGGTATCAAAGGCTTTTTTTTAGGTCTATTAGAACAACCAAATTAAATAATGTTCCATCCATGTTTACGTACTAGTTGTTGGTACAGTCTAGCAGAGCAGTAGCTGTAGAGTGGTATTTTCGAAAGCCAAACTGATGCTCAGAAAGTCATTTATTCGTTGTTAAATAGTTATGCAATTGTGTGTAAATGTTCCATGGCCTTGCTTATGGCAGGCAAAACAGATATAGGTCAGTAATTGCCTGGTAAATTTTGCTTGCCATTTTAAAAGATTGGTGTTTACTCTTGCTATTTTCCACTCATTTAGAAAAATTACGTTAAGCTCAAATCTCAGAAAAATCGATTTCAGGGACCCGTTTTTCTGAGGCTAAGACTTGAGAGCGTACATCGATCATCTAAGATACCTCCAAGTTCCCACATTAACAGCATTTGTCCAAAAAAATTTATAGTGTCCTCCATCGTTGTGTGGGAATTCGTTGACCAGGTCTTTCTGATCTTTGACCACTCAGTGTCAGAACCCCCATTGTTTTTGCAATGGGACAATCACTTCATACTTTGCCAAACTGGTCAAAATCACGGGATAAACTAACAATGTAACGAAGGCACAGGCGTCCTCCATTTATTCACTAGTGCTAGTCTCCTACTACCCGTAGAGAGCGACGGATCTTGACTGTTCATAGTCCGTACGTCTCAGTAATTCCCAAGAAATTGCTGGCAGAACTATTACTTGGTGTTTCGTCCGGAAGTTCCGACTCCAAAATTGAAAAACTGGTCCCGGATGAACACGGAGTAATTCAACTTCCGTACTGCATCGTCAGCGAGCGACTCAGCGGCTTCGGTACCAGCAGAGGTAGTGGGATCTCTGCCCTCTGCCGTACTTCAGCCAAGTCCCACTCCTTGAACAGATGAACAGCATCAATTGACAAAACGTGGGGGAAAAGATCAATCAAATCATCAATTTAAGGGAAATTAAGGCTCCCACATGCGATCGGTTGTTCCTGAAGTGACATACCGTAATTGAACGGTTAAGCGCCCCCCCCCCCCCAGTTGGATAACTTTCATCAAGAAAAGGGCGTGGGCGCTTGCAAGATACGAACGTTGTTTTCGGTAAAAAAAAAAAAAAAAAAAAAAAAAAAAGAGGAGAAAAAAAAAGAAAAAATACAGTAAAAGAAAACAAGGCTAACCACACAGTTTTACGCCTTTTAAATAACGTATACACTTTAATTGCACAAAAACAAGTTTAAAATGTGAACATCATTATCTTGACATCATTTTTACCAAACCCGTCAAATCTAATTCGGAATCTGTGTCACTATCAAACAGTAAGTCTCCAAGTTCTCCTTATAAGTCATCTTCGTCGAGCGAAGGAAATTTTTCAGAAACTCGATCACCTGTGCCGTCAAGATTGTTTGATATGCCACTGGACAGGAAGGCGTCAATGATCGTCGGTTTGCTAATATTTTCCTACGCTCTGCTTATCCAGTTGATGACGTTTTGGCGGAGTTTTCTTTTACTTTTGAAGTGTCAACATTGTTCAGAAGTAGACTGTCGTGAACAGAGTTCCATTCTCACAGTGACACCCGCTTTCGATTCACCGCAAACTCTCGTTCTGTTTTAGAAACTTTGTGTCCATTTGTCCAATGCCATTGTACTACATTTACCTTCTCATCAACCGTGTATTGCCTCAATTTAAGCGCATGATCCCTGTCCAAAACTCACTGAATTATTCATTAGTGAGTCGTGCTGCGTGGTAGTTAGTGGATTTGCACGCTAGTTAGGATCAAAATGAGTCAAGTGTTATTGGTTATTAGTAGGGCGGACCTCTGCGACAACTTCTCGTAATCTCTGAGAAAATGCTTAAAAATAGACTAATACTGTATACTATATTTGTCTAAAACTAGACTTAGAATAGACTTAAAAATACTTTCATTTCGAAATGGAGAGTTGGCGCTTACCCAAACATGGGCGCTTAACCGGTCAATTACGGTGGTTGCGGAATTTCAAAATAAGAGGCAGTGTCGCTTTGTTTAGACGCACTGTCGCTTCTGGCACGAGGGTGTTCTGCTGGGTTGCCTGGTTCACTGAAACTCGGTGAACCACGCCCAGTCCTCTCAAAATGCTGTAGTAATTAGTAAATAGCTCATTGTTTTTAGAAATAATAGATGCAAGCAGGTACTTAAAAATATAGCAATAGCAGGCGTACAACTCTGGTCAATTGAGGAAGGTACAATATAAATAGATATTATTTCTGATCTACTGCACGTGTGCTCCAGCCTAGGGGAAGGTGTAGACAAGAAGCACTTCTAAGAAACGTTGCAAGTTTATTATTGACACATAATTTTATTGTTTTCCCATTGGCACGGTTGACCATATCACGGGCCTTAGTACGCTGTAATTATTATGTTTTGGAAGCTGCTTAATAGGGTTTTGAAACCGATGTTGAAAGCTGCAGAAAATGGGCTAGCAGCTCCCTTGAGACTCACTGACCACACTTTGCCAACATATGTTACAGACAGACATACTGAATACCAGTGTCAACAGTAGTAATGAGATTAAACTTTAAAATTTAAGTTCAGGGCTTTTGGCTTAAATCAGTTCATTGGTCATGGAGCAAATGCCCAGTCAACACACAACAGTACAGTAATGGAATCACGGAAATCTAACTGGAAGGGTTAGGTATGACTATTGTGGTAACTTTATAAATGCTATTGCAGTAGTATTGTGATAGTGTTGCAACTCAATTGTGATATTTTTACGATAGTTTTCAGGGGTATTCAAGTCTCAGAGTTCCTATAAATGTCAACAAAAGACTTTGAATTAAGTCGTAGACATGAAATATCCGTTGATAAAATCTCAAAAATTGAAAATGCTCTTTTGAAGGATGTATGAGAAATGCACAATTGTTTCCTAAATTTAGAGTTATTTGATAAATCTCAGGCTAAGATACAGTGAATAAACAAATCAGTGATTTACACATTTTTTTTTTTATTTTTGATCAATGAAATAGGAGCTGCAACTAACAAAACTATCAATAGTTCACAAAATTATTGCAATAGTTATCGATAGTTTCTTTTACTATTCATACAGTACATTGACTAGTGTGATCTTCTCTCAAGATGTATCAATAGTTTGATGTATCGTTACCAGGCCTTTCCATTTGACGCGTGCGATCGTACGCGCACGCGTTGGCACACGCACAAATCAAAATGTGCGTGCTATTTGTCGCACGCCTGAAAGTCTATCTTCACGTTTTCTTGGTCTACTTACCTATGAGGTAAAACCAACAATTCCACTTACTTTGTTGGAGTTAGAGAACTCCTTTGGCACCATCGACGAATTTTTTAACAGCCATCTAGCTCGTTTTAGTGTTTTAGACTGACAGTGAAATGAGGGGATGTTTTCCCTCTCATAGGATATTTTGAAAGGAAGGGAAGGGTTAAAAGATGCGTAGTCTGAACAACCACAACAGATTGAAAGCTAGTGATGCCAAAAAAACCTCAAAAGTCAATCTGCTCACGCTTTTAAACCACCGAATCGAACATTCTGGGGACAGCATATATGCGATGGTATGGGGGTTTTTTTTGTTGTTATTTTGTCCCCCCCCCCCCCAAATAAATGTACAGATGAAAAGGATTATGGAAATGACACATCAGTTTTGCCAATCATTTCTTAGCAACATCAACTGCCGCAAGATATCACTAGACCAAAGTTCTCAATGAAATTACGTTAAGTTTGGCACCGTACTGTTGGAATCAGGAGTCAACGGGTGGAGAAGAGCGCAATTAACAGATGATTCTGAAGATTCTGGTATTTTTCACAATTCTGATCACGATCCTTTTGATGCAGAAAGCGAAGATGATGATTAACAAAGACAAGCCGTTTGAATAAATAGAATTATTTGTAGATTTTTCTTTTGCTATAGTTTTAAGTGTGTTTTAATTGACTTTTAAAGTGCGGGCAATAACCTTAGTAACACTATGATGAATGAGGAAAAATTATTGTTGTCATGGTATTTCCCTATCATAACAAATAAATTTAAAAACCCGTGTGATTCGCACGCGCAATTTGATTCACAAGTATGAGTCACCACGCGCGCCGTTTTGCTCAAGAAAAGACCTGCGTTACGTAACTAGAAAGGGGTATCCTTAGTGCAGCAGCTAAAATTTTAAATAACATTAAAATGGCTGGCAAATGAAAGTTGAAAGTAGTTAAATATGGCTACAATGATTGGAATTATGTAAAGCAATTCAGGCTGGGATGTAGAGAAGCCGTGGTAGTTGGGGGGATAAGTATTTTGAAAATTTACCTGAATTTTTTCCCTAAAAGTAATTTGGCTTTTTTTCTGAATTTGATCATACCTAGTATTTTCTGAGCATGTTATGCATGGTAATAATATTATTTAATTACTATCTTCTAGTTATTATTATTATTAATATAAAATCTTTGTCAATAATAGACTTTGCATGTTCCTTTCAAAATAATGATCCGCATAGTTTAACTAATCTGCCGAATTTTGTGGTATAGAGTAGTTACGTTTTACGCAAAATTACACTGTGCAGCAATATAATATAGCAATACTGTTAATATTAATCAATTCAAATGTAAGACAAGCTTAAATGTATATTTGGCTAAAATTCAAAGGCAAAATGTGATTCGCTATCCATGTTTTAACAGCAAGTTAATTTTTTCACTATATCTTTAAACTTAGGCGTCAGACCGGCATGTTTTGGTTGCTGATGATGTGCCGTGTTATCTGCGTTTAATACTTTGTCACATCGCAAGCAAACGACGCGCTTTCGGTTCGACCGCTCAACTTTCCTACGTTTCATTGTAGTCTTGTAGAGTCTATTATTCTATATAATGTAACTTTCCGAACTTAAAAGTTGAAATATATATAATAAAGCCTTGTCGAGTCATAAATTATAATCAGATTTAGAAACTCCGTAACTAGTTTGTTGCTGGACTGCCGGTTGTAGCAAAATATGCAATTATTAATAGAATGACGGTACAAAACTTACCATATCCTCAATTAAGAAAATCTAGAGAGATATTCCGTATGGTTCGTTCTTGTTTCGGCTTTCGACTGTTAATCCCAACACATTTGCAAATATATATTTACTTATTTTGTGTATCTTAAGTTCTTAACTTCAGAGGAAATTCATGAAGGAAGTGAAGGAACAGACTTGTCAAAAATTATACATTCCTTTTATGATATTCTGTCATACTGTCACCGTGCCGAGGCGGCGTCATTTGCAAAGAAAAGACTAAAGCGCAGTAAAACGTCTCATATTCATCGCCCATAGTAACATTAGTAAGCTAGGCACTGTAATTTTTTAAATGAGAAAAATATAACAAACATTTTATAAAACCTGTACTACAACACAGTACCCTCGGCTGTGTTGAAGCGACGATTTTAGCCTTTTAGGCAGTAATCATAACCAAAGCGAATGATGGCATTGCCTTCCTGCTCAATGCCTGTGCCCTTGTGTAATCTAATATTATCGGCAACGTTGCAGAAAGTTAAAGCATTTTAACTATTTTCCAAATGTGTCAGCTTTCATTTGCTATGTGACTGCGGGAGGCGTCGGATATGTTATACACATCCAATTTGAAGAACTAATTTCTCTTGATGGTAAACTAAACTAAATTAAACCAAAATGAATTGAACCTGTTATCACTGTTATGTTGATACAAGAAAATCGCACACGTATCCAAGCTAACTTCGTTTAGTCTTCCTGATTTTCCATATCGAAATATCTTTTGTCTTTCCCCCCCATTTAAATCCATCCATATAAATTCCATTATTTCATACATCAAGGTATGTTATGTAAAATCCTACTTTCATATACAAAATAAAACATTCCGTATGAAAGTGCCTATATATTTATATGTTAAATGTAGAACACATCTAAATTCACATATGATTCCATCATTTCATCCATTTTAATTCCATATATGGAATATGTTACATGAAATCGTCATATCAAAATTTCATATGTGATTTATTTTAAATATATAGCAATTTATGTCTGAAATTTTCCCTTTCATTTATGAAATTTTTATTTCATATGTGAAAGTTCCTATTCATATGTGAAAAGTATATCACAAATAAATCCATATATGATTCCATCATTTCATCTATGAAAATTCCATATATGGAATATAAATCATGCATGAAATCTTCAATTCTTTTATGAAATTTCAACTTCATATATGAAATGAAAACTTCATATGTCATTCGTTTTTCACATATGGCAATTTCATCTACGAAATTGGCCCTTTCACATATGAAATTGCTATTTCACATGTGAAATTTAAAGTTCATATATGAAATTTTCCATTTCATATATGAAATTGCCGTTTCAAATAATTAAAAGAAATGTGAAATTTTTGTAAGGGGTTACAAATATTCTGAACGGATCACAGTTTTGCCAAGCAGTTAGTCAGCATTTCAAGAGCCCTGAGCTTGTAGCCGGAATTATTTCCTCTAAGAAGGTTAAACCAAACCTCTTACCAAACATAAAATGATTGATCCAGGTGATCGATCTTTAGACGACATGGACAAGACCGAACGTTATTACCACCATATTATCGCAGAACCCCCAAGATGTATTATTCAATTTGTCCAAATTAAATTATAATAGTCTTTGCCATTGTCAACAATGATGTTAATTAAGGACGGTGATATAATGCAAGATCTCCGAGATTTTTGTATCGCAAACTGATTAAGTCTTCGACCCAAAGTATGCAAGGCATCACCAACGTTTCGGAGGACTTTGGGCGGAAAACCATGGCAATCTCTGGAATTGAATCGTCTTCTAGCAAGGGGTAGTTTGTGTCCCAGTCAAAAGTCTCCGAAAATCGATGTAATTTTTGGACGTTTTATGTTGGAGATCCACCACCTTAACTTAAAACGTTTCAGACAAGGAAAAATAATATTAAGAGATTTAATCTTTTTTCTTCTGTGCTTCACATGTGTTTAAAGTTACTTGCAGTAATACAACGGTTTTCTGCCACAAATATCTGCATAGTTAATTTTAACTGCCTCAGTTTTGATGAATAGTTGGTCTTTATCACAAAGACTTGTGCCTGTCGAAAAGAAGAGAACGGCGAGGATTGCATGAAATATAATGATTAACTGGCATTTTGAATATCGTGCAAGTTAAACATTTTTGCGTCAATTCATTCGTAGCAATATAGCTCAGGAACATAAAAGCGAAAGAAACCTCCTTCCAAAAGTTTCCTGCTGATAAAGGGCTTGCTCAATGTACACAATTCCACTTTTGACGTCTGTCATTACGACAATCGTGATTAATAAATTGTTTTTTTAATGTGACACCTACCGCATCGTTCCTCAAAGTCCTGTTTCTTAAGCTCGGCAAGTAGCTCACGAACTTTAAGTTGACATGTCTTACCACCAGAGATATTAAATTATCGAAATTCCATGAATACTTTGATCATTGATTCTAACATTGCGTCATTACTGGAAGTGGTCTTCTGGTAGCCAAATTTATTTAGTGAGGAAGTCTTCGAAACTCTGACTTCATAGTTCCAGCTTGACCAATCCATTTGAGTAAGTTAAAGTTTCAAGGAAGCGACAGTGGTATGTTTTGTGAGGCTTTTGACAAAGAGACAAATTGAAGACAATAGCCTCAGCTCGTAGCTAACAGAAACAAACAGTAATCATCTGAGATTTATATCATACCAAATAACAAATCAATTAACTGATATATCAAAACAGTGCCCCATCCCCTTCATCTTCTCGCCAGAACTATAATATTCTCAAACGAACACCAAACTTATGCGTTACCTGTCGATGTCTTTCATTTTACATAAGCACAGGGAACCTACCGCATGAGGAAATGAAAAATCCATGAGAAATCGATCAGATAAACTAGGATATCTAGACGTTTACTTCGGTGCCCAGTAGTAAAATTGCCTATTCATAAAACGATTTTATGATTTATTTTTATGAGCGAGTATCTACGTTTGTTCATATGATATAAACCCTTCATCTTGTTGCAAGAGCTATAAATATTCGAAACAAACGCCCAACTTTTCGATTAGCAAGAGATGTCTATTATGTTCTTAACCGACTCCGAATATCAAGGTCATCTTGAATACTCAAGATTTGAGTAAAATCAAGACAATTACGGTATTAGTGTGATATTTCGTCTTTATTTCAAAGACATCGTCAGACAGACTGATACAAAAACATTACCTAGGTCTATTTATACAGGTGTTGACGTCATCGTTAAGAAGAACATTAGATCTATTTACAGTGAAAAGACGCTAATTAATTATTTATTGACAGGGTGAGAAAGTTATCAGTGTGTGTGTGCTGAAAGATCTAAGTAAAAAGAGAGAGTTCTTTGGATGCTTTGAGTCCAGAATTTAATTCTGGTTTATTGAATTTGATGATGCAGAGTGCTTCGATTAGGAGAAGTTTGTTTGTAGTTGTTGAGTTGCTGGAGAAAAGGATTTTGTAGTTATTAAAAACTAGGTTTCTCAGAGAAGAGGATAAGCTTTGTGAGAGGGGAACGTCGTTAAGTCGGTCGTATTGTGTTTGTAAGTCGGCAAGAAATTGTGCGGGTTCGCAGTTAAGAAAATGTTGTACAATAGCGCTGTTGTTATGTTGTGTCGCGTGTTCGGAAAGTCGCGTTTGAAGGCAGCGATTGGTTTTACCGATGTAAGATTTATTGCAGCCGGGGCATGTAACTTGGTAAACGACTTTGTTGCGGGATAGTTCTGGAATTTTGTCTTTGGTTGACGTGAAATACGAGAGCTTTTTAGTGTTGTAAATGATAATAAATTTCACGGGATGCCTAAGTTGTCGGCGAATTTTAGAAACACAAGACCTAATTAGATTTTCACCTTGTTTACCAAGATAAGGTATTCGAATCCAGACTTTAGGAAGATTATCATCAGTAGATGATGTTTGAGAGGAAGGAGAAGCAGCAGAGTTACATTTGCGTTTAAGCTTATAGATGAGTAGGTTTCTTACTTGTTTCGGGTAGCCATTCCATGACATAAAGGATTTAAGTTGGTTAATTTGTTTATTTAGAAGTTTCTTGGAGCTGCAGATTTTAACTGCGCGATGGAAAAGTGATTTTATCCAAGCAGTTTTTCGAGAAAAGAGTTCGAAACTAGAAAAATATGTATACTGTCCGGTGTGGGTATTTTTAAGATAAACATCCGTACCTGCAGGAGAAATTTTTATGTCCAAGAAATGTATCAATCCGTCAGGAAACGTATCTACTGTGAACTTTAAATTCTTGTCAAATTGGTTAAATTTATTCAAAACTAGAGGAATATCAGAAGATTTAATGAGAACGAGCGTGTCATCAACATAGCGTTTGTAGAATTTTATAATGCCGGAACGGATAAGGTCAGATACAACGGACTTTTCAAATTCAGTTAAGATAATATTGGCTAAAAGGGGGCCTAGAGAGCATCCCATTGAGACACCGTCGGTTTGTTCAAACAATTGATTATTAAACGAGAAGGTGGTTTTACTGCAGCAGTCCAAAATAAGCTTTTCAAAAGTTCGTTTCTTTAAAGTTGTGTTGATTTGGTTTTCATTGTAAATTCGGTCTAAAATTAAGTTAACTGTTCTGGTGAGCGGTACATTGGTAAATAACGACTCAACGTCAAAAGAGACGAATTGGTATCCTTCGACAAAAATACTTTCGGGTATATTTCTAATATTCGAAACAACATCGAAAGAATCAGATAAAGAATATTCGTTTACTGTTAGAGGATTTAATAGAGACGAAAGAAACTTGTCAATATTGTAATACGGAGTGTCAATTGTATCTATAATTGGCCGAAACGTAGGAAGCGAAGAAAATGATTTGTGTGTTTCAGGGTGACCGTGACCCCCAAATGTAACGGGGGGTGTCGGGTTAGCACAAAGTCATGTAAAGTTTTCAAAACTGCAGTAGCAAGATCAGCACCTGACACACCCCACTTACAATCAACAAATCCAATGAAATCTTCCCTAATATTCATACTTGCATCAACAAAACGCAAAACAAGGGAAATCTGTTCCTTGTTTGAGCAATTGGAAGCCTCATCCGCTATAATGGAAAAAAATTTGCTGTTCTTTACATGATTTACAATCTTTTCAGTAATAACTTTACCACAACACTTTATCAACTCATTTTGGCTCTTCTTAGAGATATAAGTAGCATTCTTTGCACCACTATTGAGATGGTCTTCAAGAACTTTGTCACCAGCCCTAATGTGAAAGTGAATGGGCTCAGCAAAGTTACCTACTCCACCTTGAGAGTAATGTCCAGCCTCAGGATGATATTTTGAATCATCCCGATGTCCTCGAAGAGGTAAACCAAGACGACCACAAAGTTTAATAGTGTCAATAATAGGAATTAATCTCTTTCTGTTCTCAGAAATAACTTTTCTCAAATTTTCATCCACAATAATATTGATTGGCTGAGTTTTTCCAGACATCTGCTTTGAAATATTAGTAAAAATTTGAAATGTTTCAAAATGTAACCCAGCTCTAAATGTAGCAGTACCAGCTCCCATGTGATGTTTAAAAGTAGCAGTAGCATCACTCCAGTGAGTAAAAGGTTCTGAAAATAGTTTCTTAATTCTGCCTGCTTTGTTTGGAAAACAATCTCCAAACAACACACATGACAGACAAAATGCCCCATCAGTACTAGGAGAATAACTTAACCATGGAAAAGAATTAAACCAGTTGAAGAGAAAACTTCTTCCACCACTCTTTGGAAACTTATAGGATGTATCTGGCTTAAAAACATTGTCAATTAGATTTTGAATTTGGGCATCACTCATTCCCTTCACCTTTTCTCTATAACATGCCACATCAAATTCAATGGTTGGCTGCAAGTTAGTGGAAGGACTTTGACTGCTTGTGATATCAACAGTATGTTTATCAGTACCAAACTCTGAATCAGGGTTAAATGTACTTTGCATTACTATTTGTTGCATATTACTACTCATACTATCTTGTGGAACTTCAGAACATACAGAGAGTGTGGAGGAAGGAATGCCTGTACCAGTACTAGCATTAGTAGTACAAGTAAGTGTGGAAATTAGTGGAGACATACCACTAAATGCATGTTGTCCTTGACAAAAAAAGAGGTTATATCAGAATACTTCTTCTTTTTTATGGCAGAGTGAAAGTGCTGTGTTAGCTTTCTTTTTTCCCCTGTATATTCACCAAAGATTAGTGGATCAAAATAATTTGGTCTGAAGGTCTCCCCAGACCTGACCACTCCCTCAAAGCAAAACAAGATATGCTGATCATCACCCTCTGACTTAAGAGGTGGACGAGGCTCAACAAAACAATTAAAAAGTAACTTAAACTTCTGCTCCCCACAATCAGGGTAGTAAGAGTGAATTTTCCTATTGGTCACAGTAGCTAGAGCAAGGATGGAAATAAAACTGGACCATTTCTTATTTTCACATATGGAAGTAGCTTCTCCTTTTACAAGTTGATCCCCATTAAGACCAGAATCCAAACTTTTAAAAGATACACATAAAGGAAGAATATTATTAAAGCTACTAGAAATTTGTTCTCTATACTCATCAAATTTCAAAAGTAAAGATGGATGGTTGCAGTTAAAGTTGCCATTCAGATAAAGCTCGATTGAAGTCATTGCCCTAAGTTCTTCAATTAAAGAATTATCACCCACCAGAGCCAATGAAATAGAGCTGTACAGGCAATTCCCTGACGGTTCGGACCTATCAAAAATTTAATGAATACAGGGTGTCCCAAAAAATGTATACACACTTTGAATGATTATAACTCACTATAACAAACTTTCTTTCGAATGCCACGCATTCGAGAGCAATTTAGAGATGAGGAGTTTTATTTCCAGCAAGATGGAACACCTCCCCACTACCATCGTGATATGAGAGCCTATCTTACGAAAATCTGCCGAACAGATGGATTGGGTGAAGATATAGCATTGAATTCCCCCTACGTTCACCAGACCTCACGCCTGTGGACTTTTTTATGTGGATACGTCAAAGATAAGGTTTGTAGCAAAAAACCTGTAACAATCAATGAGTTGAGAGCAGCAATTGAAAGAGAATGCACCCAAATACCAAATGAAATGATCATAATTCGTAATGTTTGCAATTCCATCTGTCCACGTTATCAGCAGTGCCTGGACCAGAACGGTCATCAGTTCGAACACCTGCGATAACTTAAAAAATTCTACACTTGTCTTCTTTAACTTGGGTTATAAAACTTAGATATGTCTTAATAAACATTGTATTTATAATCATTCAAAGTGTGTATACATTTTTTTGGGACACCCTGTACATGTCAAATTACTAGTATATCAAAACATCGATTAATAATAATATACGAGGATGCAATAAATTGGGACAGGACCAGGTTGGCGTTGCTACAGAGAACCAGCCGAGGAACCGATAAAAACTAACAATATCAAGCTATTTTCAGCAGTTTTCTGACTTCATAATCAGATGACAAATGAACTATCTTGACTAGCTTTACCATCAACACAATGAGCCCGTCAATACGTCATGGTTCAAGTGTTAGTGGGAAAGCAGTAATCCTTCGGCTTGCCCGAATAAATTAACAGTTACTCATTAGCATTAACCAGTACTAAATCCGCCAATGAAAATGGTGAGTATATTTGTTCCTGTTCGTCAGTGTTAAGTCAATTTAAGCACTAAAGATTACCGTACCTGAGAGCAATGCATGTCTTCTTGTCCTTTGCGAAAGAAGGCACATAGTTCTCGGCGCCAAAATTTCGGCTGATGTCCCAACGTTTGCCAGTGCCGCGATCAGCAGAACGAATACGACCTCTTAAAGTTGACGATAAACCGTCATAGATCATGAGCAAAGTCTTCTCGTCATTGCTCTTGAGCGCAGTTTGTGAGCGTTCCAAAAGGCTCTTAAATGACATTTTGGGTGACTAGTCTATAACTACGGTACGCACCCTAATTCAAGCTTTCCAACACAAGTGAGACGCTGTTTACGCAAATAGACGGTATGCATAATTACGTCAGAAAGCCCGAAGCGCGCGGTGAGTTCTGGTCTTAGTAGTAACGCATATGAAAATATTTCTAAATGGCCACTGTTGAAAGCGAGTGTGCTGAGATTCTTTGTCGTCTTTCAGAGGCAGTTCAAACCAATGAAGACTCTAGTTCTTTTAAGAAGTTTTGCACGGGTATTCAGAGGTTTACCAGCCCTGAAAGTAATTGCAAAAGTCCGCTTTCTTCGACGAGTACGACCAAACGAAGTGGAGGTGCTAGTGGTTTTACGTGTTGTGTTCCTGGATGCTTCACAAATAATAAAAGGAACCCAGAGCTTTCCTTTTACAACTTCCCAAAGCCACTAAACTTACTCCAACAAACCCTCACCCAACAGTAAAAGCAAGAAATAGAAATCCTCTGGTATGAAAAAAAACTTTAGAATTTTAAGTATAATTTTTCTAATTTCCATGGCAGCAGATTTGAACAAAATTTGGGTGATATGCTGCTATTTATCTAACTCTTTGGTACCACTGCTTGTAGAAATAAAATAAATAAAATTATATATTTTCAAAATAAACACTTAAAGGTCTGGCTTGTGAAAATAGTATTTAAAACATTTCTTAATCTGAAACAAAATAACAAAATTGTGCCACAAAAGTGACACAACAATGCTGATGTATGCAAACTCTTTGTGCACATTGATGAGGGCCCCAGCTGGGTCAGCTAACTCAATCATAACTGGGAAATATGCTTGATATTTTGAATATTAATATGCATTTCCTTGCAATAACTAATACACAAGAGAGGGGAATGGTAACTACATACAACCTGGCACTACTCATAATTTTTGGTGTTAGGTTCCCCATAAGGGGACCATGTTTCTTAAGACTACTCCATTTATTTGTGTGGATAACATAAAAGCAGTAGTAAAGCAGCCATTGTAACTGCATAGTATATACAAATTTTAAAATGATATACATATTCAGATATTTAGAAATGTATTGTTTTCAAAATATATAGATGCTTATAGATCAGCATAACATGAGTAGATCCTATGGCAAGCTTCACTACCACATCAAAGCCATCAAGGGACTTGTCAAAGAAAACATCTCTGTACTGGCCTTTAAGAGCAGTAACGCAACAGATAATTATTAATGGACAAGACAACATAATATTTGTAATTTATCAAAGGTTTTTAAAGACATTTAAATTTCATCATATGAAGGGAGAATAAAAGAAAAATAAAATGAAGTTAATTCTGGAAGCATTTTTGTCTACCACAAAGTCCATCCAGTCTAATTTTAAAATGTTCATAACACCTTGGCACTGATAATAATAGGCATGGTTTACTTTGAGTTTCAAACTATTTTCAGTTTGTTTCTGACAGAAACTTTTGCTATTCTGCACAGCTTCACAAATACTTGTATCTTTAATTGAGTAGGGGCACTTAACTTCGATACAGCCAACTGGTACACCACTTTTTACCACAATTCCATCAGGACTCCAACCCAGCCACAGCCACTTGGGGCTAATGACAAATACACAACTTCTAACATTAGTATCTTCTTCTTTCAGCATTTCATCTTGGTATTTGAGGATGGAATTATTCTCATTCTCTAGGTCCCACTGCAGAGGTGCAGGCACTGTTGTACTTTGATAATTACCTTGTGTTGTAATTGATCGAACCAGTGATGTTGGATAGGTTGACTTTCTTTGGTTTATCACTTTGCCAAAAACTGAAGCAGTAACTCTCTTTGCACGTTCAACATACCGGCGAGGATCTTTGCTTTGCTCCATGGTCCTCATACATACCTCTTTAACACTGGATACTGTTAGAGCAACTATTTTTGTCAAAATTTCTAACTGTTCTTGGCTGTAATTTGATGGAGAATTATAATCATTTGGCACATTCTTGAAAATTTCATCAATTAGCAGGCTTTCTGGTGTTTGAGAATTCAAACCATTAAGAGATCTAGTATCTTGTTTTCTTCTTTTTCGTGACCGACTACAAGATGTCTCAAATAGTCCACACAGTTTATAATTATTTTGACTCTAGAGCCTCAGAGAATATGATGCCCGATTGACCTCTTTGAATGCATTTGCCATAGTTTTTATTTCATCTTCTGTCACATTCTGGGCAAAAGGTGGAGTAGCACAATACTTCTCTCTAATCCCTCTAACTGAATACCTTTTGTTCGCTTTGTTCACATCAGCTTTTTCAAACAACAGTTCTTCAAATTTAACTGCTCTGTCCAAGGCCTTGGAGCTCCCAGAGGGGACACTCCACTACTGAGGAAGTTGGGTGCATGTGAGTTCCACAGGAATGCGTTGTAATTTAAGATTCACAAAGTCCAAGACAGTATACAGAAGAGCAGCCACATCTTTGCAGCAACCTCCCTGATCTGCTTTGCAGCAACACTTTGCGTATTCCACTTCACCATTTACTTGGTTCAAATGGACATAAACAGCATAGCTGCCACTTTTCATGGAGGCACTAAAACGCGCCTTAACCAAAAACAACATCTTCGAGGCTTGAACATTTGGCTTGACAAGAGTGTTCTTTACATAACCTTCTTTCCACAGTCCATAGCCTTTTTCCATATTTCGATAAGCCTTCGGAGCGACCTTATCAGGCATTGTACGGCTGTTTTTGACAAGTTTGTTTTCTAGTTTCTCGTGAGTGAACTCCGGCAGTTTCACTAACGATCTAGTCCAACCATGCCCGCCAGCGTTTAGGATATCTGCATTGGTATTCATAGATGTTAGGGGTTGTTGAGAAGACCCAGCACCTCCATTTCTTTTGGTCGTACTCGTCGAAGAAAGCGGACTTTTGCAATTACTTTCAGGGCTGGTAAACCTCTGAATACCCGTGCAAGACCTCTTAAAAGAACTAGAGTCTTCATTGGTTTGAACTGCCTTTGAAAGACGACAAAGAATCTCAGCACACTCGCTTTCAACAGTGGCCATTTAGAAATATTTTCATATGCGTTACTACTAAGACCAGAACTCACCGCGCGCTTCGGGCTTTCTGACGTAATTATGTATACCGTCTATTGCACGATGGTAGTCTCGAATATCGGCAAACACGGCAAGTGACATCACAAATTCGGCAAAAAACTTGATAGTAGATGCCGCTAAGCCAATAGCTGATCCTGTTAAAGAGTGTCTTGAAAATTTAAGCCAATCAGAGGAAGCTAAACAAAATGAAGATTCGGCAAAGCAAGCAGTGAAATTGGTCAAGCCAATCAGAGCTCGCGATTCAAGCAGTTTCACTAAATGAACCAATAGCAAAGAGGAATATAACCTTAAGATTCGGCAAAATTGTTGACCTTGAGAAACCGACTGACTACCCGAGATTCTGATCCTCGGCAATGTTAGCGGAAACCACAAACTTGCGAAGTGAAAATAAGACGGCGCAGTCAAGCTTACACGAATTAAACAACTGCCAACGACATTGGACAAGTTTATAGCGACAAAAATGCGGCTAAAAAGCGATTTGAAATCTAAGGATTGTCACCTTAGTCGGATGACCTATTTGACCTACCCTAGATCCGCCACTGAATAAAGCTATCAAAGGTGGTAAAAAGTCCAGTAAAAGTGGGTTTTCGATAAACAGAAGTAGAGAAGCCATCAATTCGATTAATGGAAACATCTAAGAAAGGTAAACACCCGTTAACGTCGGACTCACTAGTAAATTTAATGTTACGGTGTTTTGAATTTAAGTAATTGAAAAAAGGTTGAATGTGGTCTTGGGATTTGAAGATAATAAAACAATCATCAACATATCGTCGTAAATGAAGAGGTTTAAATTCAGGTGCGTTCGTCGGAAGATAAAAAAATACTAGCAAACAATGGACCAAAGGGGGAACCCATGGCAACACCGTCCACCTGTTCGTAAAGGTGGCCATTAAAAATAAAAATGGGCTAACGACATCGAGGGCTAACGGCAATAATTCCTTAAACTGTGCACGAGTAAAACCAAGATGGTGGGTTGAGTAAAGAAAAGGCTTAGAAATAATGATATCAATCGTTTCGTTGAGAGGGACGTAAGTAAAAAGCGAACATATGTCGAAATTGGTCATGAAGATGTGATCAGAGTCCAGATATAGATTAAGTAACTCATCAATAAACGAAAAATTACCTAAAATCACAAAGGGACTAACAAAGATATCATGAAGAAGTTAAACAAGATATTTAGAAAGGTTGTATGAGTGCGTACCTATGGTGGATAGAATGGGACGAAGAGGGATATTGGCTTCGTGTATTTTTGGTAGACCATATAGAATGCCACGGCTGGAACCTGTCGGAATCAGTTTTTCGTATAATCCACCAGAGATTATGCTCTCGTTCTATAAACTATGTAGGGAGCCACGGATCTTCTTTTCTCGGTTGGTGGTCGTTTTCAGAAGGTCTGACGTAAGGCGCTTGAATTTAGATTTGTCTCGAAGAATGGCGTCCATCTTGAAACAGTGGTCAGCTTTGTCTAGGGAAACAATGCCGTTACCCTTGTCCGGTTTCACCAAAATAACTCCAGTGTCATCCTTCAGTCCCTTCAAGATTTTATAATCATCTCTGGCCAATAAAAAGTTAGGTGGTGAAAAGTTCTTGTATGCAGAAAGAGCAATGTCTTTCAATCTGGTTTTGAAAAACTCTTCGTTGGTACCGTGGTTAGTTGACATGGTTTTACATTTCAGTTTGCGTTGGAGCATCTCGAAAGGAACCATGAAATTGAAGCAATCGAGTTTCGTTAGTGGGATAGCAAAGTTTAAACTTCTTGCCAAAATGTTCTTTTCTTCAGTGGTCAGTAGGTCACGACTGGAAAAATTGAAAATAACATCATCAAAATGACATCATCTGTCAATTGATTGTCGACAATTCTCTTTTAAATATGTGAATCCGCACTTGAAACTTCAGTACGTATCCATCATGCACGGAGTTCATGTTGTTTCAAAACCTTGTGCATGTCTGCAAGTTTAACCTGAAAGATTTGGAGGATATTCGTTGGTATGAAAATCATCTGAGTTTAGAAGAGGGAAACAAGAATAAAGGTAATTGTCACATTTATCGCAAATATTTCGAATAGACGACAGTTTTGCCAAGCATCTAGTCCGCACTTGATCAAACAAAGGTTGAAGCCGAGAACTATTTCCTGTAAGACGTTTGCTAATACTGGTAAGAGAAGTTTTTCTCCTTGGAGTGTAGCCGAAATACGATATTGCATCAGTTCTGTTCCTAGATAGTTGATATTTGAGTTTTTATGTCAAATTCCAGGTTTGTAGGAGCGCTTAAACGTTGATTTTAGTATAAACCGTAGCAAGAAACGGCACCAACCCTTTGAATAGCTTAGCTGGTCTGTTACTTGGCAACTCATTTTTTTACTTAAACGGGTCAAATAAATAAAATGTAAACAAACAGTGGTTCATAAGTTTTATAGTCGATGTAGAATGTAGTCCACGGGAGGACTTTAAGTTTCGAGGTTTTTTTGTGCTGGTTGGAATACAAACAATTCTTTAGCCGAAACGTCTGTGCCCGGGAAAGTCATTGCGAATGTATCGTCAAGTTATTTGCTTTTTAACCAGGAGAAAACAAGGAGTTGTAAATCTTTAGTAGCGAATTAATATGACTTTCACTTCATGGCTTAGAAGTATTTTATTCGCGAAAGACCTCGAAGAAACCAATGAAGTGTTTCATTTTGGTTTTTACACGTCGGTCACACACTGCAAAAGTAGCACTCTACTAGATCAATATCTCTGGAAATGAGTTGTTTTTCTAATCATGGGAACTTTGCTTCCGACTACAGGACCTACGAAACTTCGATATAGCTCTTGAAAGCTTGAAAACAGGAGGTTTGGAAACTTTATGTCGTTCCATGCTTGTTTAAAACTACATGCAATGAAACTACTTTCTTCTAACACAAATGTCCGCATAGTCAATTTTAATTGCTTTGGCTGTCGATGAAGAGTTGGTTTTAAACTCAATGCTGTCTAAAGAAATAAAAGACGAAGATAGATGTGAGGTGATTAACAGATGTTTTGAAATTCCTACAAATTAATATTTCTTGCTTCAATTTATCCTTAAACAGCCCAGGAACATGAAAGCAAAAGCATCTTCCTTCCGAGAGAGAGTTTGCTATAGAAAAGGGATATTCTCAATCTATACAATTCCGCTTTAGCCTCTTGCTGTTATAACTACAATCATGATTAGCAAGTTGTTGTTTTTGATGTGACACCTACTGCTTCTTTCCATCTCTAGTGACAGGTCGCTTCTTCTCTTACATGTTTATACACTCCAGTCAACTCAAAATGAGTCATTTCTCAATTTGAGTTGAGGTCTGCAATCAGTTGTTTGTTAACTGGCATACGGTCAGTATAGTAACTGATGACTAACCAACGTTCTGTGATTACATCAGATAAATTGAAATAACTGAAATGATAATTAAGGAGCCGTTGACATTGAGATCGATCTAACTTGGATTGATCTGAGACTAATCTCAGATCGATCTCAGTTCGCTTTGAGAAGGCATTCACACTTAATTAAAAATCACTCCTCGGTCTCAAATATCGTGCTAAAATAGAAAAAGGCCGATAATGTATTAGTCAATGTTGTTCGCGACAGGCTCAGAGAGATTCGATTTTTCATTGAGTCAAGCCAAAGTCAAGGCTCTTTAAACGGTTTCGACATTTACTTCAACTTTTGCCCAACATTTGTTGAATAAAGTGTTTATATCGTTTGAACAGACGTTTCAACAATACTGAAACATGTTGAAAGCTGTTGAAAGCATGTTGAAACAAATTTGAATTTGTTTGAACATTGCTTCAACATCGCTTTAACATTTTCTTTCTTTTCAAAAATGTTGGGCCCTGTCGGCGTCGTTTGAACACATCGTCAGGATATCTTCTGAGAACAAACGGTGTTTCAGTACACTGAATCTGAAAGTGATAATCGGTGGAGAATTTTCTTATGCCAAGAAGCACATTTAAGCTCATTTGTAAATAGCTTAAGCCAAGGTTATCAAGAAAGAATACAAGAATGAGACAGATCCTATTGTTAATACGAGAGGTCACGAGGAGCAAGGTAGGTTTTGTCGTCTCATAAATCAGTCAAACGACACTCATTTATACTAACGAAGTACTCGGTTATCAGCCGTAAACATTTGTTTTAAGTCCATCATTTTATTGCCGGCCATTTGAGCATAGGCAGTAGTTAAGTAAGTTTTAGAGGCGACGTTTTGTTTTAGAAGCGAAACAGATGAGCTGTTAATCAGCCTACAAGTTTGAAACAAAATATACCGAGAATATGTGAGGTAAGTTAACAAGCTAACTTATGATAAGTGAATTGTTGAGACATTTATCGTGGTTTAAGTATGTATGTTGGATATATGAGAGCTTGGAAATATCTTGAGATGACAGATGAATGATTGTCAAGCCCTATACTCGGAAAAACGATTTCTGAGCCCCAGACGGAGATCGAACCCGCAACCTTCTGATGACCGGTAAGACGCTTGTGACGATCATTCATCTATCATCTTAAGATATTTCCAAGCTCTCATATATCCAACATACATATTTCATCTATCATAATCAATATATGGTTGCTTCCGCTTAGGTCGCACATATGTGTCAAACTTGCACCTTGGCTCGCCATCTGAGTCTTAGCTCAATCGTTAGAGCGTCTTACCGGTCATCAGAAGGTTGCCGGTTCGATCCCCGTCTGGGACTCAGAAATCATTTTCTGAGTATCGAGCTTGAAGATCGTTCATCTACCTTAATATATCCAAGATCTCATGTTTCTCAAATATTAAACTCCATCAATCATTATTAATATATTGGGGCTTCCGCTTAGGTCGCACATATATATCAAACTTGCACCCTAGCTCACCATCGGAGTCTTGGTAGCTCAATGGTTAGAGCGTCTTACCGGTCATCAGAGGGTTGCGGGTTCGATCCCCGTCTGGGCTCAGAAATCGTTTTTCTGAGGATAGAGCTTGACTATCGTTCATCTATCATCTTATCATGGTTTATGGTATCTTTAAGATGAGGATTGATAGTGAAACTTTGTAAGAATATTAATCTACAACTCGCCTCTCACTGCTATCAACCTTAAGTATTTTGGCAGACCATTAATTTGAAAGTCTTCACTTGCTATGTCAGCAGGTTTCGCGAGCTATCGCATGTTTGCGGTTCAAGGTTGTCTTACACGCCATATCTTCCGGTTTTGTTTTGAACTTTTCTTGGTAATAGAATTCGTTATAGCGGTATGGATGAATGGATAGCATTTGAACTTTCTAATGGATTATTGAATTCAAAAATGTCAGAAGCTACATCATGGTATGTTCTACACCAAGCAAGAATGGAAATCGTTGCAAGTTCTGACGTGCATGTCTACCTGCACTGGCTTGAAGCAAGTTCGCGTGGGATTAAAATTTTTGTCGAATTTTTCGCTTACTTTTGGTCGCCAATGTTACCTGTTCAAGTTAATTGCTCTAGAAACAACATCCCTCGTAAGAAATTATAGACATTCCTCTTCTATGTAAACTGTTTTAGTTGGGTTAGCGTCAATAAACTCCATGCACGGATATTGGTTTGTAATAAATTGCAGCTTTGTTTGGCCCAGGTTTAACTATTTCTGTTGACCCTAATCTGAACGTAACCTCCAAACATCAGCATGAATACTGATGGTAAACATCATGATGGTAAACATTGGGGCTTAAAAAATTAATTGCCATGTTTAAATACAAAGACACCCAGTCTTTCGCTTCTTAAGAAGAAAAAGGAGAAATGGGGTGAAACGTGTTTAATTGTTGAAAGATCTCGAAGAAATCATTGAAGTGTTCATCAATGAGAAGTTGGCTCGTTGTGTGCAAGATGCTAAGTATATCACGTTACTCAGGATCCAAAAGCAGAAAATGTCTGAGATTCAGTTGTTATCGGATAATTCACTAATTCCTCGACTTGACTGTAAATCAAAGAGCCATAACCAACAATATTCAAACCATACTGTGTTTTGCAAAGCAAATGAAATCACTCCAAGGCTAAATTCTTTTTAATGTCACACAACAAATTCCCACAACGATGACACTTTCTATGGAGAAAGTTTCCCGTGCGTTTTTTTGGGTCACCCAGTTCTAGTTGTTTGTTGACACTATTGTGTTTGTAACAGCACCAGATGGAGTGACAATTATCGATGGTTCAACAACAGTTGATCGAAAACTAGCCGTGTACAACGTACAGAATTACGTGCAATAGATCAATCCTCGTATTCAAACAAAGTAAACGATGAAAATTGTGAGTTGAGTCGCTAGTGTATAAAAGTTGAGAGGGTTGTGGTAACCGAAAATGCATCGGTACCGTCGTCAATCGATTTTCCAGTTTTTTTATGTTTCACACGCCCTGTTAGCGTTGTTTGAACATATCGTCAGGATATCTTCTGGGAACGAACAGTGTTTCAGTAGACTGAATCTGAAAGTGATAATCGGTTGAGAATTCTTTTATGTCAAGGAGCATTTTTAATTATTTTGGCAAACCATTAATTTGAAAGTCTCCATTCGCTATGAGAGCAGGTTTCGCGAGCTATCGCATGTTTGCGGTTCAAGGCTGTCTTACACGCCATATCTTCCGGTTTAATTTTGAAGTTTTCTTGGTGATAGAGTTCGTCATAGCGGAATGGATGGCTGGATAGCATTCGAACTTTCTAATGGTATACTTAATTCGAAAATGTCAGAAACTAGATCATGATATGTCCTGGATCAAACAAGAATAGAAATCGCCGAAAGTTCTGCTTGCATTGGTTTGAAGCAAGTTCGTGTAGGATTCAAATTTTTGTCGATATTTTTTCTTGTTTTTGATCGTCAATGCCAGCTGTTCAAATTAATTGCTTTAAAAACTACATTCCTCGAAGAAATAAGAGATATTCTCCTTTTATGTAAATTCTTCTGGTTGGGCTCGAGTCAACGAACTCCATGCACGGACATTGGTTTGTAATACTTTACTGGTTCATTAGGCCCAAGTTAAACTATTTCTGCTGACCCTAATTTGAGCGTAACCTCCAACATCAGCGTGAATACTGATGGTAAACTTACACAACAAAGAAGAAAATGGCACAAGAACTGTGGGACATTACGGACTTGTTTTCACCGCCATTTTTTGTGCCCTTTTCTATCGTGTAAAGTGTCATTTCCTTTAAACAAAACACGTTCTTCTCAGGAAGAAAATAAGTTCAAATACTGAAAAGGTATTAGGGTGGGATGATCGGTGCTCATAAGGCAAGGTTTAACAAATTTATGAAGTATGGATCCCAAGTAATTTTATCGGCTATGGTCTCAAATAACTTTACTTTATCATGTTGCGCTGTAAAGCAACGAAATGTTAGCAATAAATTTTTATACATTTAAGAAGTCGTCATGTCATGCCTTGAAGTCATTTGCTGGGCACTAATATTCGTCTTTCAATCAAGATTTTAGTGTAATATTTGCCATATCCATCCTAATTCTATTATTTAGTTGAGTGTTATACCAAATCGAGCGAAGTACCAACAGTGCTAGTTGGACTGAGAATCTAAGAATAGCGGAAGAAGTCAACTTTGAAGGTACTCGTATTTATTTTGTAATTTTTCTGGAGGTTTTTAATTCTTTTGGTGTGTAAATGATTAAAGTGTTCACTGTTGTAATTAGGTTTGCTGTTATTGCATAGTAAATGGTAACTTGATGTGAACGACAGAAGTGGTCATTAACAATACAATTCGAGTACTGACCCTGATGGTATGTCTGCTGCACAAACCTACGCTAAAGATAGTGAACCATACTGTTGTATAACACCCAGTGCCTTATTTCTTTTGCACGAGTATTGTTTTAAAGCCATGTTTGTCCTTTATTCCATTTTATTCTTCGTATACATTCACATTATTAAACAAGTACTTTAGCCACAGATCCTTCATGAATTTCTCCCCTGCATAACATGTCTTTGTTGAAATCTACATTCCGTTCAAAATGAAACAGTAGGGAGTTTAAACAAGGCAGTGGGGCAACTCCGCTTAACAACGTAGATTAATTTTTCAGCATTTCGGTAGAATAACATTCCATTAACGTTGTAATCAACTCTCTATGTTATTTTTACTCCTCTGAAACTTTCTTTAACAGCTCCGATCTTCTCGTAAAGATCGTAATGTAAACCACCAAATATCTTCCACGTACTATGAGCCACTTTAGCCATGAAATGGCAGAAATGCTCTGGACGACGTATTGTACAAAAGCAGGGCGGCTTTGAAAATACACTTGGGACGTCAATATGATTAATTCCTTTTTTGAATGAAAATTTCTATTGTATGAACACGTTGCCATAGTGTTTGCATAAACTCCCCAGTAACTTTTTGCAATATTTGTCTTTTATCTGTTTGCATCTTCGTCAACGGATGTCATTTTTCATTTAACAATACCTAGACCGATTGTTTTGAACTAAAATATAAGAACACATCCAGTTTCCATTTACAGGATTCAATCGAAGGTCGAC
This sequence comes from Heliopora coerulea, assembly GCA_030142905.1. Taxonomy (NCBI): domain Eukaryota; kingdom Metazoa; phylum Cnidaria; class Anthozoa; order Scleralcyonacea; family Helioporidae; genus Heliopora; species Heliopora coerulea. The sequence goes on along the minus strand of JASJOG010000191.1, from coordinate 362,774 downwards.
ATTTTTCCTACACGCTGTTCGTAAAGTTTTGCAAAAATTGGTGATACTGTTAAAATTAAAGAAGGTGCTATAATATTTTTAATTAGAAGAGGTCTTGAAAATGGGAAACACTTCTTTGACCTCAAACGTTTTCAAGTGTTCAAACAATGATCAGAGTGGAGAAGTGATTGACCTAAGAGCTACCGGTGTTTCGGAAGTTTCTATTCCTTCCGATGTTTTAAACAATCCACAAGTCAAGAAAATTCTGCTTTTTCATCGAAGTTGGTCAGGGCAGCATACCAATCACCGATTTGTGTTGAAATAATTGACATGAGTATGTTCAATTATTAACTTTTTTAAAATGGAAGACAAGAAAGGTTAATACAAATTCATTGAATTATATCGCTCACTCTGTACTATCACAATTTGTTGAAATGCCCTGGGTTCTCTTCGTTTCATCCAATCAGGTTTCTTTACTTATTTTCATTTCAAAATCTTCTTCTAACAATTGAAACACAACTACTACTTTTTTGTTTGTTATCAGCCGCCATTCTATCATATAAATTATAATGTACTGCACCAGTAAACAAATTACGTGGGCATTTGTAACAGGGATGAGCAGGTGTAGCCAGAGGACCGATTTTCACTGCAACCTTGCTGCAATAAAAATTTGTGACAAAAAATCAGTGAGTATAATCCTAGATTTAGCTGTTGGTGAAATTTTCAATTTGTACGGCTATTGGTTCGTGTGTTGCCTACTGAACCCCGACAACTCATATTGGTTTAGCTTAGTCATTCGTTGCATTTTACTTCAAGGTAAGCCAGTGAAGTGTTTAAAGTAAGGAAGAGAAGAGTTGTACGTGTACCTTCTTCTCTGGACGGCTTAAAGATCTTCAAAACGTGCATTATTTTTCCAGTTTAAAATAAAAGCTATGTTTTTCTTATGCATTCCGCCAATTAACCAGCTTGTACAACAATGTAAATCGCTTGAAGCTAACGTATAAAATTTTGGTTGGAACTAACGATCTGTATGAGGAAGTTTTAATCTTAATCTTGATATGAGACCTTGAAGTTTTAAACAGGTTGTGTGTGAATTACATTATGAATTAGGAACAATGTGAATTCTTATTGAAAACTTGAAAGAATTCTGTTTTCGTTGTTTAGACGTTCTACACCGAGATGCGCGTTAAAGTAGCATTTTCAAAAGCTGTTACTTTGTCTTTGTAGATCGTTTTCGTGATTTCTGTTCTCATTCAACACAATACTGTTATCGCGTGGACTGGACTTGAAAACGCAACAAAATCTTTTCTTAAAATATTGACCAAGGATATACCAGGCGGGAATCGTAGTCGTAGGATGAATATTAATGCCCAGCTCAAAATTCTAATGTGAATAGCCATGACAGGATAAAACACGATAAATAACAAAACATGTTAGTTTAAACCATCTTTACTGACGTTTCATTGCTAACGCGCAACATTTTCAAAGTGATATACCTTATCCTTCATGTATATCACTTTGAAAATGTTGCGCGTTAGCAACGAAACGTCAGTAAAGCTCGTTTAAACTACCGTAATTTCTGTATTTAGCCCCCCTTCTCTTTTAAGCCCCCCTCTCTAATAAGCCCCCCTTCTTAATTTTGCCCCCCCCCCCGCTACTAATAAATACTACAGGATTTCAAAAATATAATATTTTATTAATGGTTTTTACTGCATTGACATTAAGCCTCATATGTTTTAGTTTTTCGGCTTTTTTTTTCTAGTTCCTTCTTTAAAATACATATCAATGCTTTTTCATTTTACATCGCTTTGAAGCGTCCTGGGACCACAAGTCCGTCTTCTAAATACCTTGGACCAGTGGGAGCAAACTCCAAGCAGCATCCATTGTGGGCCAAATATTTGCACAATAAAAACGACAGTTCAATGGGCACATGTCCGTCGTTTACTGGCAAATAAATTCCAATTGCAAACTCGTCGTACAGCTGAGCCTCCTCTCTTGTATCATGTTTACACATTAGTTTCTCTCCTACGACCGGTTTCCATATTCTCTTGTAAATGTGATGGCCATGGACAACAGAATCAAACTTGCAACTGTACTGTTTCTCGTAGGTTATTCTGTGACTTCTTGCCATTGCAGTGAAGATACATAAGATAATTCTGCCACTGATGTTATAAACAGTGTCAGTGTGAAAATGATTTTGCGCGCGCGTATCATGTCGTATCATGTTACTGAAAATCAATCCACACAATGAAAAAAATCCAATCAAACTTCCACTAATGTTCACAGCAGGCATTTTACACTACCGTCCATGCAAAAGTGAAGAACATGATGATGGAATGAATATGGCCGAAGATAATTTAGGATCAGTATCTCATAAAGGAGAAAAAGTGCGCTCGTACCCTGCCGCACTCAAGTTAGAAGTTATTCGATAAGTTATTCTAAAATTCTATGTCTGCATTTATGGTAGGTAAAAAGAATCGAACACGCAAACAGACTTAGTGTATACATTTAGAATAAGCCCCCCCTCTCTATTAAGCCCCCCCTTAATAGTGTTCGAAAAAAAATAAGCCCTCCGGGGCTACATACAGAAATTACGGTAACATGTTTTGTTATTTGTCGTGTTTTATCCTGTCAGGCTATTCACATTCGAATTTTGAGCTGGGCATTAATATTCATCCTACGACTAAAATCTTTTCTTAGACAAAACATGAAGATGAGAGCCCAGCTCAAAATTCGGAGATGTAATGCAGGCCCGGAGCTGAGAAGGGGCCTGGGGGGCACTGCCCCCCCCCCCTAACCACATATAATGGAAGTCGTGCCCTACCTACAAACAAAAAAAAGAAAAACGTATATATAAAATTTTCCCAGAATGCGACCAGGATCCCCTCGGGAACAACCCCCTCAGAAACGACTATAGACCCCCAGCTCAATTTTTGGTCCACGTCGCGGCTATGTGTGCGGCAGTGCCCCCCCGAAATTGAGAGTCAGCTCTGGGCTTGATGTAATGTCATCACACTCAGGAATTAGACAGACACACGAACAAAGTTTGATTGAAATTCACTGACATTTCGTTGCCGACGCGCAACATTTTCAAAGTAATCAACTGATAGAAATACTAAGCTATTTACAAAAAGTATCACATTAAGACTAAAGCCAATGAGATTAAGGAAGGCGAAAGATGAGGCGATACAAGTAGAGGAAGGAGAGAACTAAAATAAGGCAAGCGGAACAGAAGTGATGTTTTCATTAAGAGAAGGTTTCTTCAAAATACGGGCGACAGAGGTTTTCAGGCAGGAATCGCAGACGGAGAAGAAATAATAAAGCCCAGCAAAAAACACGCAAAATAGGCGTATTAAAGGTTTATAATGTAATTCTAACGTTTGGTTGCTGCACGGAACATCCTCAGAGAATGAATAACTTATATTACAAGGTGATGATATATAATGGTATGTTACATGATATGTAAACGAGATATAGGCGTAAGAACGGAAGTGGGAAGGACAAAAGGAAACAGCAGACTGAGATGTAGTGGAAAGGTCGAGAAACGAAAGGTGTTCTCCTATTTTATTTTTGAGTCGCATCTTCAAAATCTTAACAAAACGCTTTTACTTAATGGTTATCCTTATTTATTCATAGACACATGCATTCGCCGGTTTCTTGAAAAGATTTTCTCACCCTCCTCCAAAGTTTCCCCCTCCCCCAAGAAAATCGTTTACTTTTGTCTTCCCTACACTGGTCAACATAGCCTCCAAATTCGCACCCAGATTCGGAAGTTATGCTCCAGTGCTTTCCCTCACATTAACCTCCGCTTTGTTTTCCGTCCTTCTCTCCAATTGTCTCACTTTTTTGTCTTTAAGGACAGGATTCCCAGGGCCTTGAGATCTCGCGTCGTTTACCGTTTTAAGTTTCAACGTTGTAGTTCGTTGTATGTCGGCCAGACGAATCGGCTTCTCCACACACGAATCTCAGAGCACTTGGGCATTTCTGCACTTACTGGCAAAAAACGAGTCAATCCTCCTCCGACTAGCATCCCGTCACATCATTGTGACACTGGACGCCTTGTCTCGCCTGACGACTTCACTATCTTGTTTTCTTCTTCTTTCAACTCTGAACTTCTCGTCAGAGAAAGTCTGCTTATCCGCAAACTCAATCCATCGCTTAATGCCAACACGGGTTCTTTTCCACTTTCTTTGTTCTAAGACCTTTCGTTTCTCGACCTTTCCACTACATCTCAGTCTGCTGTTTCCTTTTGTCCTTCCCACTTCCGTTCCTACGCCTATATCTCGTTTACATATCATGTAACATACCATTATATATCACCACCTTGCAATATAAGTTATTCATTCTCTGGGGATGTTGCGTACAGCAAAGAAAAGGTTTGTGTTTATTGATGAGGAGACTTTCTCTGATAAGTTATTCAAGGGGTGAATTGCAAGAAGAAAGAATAGAGAAGTCATCAAAGGAGATGGAGTGGCTAGTTTGGGTTGAATGCGTAAGAATGCTAGAACGTGAAGAATGTGAAACTTTTTTGCCAGTCAAAGACGAAATTCCCGTGTGTTCTGGAATACTCGTGTGTAGGTGACGGCGTCTTTGCCCAATATACAACGCTGCGCAGCATTGACACTTATGTTGATAAACTAGATGCGATTTCAGAAACTTGGGAATAGGGTCTTTGAACTGGAAGAAGGTTGAAAGACGTTTACCAGGTTTTAATACCACACGGAGGTCTATTTGAGGGACGCAGGAAGAGACAAGTTTCATGAGCTTGGTTCGGATTTGTAAAGAATGAGCACCAGTAAAAGGGAGGCAGAAATAGACAACACGTTTAGGCACAGTGATATTGTTAATAGGAGGAGAAAAGATCTTGTCGAGAAAAATACTTAGGCAGCGGTCAAAAAGAGCGACGGAGTAACCATTGTTAACAAAAAATTCTTTGACCTCAGAATGAAATATATGGTGGGGATGAGCATATTCTAAAATATCCGTTGAGCAATGAGTAAATAGGACCACGTTAGAACGATAATGGAATAAAACTATCAAAGGTGGTAAAAAGTCCAGTGAAAGTGGGTTTTCGATAAACAGAAGTAGAGAAGCCATCAATTCGATTAATGGAAACATCTAAGAAAGGTAAACACCCGTTAACGTCGGACTCACTAGTAAATTTAATGTTACGGTGATTTGAATTTAAGTAATTATAAAAAGGTTGAACGTGGTCTTGGGATTTGAAGATAATAAAACAATCATCAACATATTGTCGTAAATGAAGAGGTTTAAATTCAGGTGGGCAGTTGTCTAACCAGGTGCGTTCGCGAAAAGATAAAAAAATATTAGCAAACAGTGGACCAAGGGGAGAACCCATGGCAACACCGTCAACATGTTCGTCAAGGTGGCCATTAAAAAGAAAATGACAATTTTTGACGGCTAACGACACTAATTCAATAATATGGTAGTACGAGTGTGCACTCGTACCACCATAGGTACGCACTCATACAACCTTTCTAAATATCTTGTCTCACTTCTTCATGATCTCTCTGTTAGTCCCTTTATGATTTCAGATACTTTTTCGTTTATTGATGAGTTACGTAATCTAAATCTGGACACTGATCACATCTTCATGACCAGTTTTGACATATCTTTACTTTACTTACTAACGTCCCTCTCGACGGAACGATTAATATAATTATTTCTAAGCTTTTTCTTAACTCGGCCCACCATCTTGGTTTTATTCGTGCACAGTTTAGGGAATTATTGTCGTTAGCCATCAAAAATTGTCATTTTCTTTTTAATGGCCACCTTGACGAACATGTTGACGGTGTTGCCATGGGTTCTCCCCTTGGTCCACTGTTTGCTAATATTTTTTTATCTTTTCGCGAACGCACCTGGTTAGACAACTGCCCACCTGAATTTATACCTCTTCATTTACGACAATATGTTGATGATTGTTTTATTATCTTCAAATCCCAAGACCACGTTCAACCTTTTTATAATTACTTAAATTCAAATCACCGTAACATTAAATTTACTAGTGAGTCCGACGTTAACGGGTGTTTACCTTTCTTAGATGTTTCCATTAATCGAATTGATGGCTTCTCTACTTCTGTTTATCGAAAACCCACTTTCACTGGACTTTTTACCACCTTTGATAGTTTTATTCCATTATCGTTCTAACGTGGTCCTATTTACTCATTGCTCAACGGATATTTTAGAATATGCTCATCCCCACCATATATTTCATTCTGAGGTCAAAGAATTTTTTGTTAACAATGGTTACTCCGTCGCTCTTTTTGACCGCTGCCTAAGTATTTTTCTCGACAAGATCTTTTCTCCTCCTATTAACAATATCACTGTGCCTAAACGTGTTGTCTATTTCTGCCTCCCTTTTACTGGTGCTCATTCTTTACAAATCCGAACCAAGCTCATGAAACTTGTCTCTTCCTGCGTCCCTCAAATAGACCTCCGTGTGGTATTAAAACCTGGTAAACGTCTTTCAACCTTCTTCCAGTTCAAAGACCCTATTCCCAAGTTTCTGAAATCGCATCTAGTTTATCAACATAAGTGTCAATGCTGCGCAGCGTTGTATATTGGGCAAAGACGCCGTCACCTACACACGAGTATTCCAGAACACACGGGAATTTCGTCTTTGACTGGCAAAAAAGTTTCACATTCTTCACGTTCTAGCATTCTTACGCATTCAACCCAAACTAGCCACTCCATCTCCTTTGATGACTTCTCTATTCTTTCTTCTTGCAATTCACCCCTTGAATAACTTATCAGAGAAAGTCTTCTCAACAGTAAACATAAACCTTCTCTTAATGAATACCTCACTTCTGTTCCGCTTGCCTTATTTTAATTCTCTCTTTCCTCTACTTGTATCGCCTCATCTTTTGCCTTCCTTAATCTCATTGGCTTTAGTCTTAATGTGATACCTTTTGTGAATGTAAATAGGTTAGTATTTCTATCGGTTAATTACTTTGAAAATGTTGCGTGTCCGCAAAGAAACGTCAGTGAATTCCAATTAAACTTTATTCGTGTGTCTGTCTAATTCCTGAGTGTGATGACATTACATCTCTGAATTTTGAGCTGGGCTCTTATCTTCAGTTCACGTGTAAGATATCCGCCCTGTAAATCTTTAGTGAAAATATTTTGTTATTCAAGTGGAAACGCGTCCGTCTAGAGGGTGCCTGAAATGTGACGTCTGGATCCATTTATGTGTAGTTTGGGTCAAATATAAATAACTCTTAGTTTCTTTACAGAAATGAATTATAGTTGGGGAAAATGAAATGCGACGTATAAAACGGACTTCTGACTAGTTTTGTTGAAGTGATCGTGGTGTTAGCTGCGAGAAGTTTTCCAAGGTTTAATTAAAGTTTTGTTTGTGGAACGCCAACCTCAGTCTTGTGTCTTAAACCACGAAAGTAAGGCTGTAATAGCAAAAGTTTTCCTTAGACTTAGTTTTTTAAAAGTTGGAGAACGAATGGATTCAAGTTTGTAATGCAAAATATTTTACTTCTTAAAGAAATATAAACTGATGAACGATATAATGAGGCTTAGCAATCAAGAGGAAGTTACTCGAGCATTCTTTCTAGAACTCCCATCTTGAGTATTTGAAAACAATCAATCTTAAATTCCTTAGTTCGCCTGTGACTGAGATTAAAATGTGACTTGTGCTTGTGTGGGCAGCACATTGATAGGAAACAGTAATAAAATAAATACATTCGCCAAAAACAGGAAATTCTCGACTTTTTCAGCAAAAAGAGTCTAAGTAAAGTATATGCTTGCATGTGAATTAAAAAACTTGGTTTCCATTTACTCGCTAACTGTTTTGGTGTCTCATGCTGTTATAGACTGCCTCAGTTGGAAAGTGTCGTAGTGAAATCACAGCATGTCCTTTGCAGTGTTTCCATTTCAAAACTTGGATCACGAGCTGTCTTTGCCATTTGCTTAGATAGACGCAGGTTCAATCTCCACATTCACTATCGACACTTACCCGGCGAGCACATTGAAATCCGGCTAAACCAGAGAAACTTAGTGTCAAGTAAATAACTTGCTCGTGTAATCTTTTAGGTGATTATTTTTGCTCGATACTCAATTTTTCCAAGACCTACGCTTGCAAGTTATGCTAATAAAGAATAAAGTATTGAAATCTCCTTAGCACATTCACCCGTTACTTGCCGGCTGGAGGACCAGCTCTTCGGCAACGAAATAGTATTGGAAGAGAACACGATTGGCTGAAGGTTAGTTCTTTTATTCTGGTATATATATCCATATATATATATACCAGAATAAATATTCAGTATATATATATATATATATATTATTTATTTTACAGTGGTTATTATTTATTTTACAGTGGTTATTATTTATTTTACAACCGCCACACAGTACGAGTAAGTTATAGCTGCATGGATAACATGAAAACACTTATACAGAAGCACAATAAACACATCCTAACGCAAAACGTAAAACGAAACCAGACAACGACGAACAAACAACCCACGTGCAACTGCAAAAACCAAGACACATGCCCACTGGCTGGAAAGTGCTTGATGAAAAGCGTAGTCTACCGAGCTGATGTGACGGCGACCGACAACAAAGAGAAAAAGCGTTACATTGGAGTAGCAGCTAATGAATTCAAACAAAGATACAGAAACCACCTGAAATCTTTCCAACACATCAAATATACAAATGACACTGAACTGTCCAAGCATATCTGGAAACTAAAGGAAAGCAATCGGAAGTTCAACATTAGCTGGTCAATCGTCAAACAAATCGCGGCATATAGGACGGGATCAAAGTGATGCAATTTGTTCCTTGAAGAAAAGCTTCTATTGACGAAAGGAAAACATAATAACTTATTAAACAGACGAACCGAACTTTTCTCAAGGTGTCGACATGTAACGAAACACCTTATTAATTAATTAACGTCACAACCTATTTAAATAAGAATAGTTGAACCGAATCTGTCAGTTGCCTGATGATCGCGTACCGAGTGAAAAAAAAGAAAACTCTGAATAGCGACAGCATTTTACTGTAAAATAAATAATATATTACGCTCTACGCATGGTATATAGCGCTCTTAAACCTTGCGCCTTCTGTGTGACATTTGTGTTGCATACTCTTCTTGGTATATATATGTATATATATATATATATATATATATATATATATTATATATATATATATATTATATATATAAATGTAGCTGTTTGGTCTCTGAAGAGAAGAGTGCTCAATACAAAGGTGTAGAGCTTTAATAGTCTATTTAGTTATAGCTTTGAGCAACTGCCGTTACACGGTGTTTCATGCTTACGCGATCATCAGACGACTAATTACATTTAACTACGTTGTCCCTTTTATGCTCTTCAGGGAGCGGTGGCGTCATCCTTCAGGAATTGGAGGAATTTGTTAATTGTCCGGCGGTGTGTCTTTATAGTTGCGGAGGAGGAATTTGTTGAAACAAAAGAAACGAACTGCTGTGGAATTGCCGTCACATCAACAAATTCCTTCTCCGCAACTATAAAGACACACCGCCGGACAATTAACAAATTCCTCCAATTCCTGAAGGATGACGCCACCAAGCCCTGAAGAGCATAAACGGGACAACGTAGTTAAATGTAATTAGTCGTCTGATGATCGCGTAAGCGTGAAACACCGTGTAACGACAGTTGCTCAAAGCTATAACTAAATAGACTATATTATATATATGCATATATATATATATATTTGTATATATATATATATATATATGTGTGTGTGTGTGTGTGTGTGTAAGTAAATTTCATTTTACTATGTGTAGATGTTTCTAAGCTTAGATATATATGATGAAAAGTTTGTTCTCAAGCTTTTTATCCCAGAAAAATTCTGAGCTCCCCAACGGGAATCGAACCCGTGTCTCCCGATTGCCGGTACAGTTGTTTTATAAATTTAAAAAACACGAGAATACTTTTCAAAGACATGTTTCGGCAAGACTTATGCCATCTTCAGTTTACAAGATGATGTTTGCAAGGCTTTAAATAAGAATTATAGTATGAATAAATTAACTAATTACAATGATGATATGTTAGATGATTAATTACAATGACAGTGTGTTGTGTGAGGATTAACGGAGGCGGTATCAGACGATAATTACTAGCAGAGGAAGGTGTTGATATGTTGCATTTGTGTGTTTAATTCTGGTTTTTTATTTTGGATGTGAATAGCTTCTTTCAATTTGAGTGTGAAAGTGGTTTTGGCCGAATCTAAAATTTTAAAGCAGTTAGGTGTGTAATGGTTTTTGCAGTTTATAGAGTTATTGAGGTGTTTAAAGATGTGAGAATTTCGATCAGTTAAAGTGTGCTCTTTGATCTGCGTTGAGAAATGGAGATAGGTTTCACCAATGTAACGGGAATTACATCCCGCACAAGTAAATTCATAAACTACGAATGATTTAAGAGCTGTGGGAATCGGGTCCTTGAAACTGAAAAAAGTTTTGATTTTGAAAGTAGAGAACACTAGTTTGATGTTAAGGTCTTTACAGAAACGTTTACACAATTGTCTTATTTTGATTTGGGTAAGTCTAGAATAATTACCAATGTAAGGGAGTTTGAGATAGTGGATATTGGTATTTTCCGTGTTGTTGGAAACATCCGTGTTGTTGGAAAGTTGGTTAGGATTAATAGAATAATTAGAGTAAAGGATCTTATAGTTGTTAAAAATGAGATTGTACATTGACGCTACTTCATCCACGCACAATCTCATTTTTAACAACTATAAGATCCTTTACTCTAATTATTCTATTAATCCTAACCAACTTTTATTTATGGAAGCTCTACATATTAAATATCTTAAGCCGCAATTAAACTCTGGTCTTAAAGCCAGCAAAGAACTCTCACTCTTTAATTAGTTCCTTTTAGTTTATACATAATTTATTCATCGACATCTTGTCATTTCTTCCTTAGGTGTCAACACTTGTCACTTACTGACACAATCAATCATTGTAAATAGAGTAGGCGTTTCCTCAATTCTTCATCAATGATGTAATCACTTTCACATGTATATATAAACCTTAGGTCCGCTTATGTTAGTTCACTTAGTCTAAAGGTGATTTTGCAATAAAATCGAAATATCACTATCTCACAGTTTCATCTTTCGTTAACTTAAATCTTAAGTTAAAAGATGGCTTTCTTTTTCGGAATTTGCTTTCTCTTATATTTTTTGAAGTTGTCGGCTGGTCAAGGTTTTTACAATAGCAAGACAAGGTAAACTTGGGTTACTTCTTAAAGATTTACTACAAATTTGTTTCGTATGGCAAACTCCATACGAAACAAATTTGTAGTAAATCTTTATGAAGTAACCCAAGTTTACCTTGTCTTGCTATTATATATATATATATATATATATATTGAAATTAAGTATCGTAAATGACAACTTTCATATGCAACCTCCTCTCGTATAATCGACCTCTTTTTACGAAAAATACCTACTGGATCTTGATTCGCATAATTTATGTGTCAAAGGCAACGAAAATTACTTCTGCCATCCAGAGACTGCACTTTCTGGAAAGGCTGAAGACTAATTTTGATGTCCCAATCTATTTTACAAGTACATTCTTCACCAACGTGAATATTTATGTCGGTTTTGTCAGAAAAAATGCAGATACGTTTGGCAACTCACTACGGAAACTCGTAAAGACGGCTTGATTTGAAAAAACCACTTCAAATTTTTTTTGAAATGTTCGGCTTTGTCTAAGCGTAAGAAAGTTTTATTTAAAAAACTTTTAACTTTTTGTTTAAAAGTGTTTTTGTGGAACTATTTTGGTTCATAACGAAAGCAGTCAAAGGTTTGAATGACCGTTAGATTTCTCGTGCTTTGGTATTTCGTTTCCTGCCAAATGCCCTCACTAATATCTGACTTTATAAATTTACATTGTTACAAGATGGAGCAGCATGGGGCTCTTTGGCTAGAGGGTGGTTACATGCAGGAATGTTAGCTCGGATAATCGACCTGAAATGTCAAGTGCTATACTGAGGCACAAATTTTCGTCATGTTATAGCAAGGTAATTTTTAACGGGATTTCTTCACGAGACTTGGATAATATTTTTCGAGGAAGTTCTGAGTTAGCTTGCGTTTCCATTTCCGTTTTTAACTAAAATAAAACATTGAGAAACTTTTCATGAACACCTGACATTTCGTTTCACTTTATTGTCATTTCGTTATGTTTTCATTTATTCCAATATGCATTCATGAAACATTGTGGCCAAAACTCCCGTAATTATGCTGAGGATAGTGGTTACTTCTTTGAAATGTATTTCTGAGAATTCGGAAAGCTTAGAAAGACATGGAGGAATAAAACATTGGATTATAATATTGAACTGTTAGGAATTACCATTTGAACAAGCAGGTGCAGACGGAAATAGTAACACATTTCCGACTAATGATTAAATTTTCTTTTGTTCTGTCTATCTAAGGTTCAAATGTTATAGTACTATCTACAACGTGAGTGGTCGTGTCAGTATACCCGACGTATATACAAACTTTAATCAATGAGAAAGCCTTTTATTTCTAATACAATACAAATGTTTAAATTACGTATGACGATAATACATTTAACTGTCCATATTTACGACTATTTTCATATTACAAATCACAGAAGCAGAGGACACAGATCAAAGAATTTAGGTATATCATAAGGATAATTTATCACATTTGATACAACTAACCAAACAAAGTGTAGTTTTACTAAGTAAGCATTTCTTTTCTTATGCCCCATGGACTATTATATAGTGAATATCTTCCGCATTTAACGATATGTCACTTTGAACAATTTCTTGTAGGAGTTAATGGACTGTTGCATTTAAAGATAAAATAGATGCACGGTTCGAAGCTGTAATGATGAGTGACAGTTCTGTAACTGTTCAGGGTGTTGCGTGTAAACCATACACGCAAACTGATGGAGTCACGGCGATTGATCTGAGACCAGCAGGTTATTTGAAAGAAACCATTCCTAAAGACCTGCTCCGTTTTAAAAATGTAATGAAACTTATTCTTTATCATGAAGATGCTCTTAGCTTTCTTGACGCAATCTCGGATAGTCTGCCACCCAGTATTACGATTGAAATGTTTGGTCAATGTGATAAGAACCATCCTTATGCAGAAGAAATAGATGGCAAATATTTATGGAAGACCTGTCATATCGAAATTGATGAACATGGCTCAACTTTCCTTGATTTACGATGTAGAGCTCTAAGTGGACAGCCCCTCAAGTTTCAGACACCAAAGAGACTGCGGCAACTAATCTTGAGGGATTATGAAGATGGTGTTCTGGTTGGTGACAGCAATGGGACCTTAAAATTTTTGGAAGAACTGATCATTAGTGGAGGTAGACCAGGAGACAAAACGTTGACCATAAATGTTGGTTTAAATCCATTTTCTAATAATGATTATGAAGCACTCACTTCCATTTTTTTCAAAGGTATTACTGTAAATGTCAGTAGATCCTTGAAGAGAGTGGGTAATCTTCAGCAGCTAACCAAATATAGCAGACCTTCTCTTGGCGATATGTTCAATCTCAGGAAGTTCTTCGTTAGTGCTGATAGAAATAAGATATTACCGACTGAACTAGATAGACTGCCCTATCTTGAAGAGATATCCATGATTGATAATCCAGTTGCCGGTGAGCTAGCCTTATGGAAGAATTTGACACAAGTGAAAAGAGCGAACTTGTTCGATTGTGGTTTAGAACTGTTAAGCATTTGTATGATGGCATTTCCTGATGTCCAGGAGCTAAACCTATGCGGCAACAAGAGCCTTGGTAGACAACGAGAAATACTTCCCCAGTCAGCACATTTGAAGAAGCTAAACTTGTATGGGTGTGGTCTCGAACAACCACCAGGTGGGCTTGAAGAATGTTCGCAACTGGAAGAATTGGATTTTAGTGAGAATTGGAGTCTTGGTAAACACCCAGTAACTCTTCCAAAATTAGAACACTTGAAGAAGCTTAACTTATGTGGATGTGGTCTTCGACAATCACCAGCTGGGCTTGGGAAATGTTCAGAACTACAAAAGTTGGATCTTAGTAAGAATAAGAGGCTTGGTGACTACCCAGTAATTCTTCCAAGATTAGAACACTTGAAAAATCTTAACTTGTCAAGGTGTGGTCTTCAACAATCTCCAGCTGGACTTAAGAAATGTTCGGAACTAGAAGAGTTGGATCTTAGTGAGAATAAGATGCTTGGTAACGACCCAGTAACTCTTCCAAAATTAGAACACTTGAAGAAGCTTAACTTTTCAAGGTGTGGTCTTCAACAATCACCAGCTGGGCTTGAGAAATGTTCGGAACTAGAAGAGTTGGATTTTAGTGAGAATTGGTTGCTTGGGAATCACCCAGTAACTCTTCCAAAATCAGAACACTTGAAGAAGCTTAACTTGTCAAGGTGTGGTCTTCAACAATCACCAGCTGGACTTGAGAAATGTTCGGAACTAGAAGAGTTAGATCTTAGTGAGAATAAGATGCTTCGTAGCCACCTAGTAACTCTTCCAAAATCAGAACACTTGAAGAAGCTTAACTTGCATTCGTGTGGTCTTCAACAATCACCAGCTGGGCTTGAGAAATTTTCGGAACTAGAAGAGTTGGATCTTAGTGAGAATTGGTTGCTTGGTAATCACCCAGTAACTCTTCCAAAATCAGAACACCTGAAGAAGCTTAACTTGCGTTTGTGTGGTCTTCCACAATCGCCAACTGGGCTTGAGAAATGTTCGAAACTAGAAGAGTTGGATCTTAGTCAGAATACAATGCTTCCTAGCCACCTAGTAACTCTTCCAAAATCAGAACACTTGAAGAAGCTTAACTTGCATTCGTGTGGTCTTCAACAATCACCAGCTGGGCTTGAGAAATGTTCAGAACTGGAAGAGTTGGATCTTAGTGAGAATAAGATGCTTGGTAACGACCCAGTAACTCTTCCAAAATTAGAACACCTGAAGAAGCTTAACATGCGTTTGTGTGGTCTTCCACAATCGCCTGCTGGGCTTGAGAAATGTTCAAATCTAGAAGAGTTGGATCTTAGTGAGAATAAGATGCTTAGTAAACACCCAGTAACTCTTCCAAAATTAGAACACTTGAAGAAGCTGAACTTGTCAAGGTGTGATCTTCAACAATCACCAGCTGGGCTTGAGAAATGTTCAGAAGTAGAAGAGTTAGATCTTAGTGAGAATAAGATGCTTGGTAACGACCCAGTAACTCTTCCAAAATTAGAACACCTGAAGAAGCTTAACATGCGTTTGTGTGGTCTTCCACAATCGCCTGCTGGGCTTGAGAAATGTTCGGAACTAGAAGAGTTAGATCTTAGTGAGAATAAGATGCTTCGTCACGACCCAGTAACTCTTCCAAAATTAGAACACTTGAAGAAGCTTAACTTGTCAAGGTGTGGTCTTGAACATTCACCAGCTGGGCTTGAGGAATGTTCAGAGCTAGAAGAGCTTGATCTTAGTGAGAATCAGATGCTTGGTAACGACCCAGTAACTCTTCCAAAATTAGAACACCTGAAGAAGCTTAACTTGCGTTTGTGTGGTCTTCCACAACCGCCAACTGGGCTTGAGAAATGTTCGGAACTAGAAGAGTTGGATCTTAGTCAGAATACAATGCTTCCTAGCCACCTAGTAACTCTTCCAAAATTAGAACACTTGAAGAAGCTTAACTTGTCAAGGTGTGGTCTTCAACAATCACCTTGTGGGCTTGAGAAATGTTCGGAACTGGAAGAGTTGGATCTTAGTGAGAATAAGATGCTTCGTAGCCACCTAGTAACTCTTTCAAAATTAGAACACCTGAAGAAGCTGAACTTGTCAAGGTGTGGTCTTCAACAATCACCAGCTGGGCTTGAGAAATGTTCAGAACTAGAAGAGTTGGATCTTAGTGAGAATAAGATGCTTGGTAACAACCCAGTAACTCTTCCAAAATTAGAACACTTGAAGAAGCTGAACTTGCGTTTGTGTGGTCTTCCACAATCGCCAGCTGGGCTTGAGAAATGTTCGGAACTAGAAGAGTTAGATCTTAGTGGGAATTGGTTGCTTCGTAGCCACCTTGTAACTCTTCCAAAATTAGAGCACTCGAAGAAGCTGAACTTGTCAAGGTGTGGTCTTCAACAATCACCAACTGGGCTTGAGAAATGTTCAGAAGTAGAAGAGTTGGATCTTAGTGAGAAGAAGATGCTTGGTAACGACCCAGCAACTCTTCCAAAATTAGAACACTTGAAGAAGCTTAACTTGTCAAGGTGTGGTCTTCAACAATCACCAGCTGGGCTTGAGGAATGTTCGGAACTAGAAGAGTTGGATCTTAGAGAGAATTGGGGACTTGGTAACGACCAATTACAATTTTGTATTTATTTTCACATATTATACTCCCAATTAATACAGTCATCTTAATTGTCAACAGGAACCACTGCACTCTTGATTCAGGATTCTGACCGGTTCCATCGAGTGCCACCTGGCGCCATTTTTAGGCCAGGATACCTTGCCAAGAGAACGCCATCATTCTTAAATTTTCTGCTTTTAGACCGCCCCATTTTAGAGTTTATTGCGCAGCTCAAGATTGATGTTGAGCAGGAGTGTTCTTTTGTATTTTGACGTAATTATGTGGATTTTGATCACGGGGACGTCAAAATTTACTTAATGACGTCAAAATTAAAAAGAAATCCTCCACTGTTTATCTACACTGAACCGCAAACTCCAACATGGTCGCATCAAATAGTAGAAAATACGAGAATAACATCATTTGCTTTCTCGAGTGCATCGGTTAATATCCTGAAACGTTTAACTTTTCTGAGCTCCACACGTAATTTTCCTCCATGTAAAAGTAATATTTTTTCGCCAGGTTTTCATTTAAAAAAGAAAATTCTTTTACACGAAGAATGTAATTCAATAGCAGATGTTAAATAATCTCAATGTATACCTGTTATTTTATAGGTCGTTACGCCAGGATATATTGCTACCGTAAGTATTGTTACTGGATTGAGATAATTTTTAATTTCTTCGTCTTGGTATTTAAGAACTGCTGTGAAAGAAATATTGAAGATTGCAAACATTCGTCAATCTCACAAACTCAGATGATTTCTCAGCTCCAGACCGGACGCAAACCTATACCTTCTGATGACCGATTAACTTGTCCTAAATAAGATTATATGTGAAGGAAGGGTAACCTTACGGGTAATGTCGAAGTAAGAAAATTGTTTACTTATTAATGTGATAGCCCGTATCGCTGGTTGATTTTACATTTGGTAAAGTCGGGTTGGGATGCAAACCATTAATTTAATTGTGGTCATAAAAGGTGGTATGCACCTTAGTTACTAGAAAGGTTAAGTCAATACGTGGGAAGCACGGTCAAGTCATTCATGAAAAGTTTTATCGTAATCTTCAAAGTATCCAAGGTGCATCTAAAACGGTTCAAAAGGGAATACAGTGACCCTTGTATAAAAAGTTTTTCATTGAAATGCAAGTTACGAGTGCTCAGTGATTTTAAATTGCTAATAAAGCAAAAACTAAGTTTGTCTTATTTGGAAGAACTCTTGAAATATAATGCAGAAACTTCTACAGTTTTTCAATTTTCCATTTCACTGTGGAAATGTTTCGGTTCGTTTGACTTGTAAACGAGATGATCTGAGACGTCACTTTGTTGCCACAGCATTTTGAGTCATTTAAAATTTAGTTATACGTCTAAGATTACTGCACGAAATAACTTGAAACTTTGTGCTTCGAATCAGTTCGTGATAGGGAACCAGCTTTACAGTAAAATAATGTTGTCACAATGATTTACTAGTTCCCAGGCCCTTCTTGTTAAAACATAATTTTTGTTATATTGTAGTGATAAAGCACGGTACAGTGTCTATTCTCTGACATGATGTATAAAATCCTTAAGCGACATGTAGGAGTAATAGTGAACAAAAATAACCACGAGCTGGCTTCAAAGAAGGAATTATGTTTTATGGATTTGAGGGATCTAAAAGCAGCGACATTACTGAAGTATCGACATTTTAATGCGGAGCTGTTCAGTTATGAACTTTCAAGTGATTTCGCTGAGTAATCTCGGAGATATAGCACAATTTTGTTGTTGCTCAAGATGCTGTAACAACGAAACGATGTCACAGTTAGTCATATTTACGTATTAAACAAATTGAAATATTTGAAGAACTAAATAAGCATAGTAGACCTAAAGGAAGTTGTCCTTTTATTATTTCAAAAGTTATTTTCAATTAAAAGAAACTTAATTTACACTTCATAGGCACTTTAATATTAAGGTTATAGGAAACATGGACGTTGGTGAACGAACTGGAATAGAAAACATTTAGGTGAATGAGTAAAATTCTTTTGTGCTCGGAGATATTGCGTTAAACACCAATTACACTAGAATGAGAGCCGATGAGGTTGAAAAACAAGAATTATATGAGAGTTGAAATAATAGATGAACGATCGTCAAGCTGTATCCTCAGAAGAACGGTTTCTGAGCCTCAGACGGGGGTTGAACCCATAACCTTGTGATAACCGGTGAGACGATCTAAGTATTGAGCGACCAGGACTCAGATGGTGAGCTAAGGTGCAAGTTCGACATGTGTGCGACCTGAGCAGAAGCTACTATATGTTAATGATGTTATAGATGAAATTGATATTTTATTATTAATATCAATATTAACATATAGTGGTTTCCGCTCAGGTTGCACGTATGTCGAACTTGCACCTTAGCTCACCATCTGAGTCTTGGTAGCTCAATGGTTAGAACGTCTCACTCATCATGAGAAGATTGAGGGTTCGATCCCTTCTGGGGCTTGGAAATCCTTTTTCTCTGGATAGAGCTTGACGATCGTTCATTTATTATCTCAAGATATCTCCAAGCTTTCACACTATTAAAATATAAATTTAAGTTATATGAGAGTTGTTGCAACTGTCATCAGCACTAACTGATCCGATCAAACGAGATCACAGCTTACTATTATTTTGACACTGGACTGGGTTATTACATGGTTAAACAAGCCAAAACTGTCATCGAATTAGATGAAAATTTGAACTAGTTCGAAAGTTGACTAGACTTGATGACAGAAGAGGAGAGTTGATGAGAGGGTTAGCAGTGAAACAAATGTGAGAGTTGGGGTTGACGATCATCCTTCGTGCGCGTTTGATGGGGGCTTTAGATATTCTATATAATTAGTTATTATTTATGAATTTAAAAAATTATGTTTTTTGCATATTGGATATACAGAAGTGTAAATAAGTGATTTTCCCTTTTTTGTAAAATCATCACCGATGATTTTACAATATTACGTTTTCTAATTTATTAATATTTTATTAGAATTTACACACTTCGTAAAACGCTTTTCTGTCGCGTATATTGAGTTAAACACTAACAAGTTTGATTAAGTATCAAACACTAGTGAATGATTTATCTTGATGTAGATTTTTAATTTTCAAAATAGTCTATTGAAACAAGAAACACAATTGACAAGTATATATGGCAAGACGACCTAAATTGTTTATTGTCATTTTATGTGATAAACCAGATCAAAACTCGGTCTACGTTTTTTCCATGGTAGCTAAACACACAAATGCCCAAAAAATCTGTCGTGACTGTGGCATTCGAGATTTGCTTGCTTTCTCATATTTTGATATGGTGGTCAAACCCAGAGATTCGGTCTCGGAGTAGAACATAAACAAATTTTTACTGATAAACCAATAGTTTTCTTTAAATTTGAGGTGGAATAGATGTTAAATTTTATCGAATAATCCACTCTTTGCTAATGCTCTAATCTATTTCCAGCCACAATAGACGAACTGAAACAGCTCAGAGATGCCTCTTCAAAGGAATTTCCTTTAGTCGAATACAGTGCCGTTGGTAAGCAAATTGCTGTATTTGGGGGTGTTAATGTTTCTTCCGATCATGCCATATAGGATCAGGTTAATTTATTTTCACAGAACTAGCACATTAAGTCTGTGATGGCTTACGAACAAGAACCTACAGGTTCAAATGGCACTAAAAGCAAATCATTAGAACATATTTACTTGTATGCATTATAGCAGATAAACGATAAAATTAGCTAAATACAATAATATTATCAACTTGGTCCACATAAGGAATAATAAATGGGGGACTAAACAAACAAATTCTAAGAGTTATTGATTAAACAGCAGGAACTTCTTTTGCTTTTTTCTGAATTGCGATAATGTTGCGCATTGCTTAATATCAAGAGGAACAGAATTCCAAGCTTTACTGGCTCGAAACTTTACGCCAAACGTTCCGTAATTTAAGTGACACTTAGGAAGATAAAGATTTTGGTTTGCTGCAGAACGTGTGTTATAATTAAGGACAGTGGAACTTGGAGTAAAATAATGTAAAACCACTGCAGGAAGATAACTGTTTTGATGTTTTGTTGCTGATTTATGTGGAAAATACTCAATATATGTAATTTGTCAAAAAGAGGCTTATTAGTTGCTCTGAAACGCGAAAACGTTATTGCACCTAAAACACGCATTTGAAGGATGTGCAGAGGTTTCAAAATAGAGGAATAGGTATTACCTCATACAACTGTTCCATAAGACAGATAATATCAGACTATGGTATAATTGTTTTAGAATTCCTACATCGAAACATTTTCGAGCATGATATATTATTCCAATCGACTTTAATATTTTAGTTGAAATATATCGTACATGATATTTCCACTTAAGATGTTCATCGATGAACATTCCCAGTTACTTTATTTGAGAAGCATTATTCAATTTTTTTTCCGAATAAATTTATGGAAATACAAGAAAAAAGACCCTGCTGAGCTTTCTTCTGTGTTGTAGTAAAACACATAGAGTTAGATATTAACTGTTAGTCTGTTAGCCAATAACCATTCCTCTAGTGAGCGAAGTTCTTTGTTTAAATAGATGGCAGTTTTGTAACACTCTTGTCCGTGAAAAGAATATTTATATCATCAGTAAATCAGATTTTATTAATAATCTTTGTGAAAAAATGAACGTCATTTACAAAACCGAGAAAAAGAACTGGTCTCAGTACAGATCCTTGCAGGACACCATAAAGTATGTTAAGGAAATCAGAATTTTTATCACCAATAACTACATATTGCTTTTTATTATTTAAATAATTTTGAAGTCAGTCTAATTCTGTCCTTCTAATACCATAATAAGGAAGCTTTTGCATTACCATGTCGTGACTGACAGTATCAAAAGCTTTCTACAAATCTAAAAATAGTCCACGAGATATTTCACCTTAGTCGAATACTTCCGATATTTGTTGAGTAAAACTTCCAATTGATATAGCGATGTTCCTCCTTTTGAATTTGAAATTGAAATTCATATAATAAGGAGTTATCCTCAAGATAGTCTATTAATTGCTCACAAATTATTTTTTCTAAAATTGTGGGAAAAGGGAGAAAGCACAGACACAGGTCTTTAATTAGAACTTTCTGACTTATCAGCACCTTTTAATATGGGTGTCACTTTAGGTACTTTCACAATGTCTGGAACAATTCCCGTCTAAAGAGATAAGTTAAATATATGACATACTGGAATATATAAATGTTCTGCTGAAGATTGAACAAACTTAACATCAGTTGGTATTTGAATGTAAAATTGAATTTGAATTTATTGAACTTTGACTGCAATTATGAGAAAGTAAAAATAAATACACATGTAAATAAGACAATATGCAGTAGGAAGAAGCTTGCAACAGGCCCAAGGTCCAAACAAGACACGTCACCCTAAAAGTACACATTACATAAAAAAGAAAACTTAAAATAAAAATACTGATAAAAGAAAAACTAAAAACAGCAATGACATGCAGAATTTATAGCCAGATTGGATTGTTTATGACATTTTGTACAAATCATACGCCAAGTATAAATATCATTAACTTTAAATCTTGATGTAAAACATTCAAGTAAGTGTTTACGGAGTGAAACTTTAAAAGAATTAAAAGAATTTATAGAAGGAATACAGCCAGGTAACGAGTTCCAAATATTAACTGTTCAATTAAAATAAATAGATCTGAACGTTTGAGTGTGCGCAAAACCAGATTGTAACAGCATACTATTTTTTGATAACCTCGTCGCAGATGCAACTTTAGTAGAAACATGGCGAAATGCGTCGGTGGTCGAAGGCTCATTTAAATATTTGTGTAAGTAAATGAGGTCTTTGTACTCGTGCCAATAATTCACAGGAAGTAAGTTCAGCTTGACTAATCGGTCCTAATGCTCTGAGCAGTAATCATTCAAGATAAACTTGGTAGCCCGTCGCTGTATTTGTTCTAACAGCTTCATGTCCTCATGGAGATAGGGAGACCATACTACGCTTAGTATATATGAAACCACTTGGTGGTATGAAACCAGTAGTCTTAGAACAATCCAAGTAATGGATACATTCCAAGAACTTCAAAGTGATCCTTTTTCTAACGAAAAAGCTCCTAGAAAAGCTGATTTCATCTAGTACTTGAATGATTTACTTCGTTTAGCCAGCTAATTAGTTAATCATGGTCCCAATTTTGTAAAATATCTGTTAAATGTATTATCTATTAGTATTTTGTTTGCTTATGACCATTTACAGATACTTCTAATATGTTAAACCGGCTGTTTCACTTCTTTAGGGTCTTCAAAGAGAAGCAGTAGTTATTATTCTGAAGACCTGAGTGACGAGGAGTCTGGTGAACTTGGAACTGAAATAATTGGTAAGACATTTCAATATTTTGGTAGAACTTTTCATGATAGTGTGTACGATTTGTTATAAGATAAGTTTGTTGAGTGGCAGTGATGTTTATTCCAAATCTTTTAAAAACGAAAGAATTCTGTAGAAATATTTGTAAATTTAACCGAGTTCTTGACATTAGCGAGATGCTTACGTCGTTGCGGCTTTTGCGCATGCGTTAGGTGACGCCTCAGTCGTCACATGTAGATAGACAGCACTTAGAGGTAAATTACTGCTACACGTACCTAGTTCTCCCTCACAAATGGGATATTTCGGTCAAGTACATTTTAACGGACCCCAGAATTAATTAGGCAATCGCAGACTCAACTAACCTAATTCTAATCCTATCCCGAACGTAGAATAAAGGCCTAATCAATGATTGTGAGATATATATTTTGAATTGTGTGAGCTTGGAGATACGTTGAATGAGAGATGTACATTCGTCAAGCTCCACCCGCAGTAAAACGATTTCTGATATATTTCTCATAGATATATATATATATCTGATAGATATCACTATTAACATATAGTGGCGTCCGCTCAGGTCGCACATACATGTCGAACTTGCACCTTAGCTCACCATCTGAGTCTTAGTAGCTCAATGGTTAGAGTGTCTCAATGGGCATCAGAAGGTTGCGGATTCGATTCCCGTCTGGGGCTCAGAAATCGTTTTTCTAAGAATAGAGCTTGAGGAACGTTCATCTCTTAATCAATGATTTTTATCAAATCTGGCCAACTTAAAATAAAACCATTGATTAAATGAAAATAACCTCGAAAAACTAATAACTTAAGAGGGATATGATCCACTATGTATGGTAAATGCTATAGAACTTAGGCGTTCAAAACCATGGTAGGCATATTTTAAACGATAATTTTCTTTCATTATACGGCTTAAATCCTGCTTAATTGTTTTGACTGCTATCTAAATTATCTTCCAACCAGACAAAGAGCTGGGACGAAGATATTGTAAATGAAAGACATAAATACTCGACTTTATTTTTCCACAGTAATTATTCTACTAAGTTTTCTTAAAATTGTATTTCCGTGAGTTATATGCATGTATGCATTCTGCATATATTTTTAGACAAGGCACTGTAACATTAAGTTCAACTATTTATCGAGGTAAAAGACATGTATTAAAAGTACCCAGCGATGTAACTATACCTTATTATGATAAGCTGATTGAGTCTGAGGATTCTAGTGAACTGAAAATCAAAGGAACTGGTCAGATAATTAAAGTCAAACTTTTAATGGCAGTTAAAATAATGTTGTGATCATATACTTATGTAGTGGACATGGACATAATTATTCTGTGTTTTATTCCATCGCTCAGTTTTGAATTCCATCTGATACATCCTGTTTTGCAATAGTTAGGTATTTAGGCTGGGGTGTTGTATAATTTCAATCACTCTAATGATATTACTTGTGTAGTGACGAAGCGTCAGAAATAGAATTTTTTATGTCTTTAGAAAAATTGCGTTCCTACTAGTCTTTTTAAAGTTATCTACTAGGCTATAATTTTTATCACAAGAGTTTTCTTTATGCCTGATAGGTCCATCGCCACTGCTTTGGCATTGGCTTATATATATATATGTATATATGTATATGTATATATATATATGTATATATATATATGTATATATATATATATATATGTCACTACAGCCTGTTTCATCTTGGGAAAGAATCTTCAGGTCACCTGAAGATTCTTTCCCAAGATGAAACAGGCTGTAGTGACTTTTTGAGGTAAGCGATATAATCCCATTTGCTCTTTCTTTGCGTTATTGAGCCCTCTTTGCATTTCGTAAACTTAAACGTTCACGTATATATATATATATATATATATATATATATATATATATATATATACGTTTGACTTGTAAACGAGATGATCTGAGACGTCACTTTGTTGCCACAGCATTTTGAGTCATTTAAAATTTAGTTATACGTCTAAGATTACTGCACGAAATAACTTGAAACTTTGTGCTTCGAATCAGTTCGTGATAGGGAACCAGCTTTACAGTAAAATAATGTTGTCACAATGATTTACTAGTTCCCAGGCCCTTCTTGTTAAAACATAATTTTTGTTATATTGTAGTGATAAAGCACGGTACAGTGTCTATTCTCTGACATGATGTATAAAATCCTTAAGCGACATGTAGGAGTAATAGTGAACAAAAATAACCACGAGCTGGCTTCAAAGAAGGAATTATGTTTTATGGATTTGAGGGATCTAAAAGCAGCGACATTACTGAAGTATCGACATTTTAATGCGGAGCTGTTCAGTTATGAACTTTCAAGTGATTTCGCTGAGTAATCTCGGAGATATAGCACAATTTTGTTGTTGCTCAAGATGCTGTAACAACGAAACGATGTCACAGTTAGTCATATTTACGTATTAAACAAATTGAAATATTTGAAGAACTAAATAAGCATAGTAGACCTAAAGGAAGTTGTCCTTTTATTATTTCAAAAGTTATTTTCAATTAAAAGAAACTTAATTTACGCTTCATAGGCACTTTAATATTATGGTTATAGGAAACATGGACGTTGGTGAACGAACTGGAATAGAAAACATTTAGGTGAATGAGTAAAATTCTTTTGTGCTCGGAGATATTGCGTTAAACACCAATTACACTAGAATGAGAGCCGATGAGGTTGAAAAACAAGAATTATATGAGGGTTCAGATAATAGATAAATGTTCTTCAAGCTCTATCCTCAGAAAAACGATTTCTGAGCCCCAGACGGGGATCGAGCCCACCAACTTGTGATGACCAGTGAGACGATCTACGTATTGAGCTACCAAAACTCAGATGGTGAGCTAAGGTGTAAGTTTGACATATCTGCGACGTAAGCGGACGCTACTATATGTTAATAATGTTACCGATGAAATTTGTTTTATTATTAATATCATTATTAACATATAGTGGCTTCCGCTCACTTCGCACGTATGTCAAACTTGCACCTTAGCTCATCATCTGAGTCTTGCTAGCTCAATGGTTCAAGCGTCTCACTGGTCATGAGAAGGTTGAGGGTTCGATCCCCGTCTGGGGCTCAAAAGAGCACGACGATCGTTCATTAATTATCTCAAGATATCTCCAAGCTCTCACACTCCTAAAATACAAATTTCAGTTATATGAGAGTTGTTGCAACTGTTATCAGCACCAACTGATCAGGTCAAACGAGGTCACAGCTTACTATTATTATGACATGGGACTGTGTTATTACATGGTTAAACAAGCCAAAACTGTCATCGAATCAGATGAAAGTTTGAATCAGTTCGAAAGTTGATGAGACTTGATGACAGAAGAGGAGAGTTGATGAGAGGGTTAGCAATGAAACAAATGTGAGACTTGGAGTTGAATGAGGGCTTTAGATATTTTATATAACTAAGTTATTATTTATGAATTTAAAAAATTACGTTTTTGCATATTGGATATACAGAAGTGTAAATAAGTGATGGTGTTTTCCTTGTAAAATCATCCCCGATGATTTTACAATATTCCGTTTTCTAATTTATCAATAATTCATTAGATTTTACTCAGTTCGTAAAACGCTTTTCTGTCACGTATATTGAGTGAAACACTAACAAGTTTGATTAAGTATCAAACACTAGTGAATGATTTATCTTGATGTAGATTTTTAATTTTCAAAATAGTCTATTGAAACGAGAAACATTCATTATTAACAAGTATGTATGGCAAGAGTAAGACGACCTAAATGGTTTATTGTCATTTTTATGTGATAAACCAGGTCAAAACACGGTCTGCCTTTTTTACCATGGTGGCTAAACATACAAATACCCAAAAAATCTTTCGGGACTGTGGCATTCAAGACTCGCTTGCTTTCTCGTATTTTGATGTGGTGGTTAAACCCAAAGATTCAGTTTTGGTGTGGAACATAAACAAATTTTTTACTGATAAACGTATACTTTTATTTAAATTTGAGATGAAGTAGATGTTAAATTTTATCGAATAATCCATTCTTCACTAATGCTCTAATCAATATCCACCCACAATAAACGAGTTGAAACAGCTCAGAGATGTCCTTAACTTTGGTCCTATCACATCTAGCGGAGACAGCGACGTTGGTAAGCAAATTGTTTTATTTGGGGGTGTTGATGTCTATTCCGATCATGCCTTATAGACGCTAAGAGACGTGCTTCATAAGCCATTGATGTAGTTTGGCTTGGTGACTCTGATTAAATCGTGTTGTATGTAACATTACACAAGTTCGTTTCAACAAGTGTAATTAGCCTGCGATAGTTTAGATAGTGAGTGTAGATTCTCGCTCATCTCGCCGGTCATTCGGAAAGCCATGGAGATTTTCTATAGCAAACAACAAATATTGAAATTTATTTAGCAGGACTACTGCATAATTCAATACGTCTTGTTGCTAAATTTACTTCCCGAACTCTCCGAAGCACATCATGACTGGTTGAATTAATGCAGCAGCATTGTGCGCTTGTCTCCCCAGTAGAATGTGTTTGTATGCAATTGTAGCGTTGACAGTTTGTTGATATCTGTTTTTTCTCTTCTAGTTATTCAGGTTTTTGCACTATACAAATAAGGTATATGGTGACGTGAAATCAGTCAAATAAATTTGTGAAAAATGTAAAACCGGATATTTCTTGAAATTTAAGTATCGAAACGACTTGCAACGTTGTACGTGGATGGAAAGCACAAAACTAAACAATAGCGCTTAAGCGATGTTTTCATGGCAAATTAGTTTCCAGTGTACAATTCTTCATTTTCCGTCGAGCCAAGTAACATTTTGAATTGCAGACTTAGTTATCGCTGTTGTAATGTTGAAAATGCTTGATACATAAGAGACAGCAAACTGTTATGTTTTTTGTATCAAGCATTCTCGGTATCAATCAGTTGCCATTATCACCATGTAGCTAGAACCGTGTTCATTAGTTTTGTGGCCCTCATCCATGCATGTGCAACGTTTCAAGTCGTTTTAGAAGGTAACTTTGAAGAAACACCCAGCTGTAGATTTGATACAACGCTGTTTGACTAACTTGATATCATCACCTACCTTTAAATTTATGATACAATAACCAGATTAAGTCAAAAACAGAAATAGACGTCGACAAACTGTCACAGCCCTTCTTTGTTATTGTAAGCGCCCATCTAAACCAGCTGAAAACTATTTTATTGATATTTACATTTTAACTCAAAAACTTGATTTTCCCAAGATGGTAACGTTCATTTGGGTTTGGTTTTGGGTATAACTTTATGTAACATTCAACAGTAAGAAGTAGTTGTTGTCGCATCAACTTACCTGATATATGAACAACGAGTTCGAGCGTTTCATCAGGGTAACCGAACACGAGGAAACATCATCAAAACACGAGGTCAAAGATTGATAGTATATTTTTTATTGCTTTGGGGTGTTTGGCTTCTCTATCTGCAGTCAAACGTGAGTGAAAAATTTTAAATGAATCTTTGAAGCTTTTAATTCTCAAAACATTACGTAAATTATAATTATAATATTTGTTACATCAACTTGCAAAACTCAATACAATACACGAAAGGAAAACGAGAGGTATTCAATTAAATCATACATTTACTACTTGTTGGCAAATGTTATGGATATTTTTACGCTATGAATAATGTAACTCAAAAAATATGTTCTCAACATAGTTATGTTGATATTACTTTTGATTCGTTAATATTTTTTAACTTTGCTTAAAGTTTAGTTTCAGGTATAAGTTTACATGATAAGAAGTAGCCTTTGTGATGTCAACTCATGTGAAATATTACGACGACTTTGAGTGTTTGATCAGGGTATTCAAACTCGAGATAAAGTCATGAAAACAAATGAATCATGAGATTAAAGGTTGATTGCTCTGGAGCGTTTGACTTCCCCTGATGAAACCCGAAGAACGAGTTTGCTACGCTGATGTTATTCCACTTTTTAGACAGATCAGACGCTCGATATGTACCCCCGTGAGCAAACGATGCAAACCGTGCAACAAAATGCGAATCATTTTGTCACCTCGAGAAACCTGTTCGTTCCAAAGTCGGAAAACTAATTACGTTTTGTCATGTCGAGAGGGTAGAGAGTGAAATTTTTTAATTGCATCTTTGAAACTTTTAATTCTCGAAACATTACGTAATTTGCTATTTATACAGGTCATGTATATTACAGGTTTAGTATTTTATGCTACATCAACTTGCAAAACGTCGTACTATAAACAAAAGGAAAACAAGACATCTTCAATTAAACTAAAGATTTGCTACTCATTGACAAATGCAATAGATGGTTTTTACCATTAGGTCTACTGCAGAAATTGACTTTTTTATTAGATTCTTTTGCCATATTGGCACGACGCATTTTCTCAATTTAAATGACATCATTGATTTCAGTATCACAGTACAGAGACTCGTTAAATATTAAGGAATGTTTATGTCAATTTCAGTTTTTCAAAATACTCTTGGTATCTTATGTATTTCCAGCTGGATAGTTTGTGTCCAAAGTATCGGGGCACCGTTATAATTATTCCAAAGGAATCGGCGATGAAGAGCGTAGACATCTCACAACATTTTAACATGTTGGTACGATTTAATGTGATTGTGTTTGGGATAAGTTATGGACTAAACTTATGGAAAAGCTTTGAAGTTATTCCAAGATGCTTATAAACTAGAGGACTGTTTCGAAATATTCGTAAATTTTATCATAGTTTTTAACATTATCGAGATGCTAATCTCCGTCCAGTTTAAGTTTCATTTAGTTTTTAAATTACCACTGCGCATGTCTACTTATCTCTCATAGGTGGGGTATTTTAATGCGCCTTGTGTATGTCAGAGTAAAGTTATTTGTTTACAGTTGCAGTCGGAGAGTTAGAAACTTTACCCGGAAAAATCTCTTTGTTAAGAACGTTCCAAGTGAAAACACCTGTCCAGAGCAGTAGTGTTGATTTGACATTACGTAGTAAAGTGGAAAACCTGGAATCTAGTGCGTAAAATACAAAGTCTGTGGGAATAATAGAACCGTAAACAATCAATTAATAAGTATCAGCATATCTTACTTGCTCAAAAACATTTATCATTTAACTTTGATGATCTGGTATTCCTCAACACACAAATATCCGAAGTGTGATCTTCCATGTGCATTATTCACACCATATTTCTGCCGAAGACATTAGATTTTAGGAATGTGAGAACAGCAACGTTGGAGTAAGCCAACGAAAGTAGTAGGACGAAAAACGTAGTTTATATGTACAAACGTAAAATCCAGCGTAGTGGAAATACCCATCTTAATCTAAATTAAGATTCTAAGCCTAATCAATGATTTTGATCAGTCAATCATTTTATTGTATTCATGGATGACTCAAGCAGTTGGAAAATTGTACCCAAGATAAGCTATTAAAGTGCAAATAAAGTGGAAAAGAGCAACGCTGCAGATCCAATCAGTCTAAAATAAAATCACAGGCTAAACATAATCATCTACAAAACAATTCGCAACCTAAGAAGTATGTGTTTTACTGTGCATGGTTACTCGTATGGAAGTTAGGCGATTAAAACCATGGTTACGTGTTTAAACTACAGTGGAACCCCGCCTGACGACCACCCCGTTAATACGACCACTTTTTTCCCCCTGAATAAGAGCTATTTTTTTTCTTATCTGAAAACCTCGTTAATACGACCACCTCGTGAATACGACCAACGACCATATTTTGATGTCCCCTACTGTTTAATACGACCACTCAACGTGTTGAGTAATGCCTTTTTTGATATCAAATTCTGATATGCGGTGTATAATTATCTTAATCAATTACACATACGGCAAATAATTAACACTTAAAAGTTTTTCAATATTCATTTTAATTTTTATTAAACAGACAGAACGTGATTAAATATGTTTTTGGGTCGTTTTATCTTTTTCTTGCTTTCTACTTTCTGCCACTTTCCTCTGCTGTTCTCTTTCGGCTACATTCCATTTCGACTCTAACGGATAGGTTATTCGGGATGTCCAGCAATTTCCATAGCAAGTCAATGTTCTTTTCCTGCCCCATAAATTTGTAAATGCATGGAATCTCCATTCCATATCCCCAGCCCCGATTGACAGTTGTTCCAATAACTTTAGCTTCTGCTTTACTATCGCTCTTTGCTAAAAAATGGCGAACTATCCCAGTTCCATGATTTGTAGAAGCTAGTGCCCTTGGAATGCGACCAACTACATCTCCTTCCTTAATCACCGCAATAGCGTTCTTGTCCTGTTCATTGTCGTGTTCATGCTTTAGTTCACGAACTTCATCAATCTTGATTCTCCAGTATTCTTTGTAAACATGATATCCCCTTATCCAAGAAGGAACTTCAATTACTTTTGTGCTGGAAATATTTTCCATCGGGTCAGACATGACTCCTTCGACGTTACCGGCGGAAATACGAGTGTATGCACGCGCAGGCTATGAAAAGCGCCGAATCTGTCATTGATCCATATTTCACACTTTTTCTAATTTAATCAATGCAAAATTTTCACACATGACTTGAGGATTTTCCTGATTTATCACCTTTTGTCGGAACACGCTTCACTGCTTTGTGTATAAGCACATTGACCAGTCATCATGTCTTCAAATTGTCAGCCAAAACGGCAGGAACTTGACTTAAAAAAAACCTTACGAAGTCGTGATATTTAAGCAAAAGAACCCTATTGCCAGCGCAAGAAAAATTGCAGAGCACTTTAATTGTGGGAAAACCCAGATTCAAAGCATCTTTAACGAAAGATGAGATTGTTAAAGACTATGAGGCCAATGTTAGGGGCACTATCAAACGGTCAAGAGGCGCCCAGCATGAAGATATCGACAACGCTTTACTCGACTGGTTTCGCAAAGTAAGATTCAAAAAAATTCCGATTACAGGACCAATGCTTCAAGAAAAGGCTACAAAAAAGTTTTAGAGTAGCGTTCAGAACTGTTTTGCCTACAGCAGCGTCAAATCGTATCTGATTCTCTGTCTGGTTGCACTGGAAGTTAGTTCGTCCAATGTCGCACCAATTATGAGAAGACCGTGTTTTTTGCAAAAAATAAACATTTACAAAAAAACAAAAGATCTAAAAACTCGAAGTAAACTATTGCACTATTAAGACTGCTTGTACTTTTCCTTTTTACAGTTGCCGCTGGAGAGAACAATAAAGCCTTCGACACCGACAAAAAGCCATTTGTTCGAGACCTTGACAGTAGCTTAAAAAGTAAAGTGTGTCAGTTGCTAAACAAGAAATCAGTTCTAAATCGGAACTTTCGTGGACTTGCTGTGAAAATGAAATTCGAGAATAGTGATATAGAATTGTTTGAGCAGTGTGACAATCCAACCGATACCTTATTAAAAAGGTGGGGGACTAGGAAGGAGGCCACAGTGGATAATTTGATCAAACTTTTGGAGAAGATAAAGAGGAATGATGCTGTTGACATCTTGAAAGAAGCTATTGCCAAAAAGCCTGAGAATAAACCTAAGGAGAGTTACGCGAACGTGTTCTCATGTGAGTAAATTCTAAAAATATTTCTCGTTGATGGAGACTTGCTAATAGTATAATACATACGCAGCAATCTGATCGGCTACGCTGCTTGATATCCGACAGTTGATAGATAATGAATAGTGACGAGTAAAGCCTGATTTTCACGAGGCAGAATTTTCCGTGTGGATAAACGTCTTCTTTGTTCTGTCTAATTACTTCAACTGGAAAGCTCGACAGACAAAGAGAAACTTTCATCCACGCGGAAAATTCCGCCTGGTGGAAATCAAGCCTGATGCTTGCCTTTCGTTTCCATTCCTTTCCATTCATTTCCTTTCCTTTCCATTCATTTCCTTTCCTTTCCCCTCCTTTCATTTCTTTTCCTGTCTTCTCTTCTCCTTTCCTCTCCTTTCCTTTCCTTTCTTTTCTTTCCCTTTCCTCCCCTCTCCTCTTCTCTCCTTTCCTCTCCCCTCCTTTCCTTCTCTTTCCTCTCCTCTCCTCTCCTTTAACCTTAGAACCCTCTAAAAGGAGTTGTTAAAAAGAGTTTTTTTATACGGAGTTGTTTAAACCTTGTTGAAAAGGTGAACTTATAGTGTTAGACGATCAGCAAAAAGGATTGTTCTTGCCGCACTCTTTTGCAATTTAAGTACTCTTTCTAAATTCTCGTTGCTACATGTTGTCCAAATGACGCCAACATAATTTATGACAAAGCGAATCATAATATTGTGAAATGAAATTCTTTGTTGCAATGATAAATATGATCTAATTTTGCGGAATACAGCGATTCGTCCAGACAGTTTCTTGCACAGTTGGTTGACGTGGAAATCAAAGGAAAGCTTGTCATCTAGCTCTAATCCTAAAAGAGTGGCATTAGCTGCCATCTTCAAAACGAATACCATCAAGCATTATGTTTGGATAACTTTCAATTTTCGACGTGAGGCGTTTCCCAGTAACCAGCAAAAATATGATTTTGCTTGCATTTAATTGGAATTTGTTAGAAGTTGCCCACTGAGCGATTTCATTAACTGATTTGTTTAGAGATAGTTGTAAATATGGTATCGAATCGTATTCCACAGAAGCAGTTACTGTCGTATCACCAGCATATAGATCAATCGATGAGCTAACATGTAGAGGTAAATCACTGATCAAGACAATAAACAGCAATGGCCCCAAAATTGAGCTGTGTGGCACACCATGCTTCATCAACGTCATGCCAGACGTTTTACCAGATATAGAGACGAACTGATGTCTATTTACTAGATAAGATTTAAGCCAACTAATGGCGTTATTCACCACACCATAGACCTTCAGTTTTTCCAATAGAAGTTTATGGTCGACCATATCCAAAGCAAATGGTTTGAACCGGGAAGAATCGTGACATGTTTGAGGAAGTTGATCGTCCAGGTTAGTGTAGTCTTGAGAAAGACTGTTGGTTGAAGTGACTGACGTTTCAACAGCCTTAGTGGCGGTCATCTTCAGATCATCTTTTGACTCTGAAGATGACCGCCGCTAAGGCTGTCGAAACGTCAGTCACTTCAACCAACAGTCTTTCTCAAGACTACACTAACCTGGACGATCAACTTCCTCAAACATGTCATATCCAAAGCCTTGCAGTAGTCGACCAGTACCATCCCACTAACCTGGTTTTTATCTAGGTTGAAAAGCAGTTCGTCAATTATTTTTATTTTAGCAGTCTCCGTACTATGTTTTGTTATACATGTTAATTCCTTCCGTATGATGTCAGTGTATACCTTATATAGGACACTGCGTATTTGATGTAATTAGTCAGTCTGATGATGGTTTTGTAATAAAATTGAAATATCACAAACTGATTTCTCGTCTTGTTTCAATCCATGTCTTGGATTTCTCAAGATGCTGATCTTTGGATTATGTTTTGTTTTATATTTTATGAAATTGTCGGCTGGTATTGTTTTTTTTTCTATCTTTATACCAAACCTAAAATTTTTGAAAAGCTAAGTGACCAGACATTTTGTCGCACCTAGAGTAGTGATGACGGTTGTGATAATTTTAAACATTTAAGTTAAGCTTATTTGACTATATCCTGTTATTTGTTTGAAGTATAACCTTTAACAGAGCTACTAAGCCACAATAAGTTAAATCCATTCCAAGCTTCAACCCAAATAAACAAAAACGATGATAAAGACAGTAAGCATTTTGGTGGAGAACGTATCATGCAGTGTTGTGAAACAAAAGCCGGTTATATGAAATAACCAAGGAGTTTGTTGGTAGAAAGATTACTGATAAATTTTCTGTTTCTGCTGGTTAAAAAGTGGTAAGTATAACGAAATGATTGAACCGACGTGATTACTGCCTTGTTGCTAGTGGTGTCCTCGTAAATTAGTCCGGTTTAGATTTGCTGAATGGGAAAAAGTCGAATTTCGAGTTAACTAATTATAAAGACAGTAATAGTTTCAACTACTCATTACAGGGTGTTTGATACAGCGGTACAACCAAGTGGTATAAAACAAAACAGTATTTTTTCAAGACGGTTAAACGCTGTAAATCATGAATGGATCAGACATCCCTTAGTGTGTATCTGGGGTAGTAAGTATAAGTTACTAATAAGCAATATGTAGATGGAGGACAATTTGTTGTTGACTGAAATAGTCTTTTTTTAAAAACTTTTTTGGAGATATTCAAAATAATTTGAATCCTACCAGGACGTATGTACACTTTTTTGTCGCACTAATCTACTCAAGATCTGCAGCGTTTGTGACTCTTTAACCCTTTAGCGACCGATTATTTTTGAGATGTTTTAGGTCAGCCAACTTTGAATGTGATTCTGTGCGATTTCTGTATTGAAGGCCGACAGAAGAATCCCACATGAGAAGAAACCGGACTATAGACCTTTTCAATAAGTCGAATGTGCGTAGGTTTACACGTTTGAAACCACTAAATTTGAAAACAATTCATGAGGATTCCAAAGGAACATGTGCCGTCAACACGAAACATTACACACATTCAGATTTATGAAAACAGCCTATTCTGCGGGCATATACCAAAAAGGAACACATTCATACTCGTGGAGCCCACGAGCGGATGGACAGGTGTGGGTTGAACTCAACAGAAATTGCTCCCATGAATACGCTGTCCCCGTGGGGGGTAGGGGGATTAATAAATAATCTGCAATTAGTCACGTATTAAGCTTGAAGGTACATTGCTATGGCTGTCTCGTCGTATAATATATAAATATATAAATATATATATATATATATATATATATATATATATTAATGGTTTATTTCCCGTACCATCCTCATTAGAATATTTTCCTAAATACCAGTCATATCAGTGTAATAATAATGAGAATCCAATTTTTTTGCACAGATGGTGTTCAGGAATCCAATGAAGCAAGCGAATCAGTAGCAAAACCTGGTAAGCAGTAGTAAAGTAAAGTAAGTAAAAGTAAAAGCTAAGTAATGTACTGGGACCAGTTGTTAAAAGGACGGCTAATACTAATCCTGGGTTAGTAATTAATCGATTTTAGTTCCGGGTATTTTGGTTGATCAGTCTAATTTAAATTGAGAACAAATCGCTTCTTGGTCCAACCAAACTTATAATTTATAATAGAAAACTTATAATTTTTATTTGCCATATCCTTAGAATTTGTCCTTAAAGTTTCCCTTAATCCAAGAAAAAGTTACTTTTCTAACAACCGAATCAGAGCGTTGGGCAAGTGTGTATTTAATGGGAATTTTGCTTACGGAAGCATGGGGTTACTAATGCAGCTAAGATTTTAGCTATTTCTTTGTTATGACTTCATACATTTTTGGCTTCTGTCTGTTAAATTCTTTGTAATCGTTATGTAAACGTTATGTAAACGTTATTCTCTCGAACGTTAGAAGTGTCCATGTTACAAGGCAGTTGCAATAGATAAATAATATCAGTTAATCTGGTTTAAAGCAAGACAAGATTGCGATGATGGCACTCATAAATGGCGAGTGGCAAAGATTATATGTTTTCTGCATTAGCTATTTTCTGCTTAGAGGACTATCATCCAAAAACGAATCTCATGGACCGAATATTCTCTCAAACAATTTTTATGCTGGTAAAATTGTATCCACAACTCAGATGTTCTCAGTGTCGCTGAAGGCAAAGACCAAGACCACAGAAATATCGGCGACGATGAAACTGATCAAACTTCCCAAACTCGTGCAATATTGTTCCTTGACTGCTCTACTACCCCTAGCTGGTGATATTTGTCCTAATCCAGGATGGACATACCCAGTTGTTAACTCTTCTGGTCTCAAAAAATTGTCCATCTTAACATCCGAAGTCTGCCCAAGCATCTTGATGAATTCGAAATCCTCATGAATGACAGTCTGTTTGACGTAATGTGTTTGAGCGAAACCTGGCTAAATTCAACTTGGTCAGATGCTGAACTCCACATCGATGGTTATAACATCATTAGAACGGATCGAAATGATTCACAAAGAGGGGGCGGCACAGCTATATATTACAACACCAAACGTATGGCCAGGCAACGATCAGATCTCGCCCAAGACATCAAAACTACGTGGTTAGAAATAACTTTGCCGAACCAAAAAAAGACCCTTGTTTGCTCGCTTTATAAACCACCTAACGCCGATTTTGAAGCGTTTAAAGCAAGTTTGGTCAATGCTCTTAAGCAGACAGCCAGTGAGAGAGTCGAGACACTGATATTGGGGGACTTTAATTGTGATATGCTTTCTAAACGACTGCCAAAAAACTCTAAAGAACATCTGCAACTCTTTAATGTGTACCAATTCAATCAACTTATCAAGGCACCAACACATACTACAGAGCATTCTTTCACAACCATAGACCTGGCATTTCCTACTGATATTGAGAAAATTATTAAGTCGGGTGTTCTACTATACTCAATCAGTGATCACTTGCTTATATTTTTGACCAGACTAGTGAAAAAGCTACGAAGTCCCAGCAAAAAATATTCAATACGGAAGTTTCAAGAACTACTTAACCGACAGCTTCGTTGCTGATTTGCACGAGGCCTCATGGAACAAAATCGACACCTGTTTAACTGTTGATGAAGCCTGGAACGCATTTGCTGAAACATTTAACACAACAGCTGATAAACACGCACCTCTTGCTACAAAGAGAGTGCGTGTTGACAGTCTACCATGGCTCACTAGTGAGATTAGGGAAATGATGCGGAAACGTGATGTCCATCACAAACGGGTGCAAAAACAAAAGTCAACAGAAGAATGGATTAATTTCAGAACAAACATTAATGCCCAGCAAAGTACACGCAACAAGGCCATAATTTGTAAAAGAAATAAGTTTATTAACAGGACTAACGTTTCGTCGCGTCTCGCAACATCATCAGAGTATGAATAAATTAAACGGGTATTGTATTTACAAGGTTAGAGACATAAAGTAGGTGTTATATTACAAGATGTATGGGAAACGGAAATGGATTGAGCGGTTAAAAGAGAGAGAGAGAGAGAGAGAGAGAGAGAGAGAGAGAGAGAGAGAGAGGAACAGAGCTGTGATTGGCATTCAAGGAAGGTTTAAGTTTAGAAATAATAAGACTTTCTCTTACCAAAAGTTCAGAGGCAGAAGAACAGGAGAATAGGATTTTGAAGTCGTTGAGTGATGCAGTGTGGCCAATCTCAGTGAGATGAGTTAAAACACTGGAAGGTGATGGGTTAAGAAGCTTTTAACCATCACCTTCCAGCATTTTAACTCATCTCACTGAGACTGGCCACACTGCATCACTCAATGACTTCAAAATCCTATCCTCCTGTTCTTCTGCCTCTGAACTTTTGGTAAGAGAAAGTCTTATTATTTCTAAACTTAAACCTTCCTTGAATACCAATCTAAGCTCTGTTCCTCTCTCTCTCTTTTAACCGCTCTATCCATTTCCGTTCCCATACATCTTGTAATATGACACCTACTTTATATCTCTAACCTTGTAAATACAATAACGTAAATGATCGATTAAGCGCCGCGGCGTTTATTTGCATTTTTCCATTTAAAGATGCGGCGTTTATTTGAGAATGGCGCTATTCGAAAGCGGCGCTTATTTCAAAGACGGGTTAAACATTTAGTGTAATATGTAGTATTTAGCAAGCAGATGTCTTAGATTGAGAACGATTCCAGTTAACAACAACAACCTTTATTCGTACGCCATGAGGCAGGACATTGACAAGAAAATTATATTCCACAAGAAACCCAAAAGGAATATGTGAATTACAAAGGTAACCCAATACTACATCTCCCCTGTTAAAGCTCTCAGTTTCCCTAGAGTTATTTGTACAACATAATAAACTAGTCTTAAGATAAACAGTCCTTTATCAATCCCTGTATCTTTCCGGAACTTTGACATCTCGTCCACTTCGGGTGGTGACCTTGCTTGATGGGATGTTGGTTGGGGTTGCTTCGATGCTCTGTTGAGAGGGTTCAGTGGGGCCTGGTTTGTTGGTGGTCTCAGTCATCACAACTAGATGCCTGCGGTTTCTGCGAACTTTTCCTTTGGGAGTGGTGATTTCATAGCTCCGTTCTTCCTTTTCTCCACTAACAGTGCCTTCAATTTTCTGATCTGCTACCCATACCTTCTCACCTGTAGTTAGTGGAGGTAGCTCACGTGTACCATGATGGTTGTTGAAGTCTCTGGTCTGCCTATCCTTGATTTCTTCATCTTTGTACTTTAAGGTAGTCCAATCAGGAACCTTTGGCCTCCTCTCCGCTTTCACTCCAGGGACGGTGGTGCGAAGCTTTCGCGACATGAGGAGCTCGGCAGGGCTGTAACCATGCTGCAAAGGTGTTGTCCGATACGACAACATAGCAAGATACGGATCCTCTGATTTCTCTAGTATGCGTTTTACTGTGGTTACTGCTCTCTCTGCTTCCCCATTAGCCTGTGGGTAGTGGGGGCTGCTTGTGATGTGGTCAAAACCATACTTTCTGGCGAAGTCTGCGAACTCGGCAGATGCATACTGTGGACCATTGTCTGATATTAGGCGCTCGGGTATGCCGTACCTACTGAAAATGGACTTGAGATGACTAACAATGGCTTGGGACGTGGTGCTTGTCAGCTTGGCTATCTCGATAAACCTTGAGTAGTAGTCAATGACTAACAGGTAATGGTGACTCCTGAACTGAAACAGGTCTGTTGCAACTTTCTGCCATGGGAACTCGGGTAAGCTAGAGGGAATCATTGGTTGTGCTCGCTGTTGATTCTTCTTAATACAACAGTACAGTTCAGCACGATCTCTTCTATTTGTCTACCCATGCCCGGCCACCAGACCGATTGTCTTGCACGTGCTCTACATTTTGTGATGCCTTGGTGACCTGTATGTATCCTATCAAGCATGTCATCTCTCAGTGACAAAGGAACTACGAGTTGGCTTCCCTTCAGTAATAGACCATTGTTCACGGTCAGCTCTGCTTGATGTGGATGATATAGCTTTAATGGGCTTTTCACTCGCTCTGGCAATCCTTCTTTGCAATACTGTACAACCTGTCGACAGATGTGATCTTCTTCTTGGTGCTTGCGTATCTCTTCTCTTCGGGAATCTGAGGCTGGTAGACTCTCAACCACGTGACTGACAAAGAAGTAGACGTCCTCTTGGAACTGTTTGTCAGCAACTGTCACATCTGGGAGTGGTGGTCTGGACAATGCATCAGCTGTAATCAGGTCTTTCCCGAAAACATGCTCAATTGTAAAGCTAAATGTCATCAGACGCATTCGAAATCTCTGGATACGTGGTGGAAGACTGTCGAGGTCCTTTGAGCCCAGAAGTGGAATCAACGGTTTATGGTCCGTCTGGATCTTGAAAGACTTTCCTACCAAGTAGTCGCTAAAGCGTTCGCAGGACCATGTGACTGCAAGTGCCTCTTTTTCAATCTGAGCATATCTTTGTTCTGTCACAGTTAGCGCTCTTGAGTGGAATACAACTGGTCGCCACTGTTTGTCAAGCTGTTTCTGGAGAAGAACCGCTCCTAAACCATACGACGATGCATCAGCTGAAACTATGGTATCCCGCTCTGCACGGTAGTGTGCTAGGATTGCACTTGGACTACTCAACTCCTTCTTCACGTTCGAGAAGGCTTTCGCTTGTTGCGGTCCCCAAAGCCAGTCATTCTTGCTACTGAGTAGCTCACGTAAAGGCTTTGTCAGTTCGGAAAGCTTGTCTGAGAATTTCCCTAGCTGATTGACCATTCCTAGGAATCGTTTGATGTCACTTGTGTTAACAGGCTCTTTCATCTCAACAATAGCTCTGACCTTGTCCGGGTCGGGTTGGATTCCTGACGCGCTGATGACTTGACCTAGGTATGTGACTTTATCCTTAGAGAACTCGCATTTCTCTATGTTAAGGGTTATCCCTGAAGCATCAATCCTCTCTAGAGCTGTTGTCAGCCGGTGGTCATGCTCCTCTTGGGTTGCACCTACGATCAGGATATCGTCGATCATACACACCGTACCTTGCAGCCCGGTGAGTGTCTCTGACATTCTCTTTTGGAAATACTCTGGTGCCGAGGTTATCCCGAATGGAAGTATGTTGAAACAAAACCTCCCAAAAGGCGTGATGAATGTAGTCAGTTCGGTAGAGTCCCTTGAGAGCTGTATCTGGTAGAACCCTGAGTTGGCGTCAAGTTTGGTGAAGACTTTACCACCACCCAACTGTGCCAGTGTCTGCTCGACAGAGGGCAGCATGTGTCGTTCTCTCCGAACATAGTCGTTCAGTTTTGTGAAATCAATACAGATACGCACCTTGCCGTTCTGCTTGGGTACTACGACCATGGGTGCGCACCAGTCTGTTGGCTTGTCGATTTTAGAAATAACTCACTGCGCCTCCATGCTAGCTAATTCCTCCTTAACCTTTTCCATTAGGGGAAGGGGAACTCTCCTTGGCGTTGTGACTGCATATGGCCTTAAGTCTTCTTCAAGTGCAATGCGGTACTCTCCTTGTAGTTTTCCTAAGCCTTTGAAGACTCTCGGAAACGTCTGATAAACCTTCTCTGGGGAACCTTGGATGGGTTGAACAACTGCTACTAGATTAAGTGCTTCGATGGCTGGCCTACCTAGCAACGGGAATCTCAGATCCTTCACAACGTAGATTTCTTGCTCTGTTTCACTCTTGTCAGTCTCCAGTTTTCCCAAGAATGTACCACATATCTTGAGTATTCCTTTGGCTGGCCCTGTGAGGATTTTGCTTGAGGTCTGTAATGTTGTTCCCATTCTCTTGAACTCTGACTCTGGGAGCACAGTTACGTCAGCCCCAGTGTCGATTTTGAACACTACCTTAGTTCCGTTAACTATTATTGGTACCCTCTAAGAGTCTTCTGCAATGTTGTTCACTTCTTGAAAACTGACTACGCCTAGGAATGGCTTACTCTCCTTCAGGGCGTTTACTCCATCAGCCTTGCCTGATCTGCAGACTGTCTGATAATGGGCCTTTTTCTTACACTTATGGCATGTTGAGTCTTTTGCTGGGCACTGGGAGCGACTATGTGCTGGAGACTTCCCACAGCGATAGCAGGCTGCACTTTGGGTTGGGTTTTTAGCACCCACTGCTGTCTTGTTTGGGCTAGGCTTGGGCCCTTTTCCTTTCCGATGTTTTACTTTGTACACTCCTTCCACATTCTTTGTAGATACGATCTGGCTCTCTGATCCTCTGACGATGGACTGTTGTTTCTTAACCAGCTCACTCTGTCTAGTTGCGTTGACTGCTCTTTCCAGGGTTAGCTCTGGATCCATTTGCAGTTTTTCTGACAGGCGGGAGTCCAACAGACCCACAACAATACGATCCCGGATCATTTCATCATGTAGTGCTCCAAAGTTGCAGTGTTTTGTAAGGCAGTACAAATCGGTTATAAACGAATCAACAGACTCTCCTACCTCCTGCTTTCTAGTGTTGAATTTGGCTCTCTCGAAGATTGTGTTTCGGCGTTTGATGAAGTAGTTGTCAAATTTTTCCTTGACTTTGTCATACTTCTTCGCATCTTCGCTTGATAAGTCGAAGGTAGACAAGATGTCATCGCTTTTCTCTCCCATCGTGTACAGCAATGTATCTATCTGCGTTTCATCGTCTCGGTTCTTTAGACCGGATATTGTGCGGAATTGATCGAACCTTTGGACCCATTTTGTCCACTGCTCGGGGTGTGTGAAGTCGAACTCTCCCGGCGATGCAATCTGATATGATGTAGATGGTGTTGGTCTGTCCCTCGACGAATTCTCCGGCATTTTAGGCGAAATCCTTAAAATCTTCGGCTAAATCTGTTCTCTGGTTCCTAAGCAATCTCACACCTGACACCATGTAGTATTTAGCAAGTAGATGACTTAGATTGAGAACGATTCCAGTTAACAACAACAACCTTTATTCGTATGCCTTGAGGCAGGACAATGACAAGACAATTATATTCCACAGAAAACCCAAAAGGAATATGTGAATTACAAAGATAACCCAATACTACATAATATATAGAGAATAAAGAAGGCACGTGTTATTGTCGGGCACGTCCCAATAGAACTTTCAAGCCTAACTGATTATTTTCTGAAGGTGGACGAATCAAATAGCGTCTTAGCTGAAGTTGCGGGGAAGAGAAAGCGCGAGGTTGGGCTGGTGATTCCCGCAAAGTTTACAGGATACACCGTAAATCGACGACATGCACAGGTGTTAGACTCAGAGTTGAGCAAGAAGGAGGAGAAATTTATACACCTAGAATTATTATAGGAACCCAATTGTAAGAGATATCCTACATTAAAACTTTAGAACTTTCGAATTGGTCGTGATCTCCTTTCTCAATTATGTTATGATATCTCGATGCAGCGTTTATTTATAAATCCTCAAATTGGCGCCGCGGCGCTAATTCGAGAGCGGCGTTTATTAAATTATTTTCGGTAAAGGTGCGGCGCTTATTCGAGAGCAGCGCTTATTCGGTTAGCGCCGCTTAATCGATCATTTATGGTACCCGTTATAAGTGTAATTCATAGATTTAGTTCTAGGATTAGTTTTTAGTAGTTTTTTTCTTAATTTAATTTAGTTAGTTATAGTTTTTATAGTATATTTTGTATTTTAAATTCAGCAATAATTTTGAAAATGTATAATAAAGTTCCTTAGTTATCTCAAAAAAAAAAAAAATTTGCGTTACCCGTTAAATGTATTCATACTCTGATGAAGTTGCGAGACGCAACGAAACGTTAGTCCTGTTAATAAACTTATTTCTTTTACAAATCAAGGCCTTACTGCGTGTACTTTGCTGGGCATTAATATTTGTTTTGAAATTGAGATTCCCGCCTGGATCCTCCCTTGCGAAAATATTGAAGAATGGATTTAATACAAAGAGCTGCGAAACAATACAGCACGCCTCATTAGAAATGGAAAGCGTGATTTTTACTTCAATGCGATCGAGGAAAATAAAAAGGACTCCTTCAAGCTGTGGAAAACCTTGAAGACCGTTACTGCAACTAATGCCAAAGCATCAAATATCGAATCATTTGAGACTGACAAGGGTATTATTCAGGAACCCACAGAGATCTCAAAGAGCTTTGTCCAATACTTCTTATCCACAATTGTAACATTGAGATAGGGTGTGGATTCAGTATTGTCGGCATCCAGATCAGCTACAAAATACTCGTCATACAACTTTCAACAAATTATTGAATCCTTTGTATCTTAAGAACTTAAGAAACTAAAATGTAACAAATCTACTGGCTTACCCAATATACCTGCTCGTCTTCTCAAGGACGCTGCTGATACAATTGCAAAACCTTTTGCAGTTCTCATGAACAGATCAATAAATGAGGGATCAATTCCTTCCAATTGCAAACACGTCATTGTAACTCCTATTCATAAGTCTGGTTCGAAATCGAACCCTACTAACTACCGTCCAATCTCAGTTCTTCCAGTCTTTGCTAAGATTCAGGAAAAGGCTGTCCATGAAACGGTATATAATTTTCTACAGAAACATAAATTCCTGTACATCTATCAATCAGGGTTCCGTCCACTTCACTCTACTAGTACCAGTCTAATTGATATTACAAATACTATATTACAAAATATCGACAAAGGAAAATTTGCAGGTCTGGTGTTTTTAGATCTAACTAAAGCCTTTGATACTCTTGATCATGTATTGTTGTTAACGAAGTTAAGTGATTTTGGTCTAAGTATCTCTTCCATCTGCTGGTTCAAAGCTTATCTTACAGAGAGGACCCAAAGTATTTATATCAATGGCGTTCTATCTGACCCTGAATCCATATTATATGGTGTGCCTCAGAGATCTATCTTAGGGCCTCTGTTGTTTATTATGTACGTTAATGATCTTTCGTCTGTAGAAAAGTACTGTAAAGTTCATCTTTACGCTGATGATACTCTTCTGCATTTTAAAAGCAACTCTGTACAGACTATTGAAACTGTTTTGTTCAAGGATCTTAAGCATATTGTTGGATGGCTGAACCAGAACTATCTCCTGTTAAATGGACAAAATAGAATACATGTTAACAAAGTTTTTGCAAAGGTGAAGAAAATCACGCGTGAGGGGGCACGAAAAAACAAGAAAAAATAAGTCAACCATCCATGCATCCTC
The DNA here is from genome assembly GCA_030142905.1 of Heliopora coerulea. NCBI lineage: Eukaryota > Metazoa > Cnidaria > Anthozoa > Scleralcyonacea > Helioporidae > Heliopora > Heliopora coerulea. Next base: position 318,085 of record JASJOG010000191.1, on the reverse strand, counting down.
GTACCCGGATATTAAAAAGATCATTCGGAAACACCGATCCATTATTGAGCACGACAAACGTGCTAAATTAATATTACCGATATCATCTATTCAGATAGCATATAAACGCAGTGCCAATTTGAAAGAACTTTTGGCACCGTCAAATCCGTATAAGAATATCCAAGGGGAGGAAAAAGGAAGTTTTAAATGTAATGCACAGCGGTGTGATTGCTGTAAAGAATTTCTTAAGGCTTGTACATTTGTTCGTTCGACAGCAACCGGACGAACGTTTACTATCAGGAAATCATTGAATTGTAAGTCCAAGAATGCTGTTTATCTTGCTGAGTGTGTTGCCTGTCAGTTTCAGGGCGTTGGTTCGATATCTGACTTTAAGAAGCGCCTTGCGAATTATAAATTCCATATTAAGCATAATAAGAGGACCTGCAGTATAGCAACGCATTTTATAGATAATCACAAAGCTAGCTACAATTATTTGAAGTTTATTTTAATCGATCAGCAGCATAACTTAATTTCTGTTCTTTCTGTAATAGTTATGCCAAATTAATTGTTGTGGGCGGCTACTTTTTTTTGTCCACCCCCTGTATA